>OY856412.1:255861743-256461743 GCA_963693085.1 Alisma plantago-aquatica
AAGGCCTATTTAAATCTGTATTATATGAAACATCATAGCTCGTACCTGGCTATTCTCATCATCTCATGATTCCTACATGGTTAGCACTTCATGATAAAAACAATAAGAAGTACATAACATCACCATGCAATACGAGAGAAATACAACCTTACCATTATTAGGGTTAGGGTTTCCCATTCTAACCGTTAGGGTTTCAGATTCATATCATCACTATGTGATACAAGATAAATACAACCTTCCCATTATTAGGGTTAGGGTTTCCCTTACTTACCGATTAGGGTTTCAAGTTCATATCATCACTTTTCATTAAGAGAAATACAACCTTACCATTATTAGGGCTAGGGTTTCCCCTTATAGTAGATTAGGGTTTCCAATTCATACCTTCACCCATTATCAGGGCTAGGGTTTCCCCTTCTAGCCGATTAGGGTTTAAAGTACATATCATCAAGAATCAAACCCTAATTCATACTCCACACATAGTAGGAGTATCAATATATGCTTATTACATGAATATCACACAAGTATGAGTTTCTCTTTCATCCTCACTAGGACATAGATTTCATCATACTTTATCAAGTTGGCTCAATCCTTTTCTCAAGGTACATTGGCCTACAATTATCAAAATGCATTGAACTCTATACATCTTAATGTATCTTTTGCATAACACACTTCATGTGTTACTCAATCAAGTACATTGGATTGAGGTGCTTCCACCATATCGGGCATAGAGGTGTGTACTTGACACCATATCGTGCTTCTCTATCGTGCTTGAGGTGTATCCTCATCACCATATCGTGCTACCATATCGGGTTGCTTCATCATTAGGGTTTGCATATCGGGTTAGACCCTTATGCTCACATCTCTTCAAACCTTCATGGTATCTGTCTATCCTTCACCATGTGATAAGTGACAGCCTAGAAACCAGGTTAGTCTAGACCAAATCAAGTGCACAAACCAATAGGGGTTTGGAGTTTCAAGGTATATTAGGTTTCACATCACCATTTAGAGTTTCAACACCATATCGGGTTAGAGGTATATACATGACACCATGTCGTGCATAAGGTGTGTGCTTGACCCCATATCATGCACAAGGTATGTACTTCATCATCATATTGTGCATGAGATGTGTGTATGTGTCACTCATATCATCCATGAGGTATAAACTCATCACTATATCGTGCTAGTGGTGTGTTCACTTCACCATATCGGGTTAGAGGTGCTTCAACCCGATATCGGGTTGGACCATGATGATGTCATCATCCTCAAGCTCTAAACTTCGTTCCTTATTATTCTAGTTCATGGACAACAGTCCTAAACAACTTTTAGAACTCATAGGATCATCAATTATTCAAGAGAATTTGAAATTGAAAGTAGATCAACAAGTATAACATAATTGAAGGTGAATAATAACATAATTGGGTTCAAGTTATATAACCCACCTCAAAAACAAATTCAAAGCTCCAAGCTCCAAAGCTTCACATTCCCAAGGTTGAAGATAAGCTTCACAACTCCTCTATATGTAAAGAATCATCATGGATAAGTATTTGGTGAAGAAGAAAAGAAAGGAAGATCACAACCCTAGATCCATGCTTTAATACAAGGTTTAAGATGATCATGGCTTCACTTTAGGGTTAAGGCTTGAGCTCCTTCTTATTCCTTAGCACCATGCATGATACCTCACCACTCATGCATGATATCCCTTCACTTGTGGTCGATATCCCTTCACTTGTGGCTGATATCACTTCACTATGGCCGATATCACATTGCTATGGTTGATATCACTTTGCTATGGCGAATATCATCTTTCTATGGCCGATATCACCTTGTTATGGCCGATACCAAGGCTATATGCACGATACCCCTTCACCTATGCATGATATATAATAGAAAGAGGGTGGTAAGTTTCAAAAAATTTCACTAGTAGGTGAAAGGAGTGGTATATATAGTTGAGGTTCATGAAAAAGAGTGTTTATGATGTGTCATCATTTTAAGCTACTAGGTGCCACGTGTCCATGCATGGTTGACACGTGTACATGCATGCACTCATATTTATATTGACATGCAAAACACTTGAGGATAATCTACAGATGAAATTTCTGCCATCACATATCTTGTTGGATAAGATATTTCAACTCAATCACCACTTTATTCACAACCTGATACAACTTTTCCAAGGAAGTTGTAAACCGATACACTTAGAATCCTTGAGGTTCTTATCCCATCATGGACAAGGCTAAGAGTTCACAAACCAATATGAGACTTCCTATATGTCTCTTTGGTCGATAGGAACTCTCATATGAACTCTACAACCCGACACAATTCAAATTAGGGTTTCACATTCAACCCTTTCTTGGTATATTCATCACCAAGAGTACCATCACTCAAATATGATTCAAACATGGTGTCTCATTCTTTATCTCTCCTCTAAATGATACATAGAGAGAGTATGGACACTCTAGAGGTGGTAATTTGCATATAAACCCTATATTTTGGATAAATTACAATTTGTACTAAAATTGGTACACACACTAGTACAGAAATGGCTTATAACGTCACATTTACAGGCGTCGGTTGTATCCACAAAACTGACGCCTAAACCCTACAACGTCGACTGAATACACAAACTGACATCTATATGTGAAGACCGGCCAGACACGGGTATCGCTTTTTATTTAGCATCGGTTGCGCAATAAGAAACTGACGCCTAAAATTGCCTGCCAAATCCAATTTTTCCAGTGCAAAAAAATTACCTCCAAAATTTCACATACGGCGTCGATTGCTGACCAAGAAATCGACGAATAAAGGTTTTTAACGAGACAGAAATTGGGTCCATTTTGTCGTCGGTTTTCATATAATAACCGACGCCAATGTGTGTTCGCGCGTTGTCCCCACAAAATTTTTTACCACCCTTTGGCATCAGTTTTTATATCAACCAATGACTATTGAACTTAGGTGTCAGTTTCTAAAACAACTGACGACGATGGTAAACTTAATAGCACCCGCAAAACAGAGACTCTTCCTCATTCTCTATTTCATCGTGATTTCACCAGCGTCGCTAGGTCTTTGGTGATTCTACTCGTCTACTGCTGCCACATCCTGTCGTCGTCTACTCGGCCACCACCGTCTGCCACCGCCGCAAGGAGCTTGGTCGACCTGCCGCTTGTCTACCGCCATCTGCCACCATCGCCGCCTGCTCATGTGCTCAATGTCATTGCTTGCTCGTGTGCTCAATGTTGTCGCTGCCTTCTCGTGTTCTCAACGCCACCGAACTGCTTCCCCTACTGCTATAGGTAAGGAAATTGTGAATGAGAACTAGAATGAGAGTCGATAACGCTCGCCGGTGAAACCGGATATTATCGGGTTGCCCTCCACGTGCAGTCAGCCATGAGCAGGAGGAGGATCGCTCGATGCGTCGACCTAATTACGATTTGTAGGAGTTGGCTAAATTCCAAGTAAGGTATGAAACTATGAATGTATGTGAAGGATATATCGATAAATTGTTCATAATTTACTACAACAAGTACATGATTGCTATATGGTTTCTTTTTTTCATATCTTCAAAATTTTGCAACAACATAAAGTTTGTAACTTTATATACTTGTGATCAATTTAAAATCTGAAGATGGTGTTCATGTTGCTATTGTGAGTTTCCCATTTTTTATGTGATGGTGTCAATCAGGTTTTTTTTGGTCGGTCAATCATATATGTTAGGAACATACAAAAAAATCAATTTTGGTAGGTAAGTTATATGAAATGAGACTTATTTTCAGATTTTGTGTCATTAAAAATATGAAAAAATCAGAGAAGATATGTTAGTTTGAAATTTTGAAATAAATGATGAATGATAGGATACCTACATTTGTGTGTAATGATTATCTTGATGATGAATATGCATGTACATTGGAGATGTTGAAATCAATGTTATAGAATATGATACCTAGACTAGGGTATGATTAAGATTACAAATTGTTGCTATTGTAAATCAACCTAGGATATGAACAAATCTTGTACTTGCATATATTTTTGCTTCTAATCCTTATGCTTGACCTAATTCAGTAAATTTTGATGCATGTTGAAATAAGATTCATACTTGTCCATTCTAGCATCCTAATTTGATTTGATTATGTGCTTTAAACCTTGAAACATGTGTGTTAAAGATACATTGATGTTGAATCTCAAATTTAACTCACATGTGGGTCTTCTATTTCGAAAATGATTATGTGAACTCCTAAATCAGTAGCATATATTATTCTTTGTGCACCCAAATACCTTGTGAATCATGTATGCACCCTAAGGTGATTAAATGCCTAAGTCTTGACTTGAAATATGACTTGAAAACCCAATACACATTATACACTTACTAGTGAGATTAGGTGTTCACGAATGGGATAGGTGGTACACAGATTGTAGGTATAAGAATGACAACATACATGTATTTGTTGGCCTAGAAACCCATCTAAGATTTACTCATTAGGAGTAAATCTTAGATAGTCCCCAGTTTAGGACTATTCTTGAACACTTAATCTCACTTAGGATGTAAGTGTATAATGTATATTGGGTTTTTAAGAAAATTTCAGTAGCATTTCCCTATTTGTTCTCTAAGTACATATGTACTTGGAGAACAGCGGGGAAATGTTGCTGAAATTTTCTTGAAAACCCAATACACATTATACACTTACTAGTGAGATTAGGTGTTGAAGAATGGGATAGGTGGTACACATTTATTATATATAAGACCTTAAACCCTAAACTTTTAACCATAAACCCTAAACCCTAATATATACTTGTTTTCTCTTTGATCATAGAATGGATAGATCATGGATGTCCATTCCAAATCACTGCACCCCAGAGTTTATTTCTGGTCTTGATTAGTTTATTAGATTTGCCGAGGAACATAGGAAACAACATGGATATAGGTTCTACTATCCATGTAGGCATTGCGGTAACAACTTGAAAGTCAGCACTGGTGACAAAATCAAAAGTCATGTCATGTGCAATGGGATTGTACAAGGATATACATAATGGCACTAGCATGGAGAGATTTTAAACCTAAAATCAGTGGATGTCGATAGTTTTTCTTATGTGGAAGAAGAAATTGCCTCCAATGACGTAGATGTGAATGAACCAATTCCAGTAGACATCATTGATGTGATGCTGGATAGTTGTGGGGTAGAGCACACTGATCCACCTCCCATGTTTAGAAACATTGTGCATGATGTTGAGATACTGTTATACACAGGTTGTATTAAGTTTACGAAGCTTAGCACTATTTTGAGATTGTATCAGTTGAAAGCTAACAATAGATGGAGAGACAAAAGCTTCACGTCATTGTTGTCTTTGTTGAAAGAAATTCTTCCTGAAAGAAACGAGCTACCAATCTCAACATACCAGTTAAAGAAATTGTTGTGCCCAATGGGAATGGAGGCTAAGAAGATACATGCATGCTCGAATGATTGTGTATTATTTCAAAAGGGCTATGTGGATTTGAAAGATTGTCCAAAATGTGGTGCGTCAAGGTATAATTTGATGACTTCGGGGGAGTCAAAAACTGGTTCTCCTACCAAGGTGATGTGGTATCTACCTATAGTATCACGGTTTCAATGCTTGTTTTCCAATCTGATAGATGCGAAGAATTTGAGGTGGCATGCAGATGTTAAGAAAAATAATGATGGGATCCTACAACATGTGTATGATTCCCCACATTTGAAGAAGATTGATTTATTGTACCTTAAATTTGGTGAAGAAGTCAGGAATCTAAGACTTGGGCTTTGTAAAGATGGGATGAATCTGTACGGGATGTTGAGAATTCAACATAGATCTTGACCAGTTATGCTTGTTATATACAATCTTCCTACCTGGTTGTGTATGAAAAATAAGTACGCTATGTTGTCGTTGTTGATATTGGGCCCTAAACAACCTAGAAATGATATCGATGTTTATCTTAAACCTCTGATTGATGACTTAAAGAAACTCTGGTGTGAAGGTGTGATGACCTATGATGCTTCACAAAGAGAGACATTTCGTTTGCACGCTATGTTGTTTTTCACTGTTAATGACTTTTCAGCGTATGGGAATTTGTTTGGATATAGTGTCAAAGGATCTAAAGTGTGTCCTATATGTGAAGAGAACACTGATTCAATATGACTAAAATATGGCGGCAAGATTGTATATCTTGGTCATCGAAGGTTTCTTCCAAAATTCCATTTGTATCATAGGTTGTGCAAAGCATTCAATGGATGGAATGAGGAACGGAGTGCACCTAAACCTATACCAGGGGAGGTTGTTTATGAAAGAGTAAAAGACTTTGCCAATGAATTTGGTAAGAGATCACAATGTACCATGGCCACACGGAGTGACAAATCTTTATTCAAGAAGAAGTCAATATTTTGGGATCTTCCTTATTGGAGTTCTTTGGCAGTCAGGCATTGTGTCGATGGCATGCACGTTGAGAAAAATGTCTGTGATAGTGTCATTGGTACTCTGTTGAATATACCAGGTAAGACTAAATATGGGATAAAATCCAGAATGGACCTACGTGAAATGGGAATAAGGACAGAATTAACAGAAGTAGTTAGTAGCGATCGGAGAACATACTTACCTCCCGCTTGTTACATGTTGTCCAGAAAGGAGAAGAAAGCTTTTAGTGAATTCTTGGTAAATGTTAAGGTGCCACAAGGTTACTCATCCAAAATCTATAGATTGGTATCAATGAAAGATCTAAAGTTGATAGGTCTTAAATCTCATGATTGTCACACTCTAATGCAACAAATATTGCCCGTGGCAATTCGATCTATATTGCTGAAGCATGTAAGGTTTGCAATCACCAGACTTTGTTTCTTTTTCAACAGTCTATGCAGCAAAGTTATTGACCTTGATACTCTCGATAAATTTCAAAGAGAAGTGGTTGTTACCCTATGTCAGCTTGAGATGTATTTTCCTCCTTCGTTCTTTGATATCATGGTACATCTTGTTGTCCACTTGACTAGGGAAGTGAAAATGCTGGGACCATTTTTCTTGCATTGGATGTATCCCTTTGAACGATACATGAGTGTTTTTAAAGGTGATGTTTGAAACTGTTATCGGCCTGAAGGGTGTATTATTGAGGGTTATGTGGCGAGAGAGGTTATGGATTTTTGCAATGACTTTCTGAGTGGTAATGATGCTCCTGTTAATGACAAGAATATTGAGGAGCATTGTGGCAAAGGAATTTTGGGATCACAGATGAAAGTAATCAGCCGTGAGCAGTTGGAACAAGGTCACTTGTATATTTTACACAACATCGACGAAGTGAGTGTTTATATCGAGGAACATACCAATTTCATCAAGAGACAATATCCTCGATCCAATTCAATGTGGCTTTCTAGAGAGCATAACAAGACATTTATTAAGTGGTTTGAAGATAAAGTCTTACATCAACTATCTCAAACACCAGATAATCTTACTGAAACTATCAAATGCCTCGCCTTAAACTAAAATTGAATGTTATGTCTTATGAAGGGTTTGACATAAATGGATTCTCATATTACACAAAGCATCAAGATGATAAGAGTGTCATCCAAAATAGTGGGGTCACCCTTCAAGCGTCTTCATTGTTTTTTGCAAGTGCAAAGGATAAGAGTCCATGTGAAGCTAAAATGTCATATTATGGTGTCATTGAAGACATATGGGAGTTTGACTACGTAGATTTCAGAATTCCGCTCTTTAAATGCAATTAGGTTGACAACACCAAAGGATTTATAGTGGATGAATTGTGTTTCACATTAGTGAACTTTGAAAAGATTGGTGAGAAGGGTGAACCATTCATATTGGCATCACAGGCGAAACAAGTATTTTATATCGATGATTCTACAAATGATAAATGGTCGGTTGTTCTTCATGGTAAAAGATAGTTCATTGAAGATCCTTTAGATGAAGAAGAGTACTATGATAAGTATGATGACTCTAGTCCATTCTCAGTTGGGTTTCCAACACCACCAAATATTGAAGCTAATGATGACTTGTATGTGTCTGGAGATCACAATGAAGGATTTTTAATTAATAAAAGATCGTAATATTAGAGGCATGCATGTTTATATTTTTTTAATTGTTTTATTTTTCTAAATGTGAACTTTATAATGTTTTATTATCTTCTAGTTATGTCAAATGCTAAATGTTTGATTTTTTAATGACACTTTTAGATGGCTGAGCATGAGCATGATGACCGTGATGATGATTACTGTGAGGGTAAGGATATCAATGTGCCGCCTCACAATGTAAGTTTTAAAAATATATCCTATATTTCTCTCTATATGTCCATTTATAGTTATATCATGTAAGTGTGTTTATTTTGTCAAATTTTAAGTTGATGATGTGCCCCCTGAAGAACTTGGGGCACTTGATGAGCAGCAAAAAAAATTGAAAAAGTGAGGGGCATCACTATGATGAACAAGTTACTCCAACAAAGGGGCAATGGACCCAAACTAGCTGTGGATTTTGATCATGCAGGAAATCCAGTCGGAGTGAACCACAACTTGTCATATCTTGGGGTTCTTACTCGTATCCATTGTAGTCCTAATTTTTAATCTTGGCATAAAGTTCCTAAGGGGAAGAAAGACTTAGTATGGAAGGAACTATGTGTGAGTTATTATTATTTGCAATTCTATTTTTGTAGATTACTAATCTATATGATACTTGTTAATAGAAATTCTATTTTGCAGAGTATATTTGATCTGGATGAAAAGCTACATCGTAAATGTGTGATGCAATGTTGTGGGAGGGTCCTAAGGAACTATAGGACAAATCTCAGTTGATATTACATACACGATGCTGAGAAGAGGTTCTTGATTGATTTCCAATTCTAGACATTGATCACTTTTTTACTAAATCTACACTAATAATTTTTGTTTTTATTCTCTTTAAAAAATAAATTTAGGAAGAAGGAAGCCATTGAGCAATGGAACTACCTGGACCCCAAATACTGGGAGGAGTTTGTTACCCAAAGAAAAATGGATGAATTCAAGGTATTAAGCGCCACTCCCAATTTAATTAATATACGTTCTTATGTATTCACCTATTCAAGATTAACCTTAAGTGTTACTAACCAAATCAATGTGCTTACTAACAACGCTATCAGCGATGCTCAAAGAGTAAGGCGTGCACTGAATGTGCATCACCACACAATGGGTCCAAGAGGTTATGCAGGCATTCGCCAAAGACTACAGGCTGAGTCTACTGCTGAGTTTGTTGCTACTCAGGAGACTGCAGAGTCCTCTACTATTGGTCCTGCTCCTCTGCCTCGCCATGCTATGTAGATAGTTGGGAGGCAAAACAAGAAGGGAGATATAACGAAGCCCGCAACTACTGAGGCAGCTGCAAAAATGGTAAAATTCAACTCTTAGAGCAATCGATATTGATTATTGTTATGTTTACATACCAATTTCTATTGATGGTTATTAGTGGGAGCTTCACGAGCAGAGGAAGGAAGGGAAGTTCATCCCTGAGGGCACAAGGGATGAATTCACAGTTGCTCTTGGTAACCCAGAGCATCCTAGACATGTTAGGGGTGTAGGCGCTGGTGTGGGCATAAAAGCGTTCTTTAGGCCATCACAACGCAAATATGTCCCAAAAGCAGGACTATCAAATATTGACGTAACCTGTTCTTTTTTTTAGAATGTTATTACGAAAGGGAATTCAATAATCAAAAGCTAGTGTTTCTTTTGTCCATGTATAGGTAGATGAGTTAATTAATAGGAGAGTCAAGGAAGCACTTGATAAGAGACTACATGAAGCAATTAGCAAGTGGTAGGCGTCTCATCCAGCCACTCAGACAATACATGTGGCGTACCGCTCTTCTCCTACTATAGAGGTGGTTGGGAGTAATCCTGTAGACCCACCACCTAGCACATCTGTTGTAAGTATTTTTATGACATATATAGTAGCTAGTCTTTTCAAGATGATATGTTTATGTATATATGTATATAACATTCTTTACATAAACTTGTAGAGGTTGAAGTCATGTTGTCTAAAAAGTCAAGAATATATTGTTGCAGAGGCATAGGCTTACCCAGCCCTTCCAGGGGACATGTTTCATGGGACTCCAGTACCAGCTGGTGTGGTTCGTGTGAGCCCGATACATGTACTCCCCGATTGGAGGGATCTTCCATTGCCATATGCCCACCTAGATTCTAAAACGCTTGGTGAGGCAGAAGGTGGAGTGATAATGTGGCCCAAAGCGGATGTCGTCTATACTAATATTATATGGTAAATTTACATTACGTTAATTTGTTAGTGTGTATATATGAGTCAATTGATCTAAAATTATATATATATGTCAAAAGGAAGACACTCACTACATCTCAACCTCTACCTCCACCTCCTGAAGTACCAAGTTGGCTTCCAAGGGACCTACACGCCTCGTTAGGTCCTAATTGTAGGGGTATGGCAGTATGGATAGGTGAACATGATCCAAATTGCCCTGTAAATGTTTCTATTCCGGAGGATGTTGCAGGTCAATCATACAATAACAAGCTATTTATATAAGATATTTTGGAGTTGTTTTGTTATGATTGACTAAATACGTTTATAATAGAGCTATGGATATGATGAGATCTTATTTATACATCCATATACCTTATTTTATATACGGTGATCTGGTTTCTTATATATTAATGCATACATAATACATGTTTTGCAGCCACTTACACACGATATGTACAGATTTTTCATTTTCCCATGTGGGATTTTTGGTTCCATCTTTGATTAATCTTGTAGATAAAGACCCTTCTTCAACTACTTCATTCTGTTGTGGTGCTTTTAAATATTTTGGTAAAAAAAGAAGATGGTGATAATAGCTCCATTCAATGTCGAGTAAGTTTACTTTGCTTATAATTTGGGCTTAAGAAAATTACATTTCTATTATGGATTTTGAGTTATTAATTTTTAACTTTCTTACCTGTAGTGGTAGGCATTGGGAGTTACTAGTTATTATCCCCAAGACGTTCACTGTTATCTATATCCTGCAGGGAATGAATTGAATACATTATATGGACACACAATGAAAAAGGCCATTATTCTCGTGAGAAATATTTCATATTTTTATATTCGTTAACATCTGTTATTACATTACTATTTAATTATGTAATTTAAAGTGTTACATTAACATGTAGGGTTTTACATGAGTTCAAAAGAGCTGGAGGAAAGGTCCCCAAGAAAAAGAATCAGCCACTAATTTGGGATAATGTGAAAGTAATTTTCCGACTCCAATGTATATATTATTTATGTGAACTGTGCTTATTTGTATTTTTGAATATTTTGTATGTTTCAATTTATAGTGTGCTACACAAGACAACGGTTGGGCATGTGCATACTATGTGATGCGATTTATGGACCTAATCATCAAACATGTCACAATGGAAATCGATACTATACATAAGGTATTATATATAGTCTCATTAGATAATATGAAATATATCGATCTTATTATATATTATTAATTATATATATATATATGTGTGTCATTCTGTTTGCAGGTATTTAAAACTGACTTGACTATAGGTGGAAAGTTATTAGATGTACATACTCCCTATACAATGGAAGACTTAAATGATGTAAGAGAACAATGGGAAAAAGCCCTACAAGTAGTGGGAATTTTTAAATATGATTGGGATAGTGATGGTGATAATGACGATGATGAATAAAGAATGATATTTTTAAACTTTGTTCTCATAATTATTTTTGTGTGAATGTGAATGAATTTTTTTGAATTGTCATATGTGTGAATGTGAAGATGATCAATACATGAATGTTTCTACATGTGTCTGAATGTGAATAGAGATGAAATGAATGGAACAACAGGTTGCTAAATGTGTGTGATCATAAATTGTTGTCCATCTTGTTAATTTTGCAGGTTTGTGGCATGTTGTTGGCTGATATCAACGGATGTTGTAAACCTGTAGTTTAGAACTAAACTGTAGGTTTTGCATCCTACTGACCAGCCATACAGTAGGCCTGCAAATTGATAAGAAAAAAAATCAAAACATAGGCGTCGGTTATTAGTTTAAAACTGACAACAAAGACATACAGTGTCGGTTATTAGCATAAAACTGACGTCTATGTGGCTAGGTAGTTTCGGTTATATATAAAAACTGAGTCAGATGGTGCCCTTGTTGGCACGTTTTATTGGTGGTGGAAAGGGTTATATAGTGTTAGTTTTTGTGAAACGTCGACGTCTTTGACCTGGATATAGTGTTAGTTTTGTTAAATAATAGATGCCTATAGTGCCCTTGCTGGTGCGTTTTTGGTGGCGGGAAGGGTTATGGTGTTGGTGTTAAAATTGACGCTGAAATTTTTGACTTTAGCGGTGCCCACTCGGGTGTCGCTTTGAAACTGATGCCAAAGGCCTTAAATAACCAACACTAAAGGTTGGTTATGTACTAGTGACAAGGCACTAGCATTATTCAAACAAGCTCAAACTTGGAACTTAGGCTTTCCACAAGCCACCCCTTAGCATCATTCTTTTTCTTATGATGCTAAAACACTTGAGGTACATTCAACATGTGACATATTGCAATATAACCCCTTATCTTGGGTAAATTGCATTTTGGTCCAAAACAAGAGAACATTGCTCAAACATCATTCAAACAGGACCAAACTTGAAACATAAGTTTTTCACCTGATAACAAAACACTTTAGAGTATTATATCAAAGTTCTAAGCAACTTATTTAAGCCAAACAAATAGGGTTAGCCCTAAACCCAGGTTAGGGATGTTACAAGTTATAAACCCCTAACAAGGATTTCGTCCCCAAAATCCCAAATGAAGGGAGACAATTGTTATTCATGCATCATATCATCAAGCCTCCACACAAGATTTTGACGTCATGGAGATGCCATAGAAATTTGACCAGCACAAAGTCCTTCCATTCAGGGTTATCATAGAATCTATCATATAGGACACATACTCAACTGTTCTCTTCATTACTGACTATAGAGTCAATTCTGTGTTAGGTAGCACTTTCTTAGTCAAAGTAACACTATACATAGTTTGAATAGTTCAGGTGTTAAACCTCATTGATTTATCACCTTCTCAAATTACATATTTTATGTAATAAGATTCTTGACCTTGGGAGTCTTCCATACCCCCACTTAATTTATCATTTCTCCTCTAAGGAAAGACTAGAGTTACATTTTGTGACCCATTTGGGATTACAAGTCTTATCATACTTCTGTTGTGCCACTCTAATTTGTTGACACAACATTAAACTTACTTATGAATTGTACCAACCATTATGTTAGTTGTTTATTTTCTTGTCATAAGGAGAGGCTACTTATCAAAGAAGAACTATCTCAGAGTTAACTCTAGATGTTATATGTATAAGCTGTCTCAACAGATCTAGATAGGGATATTCTAAGGAATTATATTTAGCTTGATAAGCTTTTCCAAAGACGATTCTATAATTGTTTCTTCAATTAATACATCCTTATCGATGTTATGTTTATGCAGAGCATAAACCCCTAACATATGATATCCATACTATAGTATGTAACTAGACTAATCCCAAAGTTGGCCCTTCTAGGTAACCAAACATTAATCATCTTATCAGGAGTCATGTTCTCATTTTCTCACACCATTGAAAGTTCTTGGATACTAGGATTCTTTACCTTGGTATCCGTTACATGTGCCAAAAAAAACATCACATCCTCATTATTTACATCTCTCTATTGTTATTACCAAAGTCAAACATATAATAGGACATTTCTTTTATCTTGGGACATTACTTATCACATATAACTTTGTCTTGGAACCAAAATTCAAGACTAGCTGATACTTTTCAAAGTACCCATCTATAGATTACTTCCAATCCATGCACATCAAGTGTCATAAGACTTACTTGATTTTCATGTCCCTGAAAGGAAAGAACACAAGGAAACATATTCCTTTTTATCACCCCATCATTATCCAGGGTTTTTTATCAAAGAATGGAGATTATCACCTTCTTTGATTATTGCATGAACTTTCAACTGTTCATGTTTCATTCAATCTTGTTTCATCTTAGGTTCCCTGCCATCATCATAGGAATTATAAAGATGATTACATGTCATCATTCCTTTCTTTGTTATTGTCTAGTATGTTCATGAACATTTTTTTATTTTCTTTTATATTCACATCATGGAAACGATCTTTATTCTTCACAAATTCTTCATTGAATAGGGATCATCTCCCTTGTTCCATTTCTCTTATCATGAGGATTGTATTTTTACTTCCTCATACTCATAGACTAGTTTGAGATAAACTTAGTTTTTATTTCATTGCAGTTAGGATGTGATAGAAATATCCATGCCATATTTTCAGTTTCATTATGCTCTTTAGATTGTCCCCAAATGACTACTTAATCAGAGTAATCAGAAAGATATCAATCTAAGAGTCTCATACTTGTCTTGCCTTCAATAGATGAATACATGGTCATGGTATACAAGTATTGTGATTAGGTAGTATGCACCTTGTTTTATATCATATACTTTACTTTTCATATCATCCATATCATAGGACTTAGTATCCCTGAATTTCTCCAGGCATCTCTTTTACACCTCATCCCCTTTTATACAGACAAAAGTAATTATAAAACATTTTAAAGATTACTGGACAGAATGTAATCTCTCATCCTTTTGATCTCTTCCTTATGTCCTCATAGGACTAATCAAAGGAAGCTCAACAACAACTACTTTTTTTTATAACTAACAGATAAAATAAGGTGAAGACATATCAGAATGAAACAATTTCATCTGACTTGTCTCGACTCGTGGATCGATTACTGCCTCCAGCTGATTCATTGCATAGAATCTTGTCGTTGCCTATTTTCAACGTCGTGTTCTATAATTTGGTGCAGATGGACCTGCTTGGGACGCATGTCCACATCCTCGTGTGCCACTACTAAATTGTTGCCTTTAAGAGCCTTGTTGACTCTACCTCGGTGGTTGGGCCATTCCCTCCTTTCTTTTCAGACAAAAGGATCTAATATGTCCAACCTATCCACAACTAAAACATGTCTTATACGCACTCCCTAGTCTTACCGGCCTTATACTGATGTAGAAGCTAAATTAAGAATTCTAACTGGTGGAACATTAGATCTTTTGCCCTTTCTTGGTAGCCACTGCCCTGGTGCACTAGGTGTTTGTTGCATTGTGGTGCCAAAAACTTCCTCTTTTTAGAGGTACTAGGCATCTATTCCCGAGTTTGGATAGATCTTTTCTTAATTTCTACCTCATTATCCTTTATTGGACATTCCCTTATCAAATGTCCTGCTTGCCTACACTTGTAGCAGACTCTGATTCCTTGTCGTATCTTAATATTTTCAACATTTTCTACTGCTCCAACATAACTATGTTGATCAGAAATCCTTCTAGATACCAAAATTTTATCATTGGGGACTGGTAATCTAGGTTGTGTTACTAGTATTTGAAATGTGTCAATGTTGTCATAATCAGTCCAATGAGAGAATTAAAAGTAGGGTTCTCTATCATGGCTGGATCAACTTAGGGATTCTCAGGTAGTCATTCTTCTCTCGCATGATCCCTTACACCTTCTCCTAGTGCAACAGCATTGCTCTCAGCAATGTGTTCCTCATGTTCTCCAAACATCTTTAAGCTTTACTCTTTCTTCTGCATAAGCATAAGTCACTATAAGATATATTGGAGGACACTAGAATAGACTCAACACCTTAGTCCTATGTCTCTGTAGACTCAGTGAACCTTAAGCTCTGATACCAAAACTTGTGACGACCGCTACCAATCCGACAGCCAAATCATCATAGTAATTGTACAGAATAAACATTAGCAGTGGATTAACAAAAATCACTAAAAATTAAAACCATTTTGCCAAGAGATTCATTTCCAGGAAACTTCTTAAGAAAAGAACCAAAGTAATATATACATCACGGTTCACATCATACATACATTGTATCATCTCATCTCGAGGATAACATATACCAGTTGCTTTGTCAAAACATATACTGAAGCAACATAAAACCTTGAGGCATACAAGCCAAAATCTCATATCGTTTATAAAACTATTACGTACTTACTCCAAGGACCTGAGAGTATAAAGATGACACATAGGACTTCTATCTACAAGACACGACAGATAGTACACTCAACCTGAGGTGTTACTGTTGGTAAATATGCCCATAGAGCCATCTCGAGCGATTGCATGGAGTCAGATATTAATTAATCAATTAATATGATTATTTGGTTAATTAATTAATTCTAGAATATCCTAATTAATCTACGAGTATTTTAATTAATGTAGTGTTTTTGTTTACTGATGGGTTAGGAAACCCTATTTCCTTTTGTCTCCTATTTAAAGGGGCTTGACGGTCGATATCTATATAAGATATTGAAAGAAGCTTTTAGTTTATGCTCACGTACGTAAACCCTAGTCGTTACTATCCTCAAGAGAGAAAGGAGAGCTAGCATTGCGATGCTAGCATGTCACCACACAGAGATGACTCCTTCCCGTCATCTTAGGAAGCACGGTGTGGAGTTCCAGTCCATCCGTGTGGATGAAGTAGAGACGTAGATGCTAAGACGCCTACATTCGGAGGACGTCAACGACCATCCATACGTGCTACGAGCGGCGTACATCACCACACGAAAGGAGCATCTCTGGATCTTCCTGTGACACACTCAACGAATGGGAGAGAAGTTCCATCCATGTAGGCCAGCAACGTTGCACACCATCGTGCAGTGGGACATTACCAGACTTGCTCCGCGATAAGGTATATCCCGCAAACACTCTTTTCTAAATAAGTTGTTGTCGACGAATTTTTTTTTGTTGCTTCCACCATGCATGTTTTCTACCATAAAACCCAATAGTGGTATCAGGACATCGTCGATCTACGGTATATTTGGATTTGTTTCGATATGATCGAATCTCTGTATATTGTTTTCAATGTTGCATACGATGCAAATTAAAACTGCTAATGTGCAAATCTAAACCTAATTCCACATACACCGCAGGGCTTCAATTTTTGACGTTTTGGACGGGGTCAACTATGGAAAATATTGATTTTATTAAGTGCACGGAAGTAAAATTTCGTATACCTTTTAGGGGCTCTACCCCTGAGACCCCGCTAGGGGCGGCCTCCTCTCGACCCCCCCACTGCACAGGGGCGATGCCCCTATGTATCCCGCATAGTCTGCGTGGGAGTCAAAAATTTAATTAATGGGGAATGTCCCTCATTAAAAGGACTGCAATTTTAATTTGTATATACATATATATAGATATAACTATGATATCATACACATCACCTTTAAATTTTGTTTTATGTGGTGGATGCATGTACGGTTATGGCCTAGTATCCCCTTTTGTGAATGTTGTGAATGAATGTGGATGTCAATCTTGTAGATATGTTTGTTTTTAATTCTATGGATGTATAATGGTTGTACGTGGATCTTTTGCATAAAGTATTCAGCTTGCATGTTGAGCCTCATCTCTTATTTCAAAGTGTAATTAATTCTTTCCCTTTATATTTGTACCCATATGATGTAATAGAGATAGGATTAGTTGTAGTCTTTGTAAACTTGATGTAAGGAGGCCACTTGAAGATCCAACTCCAAGGAGCATCCATGGAGAAGCACCATGAAGATCCAATTCCAAGAAGCAACCTGAAGATCCAACTCCAAGAAGAGTCCGTGGAGAAGTAACATGAAGATCCAATTCCAAGAAGCAACTTGAAGTTCCAACCTCACGGAATACCCATTAAGTTGTTCATTGTAATGCAGATCCTTACAGGTTGATTCACAGGTGTTGTTGCATGAGATGCATAAGACCATAGGTGGACCGTAATCCATTGTTGCTCCAAAGGAATACAATAGTATGGCCATAACTGATGTATCTGTGTTTTTGACTGAATGTCTATCGTTTGTGGTTGTGAATATAGTAGAATATGATAGTACTATAAGTATGTGGTGTTTGGATATGTATATATATTAATAAAACCCCTCAATTAATAATATTAAGTTTTAGTTGCCTTCCATAAAGCAACACACATGAAAATCTTGATCAACAATGTGTGGGCACGCCTCCGCGTGGTACACTATCTATCTCGTGGAAGTGTGATGGTGGGTGTGTGGATCTGCCTCCGCAGGGTGCACACTCATCATGTTGGCTTATGGGTTGGACTTAACTAGGGAACCTTGATAGGATCAAGTACCTAGAGGCACACAGATGCATCATGGCAGGGAGTTGTGCATGATTATCTATCCAAGAGATGCATATGATGCAATTGGCAAAAGTTGCCTACCTTAGTATTTGGTCTTTGACATCGGTGTTGGTTGGGCATTGATCCAATTATTTTGGATCTTGGCTCACTAGAAGGTTGTACGTTGTAATCTTCTGAGTTGATAGTGAGGGCTGTCAATTTCAATAAAATAGTGGAAGCATAATTAATTAAAGGCCTAATTAATCTTATTTATCAAATCTTTACAAGTCAAAATGTTTAGGACTAAATGCAAACTCTTTCTTTTATAGCAATCAAATGGAAAACAACACTCACACTTTTTCATTGTGATCAGTCCTTGAGAAGGACAAACTTACCAGAACCAACTTTCAAAACTAGTTTAGGACGATGATAATTGTTCTAATGCATGAGTGTAAGCTCTATGTCCTTGAAACACTAGAGTCAGCAGAACCCGCCTCAAATGTGCCCAAGGCTGAAAAGGATGCTTGCAAGAAGAACCTTGATGATGTCGTGGATGTCAAGTGCCTGATGTTGTGCTCAATGAACTATGAGTTGCAAGAGCAACATGATAACATTAATGTCATGGAGATAGTAACACATCTCAAGAACATGTATCAACATCAAGCAAGACATGAGAGATATGATGTCTCCAAGGCTTTGTTCAGGAGCAAGATGAAAGAGGGAGACTCAGTTGGCACCCATATACTCACTTTGATTGGGTACATGGAAAGGCTATCCAAGCTATTATTTCCCCTAGGTCAAGAGTTATCCACTGATGTGATTCTTCAATCGTTGCCTGAATCATATAGTCATTTTATCATGAACTACAACATGAACAATCTTGACAAGTCATTGTCAGAATTGTTGGGCATGTTGAGGATAGTTGAAGAAAAGATGAAGAAAGACACACCAAAGTCTATGATGATTATCAGCAAGATAAAGGGAAAGTCAATAGGCAAAGGCAAGGCTAAGAAAGGTTCTAAAGTCAGGTAGAAGAAAAAGTCATCCGTGCTCAAAGCTAAAGGTGGGATCTCCAAAGAAGGCAGTTTTCACCACTGTTACCAGGCTGGACATTGGAAGATAAACTATCATCTCTACCTGGAGGAACTGAGGAAGAAGAAGCAGGGGATAGATATCTCCACTTCAGGTATATACATTATTGAGATAAACTTAAATACTTCTTCATAATGGGTACTAGATATCAGATGTGGATCTCACATATGTTCAAACATGCAAGATCTGATAAGAAGCAAGCCTTTACAAAAGGGCCAAGTCGAGCTGTGGGTCGCTAATGGAGCAAGAGTTGTTACCACTGCAGTTGGATTTATTAGTTTATCTTTACCTACGGGCCTTGTAATAGAATTAGATAATTGCTATTATGTACCTTTCATTAATAGAAATATTATTTCTATATCTTGTATGGACAAGAGTGGATTTGAATTTCGCATTAAGAATGGAATGATTTCTATTTCTAAAGATGAGATCTTTTATGGAAATGCCCCTATGTCTTATGGTATCTACTTGTTCGAACTTGAGACTCGCATATACAACGTAAATACTAAAAGGCTAAAACTTGACAACTCAAATAAAACATACTTATGACATTGTTGTCTTGGGCACATAAATGAGAAGCGCATATCTAGACTCCATAAGGATGGTTATCTAGACTCTTTTGATTTTGAATCATTAGAGACATGTGAGGCATGTTTATTAGGGAAGATGACCAAGTATCCTTTCACTGGACATAGTCAGAGAGCTAGTGATCTACTAGGGCTCATACATATTGATGTATGTGGACCTTTTAGATCAAATGCTAGAGGAGGCTATCAATACTTCATTACCTTCACTTATGACCTCAGTAGGTATGGCTATATATATCTTATAAAAGACAAGTCAGAAACTCTTGAAATGTTCAAGACTTTCATGAATGAAGTATAGAAGCAACTTGATAAGAGTATTAAAGCACTCCATTTAGATTGAGGTGGTGAATACTTAAGCCAAGAGTTTGAGGACCTTCTGAGAGATCGTGTTATTGTATCACAATGGACTCCACCTGGTACACCACAGAATAATGGTGTGTCAAAAAGAATGAATCGTACATTATTAGACATTGTACGATCAATGACAAGTTCAGCCGAACTTCCAATATCATTTTGGGGATATACTCTTGAAACCGCGGTGTTTACACTTAACCGTGTACCTTCCAAATCGGTTCAAAAGACACCATATGAGATATGGAATGGGAATCATCCCAATTTGTCTATGTTAAAGATTTGGGGATGTGAAGCTTATGTTAGGAAACAATTTCCTAAAAAGCTTGGACCCAAATCTGAAAAATGTTATTTTATTGGATACCCCAAGGAAACTTGAGGATACTACTTCTACACATTGACTAACAACAAAGTGTTTGTTGCTAGGACTGATGTATTTCTTGAAAAGGAATTTATTTCCAAAGGAATCAGTGGGAGGAATGTAGAGCTTGAAGAAGTTCGAGATCAACAAGAAAGCATAGAACCTAAGGAGGTACATAAGGAATATGAAGACTCACAAACTGTTGTGGAATTTCAAGTTCCAAATGTAACACAGGAACCTCATAGGTCTAGTAGGACACGACTTGATCCTGAGAGATTTGGATTTCTTGTGACTCGAGACAATGACGAATTGGGCATAGCAAATGAGCCAACTTCCTATCTAGAAGCTACTAAGGGACCAGAATCTGAGAAATGGCTTGAAGCCATGAGATCAGAGATGGAATCCATGTACACCAACAAGGTATGGACCTTGTTGGATCCACCCGAAGGGGTAAAACCCATAGGGTGCAAGTGGGTCTTCAAGAAGAAGACCAACATGGATGGAAATGTTCAAACCTATAAAGGTAGATTGGTTGCAAAAGGATTCTATCAAATTCAAGGTGTTGATTATGATGGGACCTTCTCACCAATTGCCATGGTTAAATCCATCAGGATCATGCTTGCCATTGTAGCTTATCATGACTATGAGATTTGGTAGATGGATGTTAAAATAGCATTCCTTAATGGGAATTTACTTGAGGATGTGTATATGACACAACCTGAGGGTTTTATCAATCTAAAGGAAGCCAATAAAGTATGTAAGCTACAAAGGTCAAACTATGGATTGAAGCAAGCATCTCAGAGTTGGAATCCACATTTTGACAAAGTAGTCAAAAAGTTTGGCTTTAGTCAAAATGAAGATGAACCTTGTATTTACAAAAGGGTTAGTGGGAGCATAATCGTATTTCTCATATTATATGTGGATGACATACTATTGATGGGAAATGACATCCCTACTCTTCAGACGGTAAAAGCTTGGCTGGGGAAGACCTTCTCTATGAAGGATTTAGGCTAAGCATCCTATATACTAGGAATCAAGATCTATAGAGATAGATCTAGAAGGATCCTAAGCCTAAGCCAGAGCACATACATTGACAAGGTGCTAAAGAGGTTTAGCATGGAGGGTTCTAAGAGAGGTAACTTGCCCATGTCCCATGGGGTTAATTACGATCTCAAAATCCCAATGTCCTAGTTCATGTGATGAACGTGCGCACATGAGTAAGATTCCATGTGCATCAGCAATTGAATCTATCATGTACGTGATGTTATGTACTCATCCTGATGTGTCGTATGCTTTGAGCATGACGAGCCGGTATCAGTCAGATCCAGGTGAATGTCACTGGATAGCCATAAAGAACATCCTAAAGTACTTGAGAAGGACTAAGGATCAATTCTTAGTATACGGTGGTGAGGAAGAGCTTGTGGTAAAGGGTTACACTGATGCTAGCTTCCAAACTGACAAAGATGACTATAGATCACAATATGGATTTGTGTTTTTCCTAAACAATAGAGTTGTGAGCTGGAAGAGTTTCAAGTAAGAGACAGTTGTTGATTCTACAAAAGAGGCCAAATATATTGCCGCATCTAATGCTGCAAAGGAAGCTGTGTGGATCAAGAAGTTCATTTCTGAACTTGGAGTGGTTCCAAGCGTTAGTGATGCAATTGAGTTATTTTGCGACAACAACGGAGAAATTGTACAGGTTAAAGAACTGAGATCGCACCAACGTTCCAAATATATTCTATGGCAGTTCCATCTCATATGATAGATCGTACAGTGAGGAGATGTGAAGATTTGTAGAGTACCTATAGAAAGCAATGTGGTTGACCCGCTCACAAAAGCACTTTCACAGCAGAAACATGAAGGACATGTTCGATCACTTGGATTGAGATTCATGAGTGATTGGGTATAAGTGCAAGTGGGAATATGTTGGTATGTATTCCCATAAATACTATCATTTGATTATTGTAATGGGATACTATGTAAACAATTTGTAATACTACATTGATCATATCAATAAAGGCAAGCTTCCAATCTATATGTTTGCATTTTATATTGTGAGATAACCACAAAACTTATAGATGTTTATAGAATAATATACTCAATGACATATGTCTTTGGGTTGATGACCTAAACAGTGAGATCATATGTATGCTAAGATTATGTATTCTTGTTTTGTCCCTAATCGGTTGTTATTCTGGAAATATCCATAGACATCAATAACAAATTAGATTAGAATGTATGTTGGTTTATGGAAGAATCTCATTATCCATGATATGGAGATATCAAACCAAATACATAAATACTTGTTAGAGAATAATGTATCAGACTGACCCACCTTGAGAATGACACGTGGCTACCATGATTGGTAGTTAGAGTCACATCTTATAGTGGTGGTGGTGATTATAGTCCTTAGACCTGAAGTCACAACACTTATCACATGTCATTCAGTGTACTTTGATATCATCCATCATGGTCCTGAATAAGGATTGCCATAAATATGGTGCTTGGGTGCAATGTGACACATGGGGAAGACTGTGAGTGATGTAGATGGAATTTGTCCTTCCTACAAGAGTTTTATATTCCGGCCACTTGATAAGCGAGACTGAGAAATGCATGGCCATGCTGATGTGAGTCAATATGTGATATTGATCTTACATATATCTCAGACAGTTTGCTCTAGTTCAAGGAACATGGATTGAACATTGAAAAGGATAACAGTTCCATGTCTCGAGTTCAATTCGGATATCAGCGACAAAGGAACTATGCAATCATTGTAACGCCAGTCATGAATGATAGGTTAAGTTGTTCTCCAACTTCTCCAATTACTTAGGTGGGAATGAAGTCTTGCTAGATACCAATCATTGCTTGTAAAATCATAATATGATTATGGATATCACTATCAATGTAATTTGGAGCTTATCGGGTCACACGCATAGGAGTGTTTGAATAGGAGTATAATTGTGGATTTGATTGGAATTGCTCTGAATCACATTCATTACTAAAATGTTTATGTAATCCATTAGAATAATATTGAATGTTTGAGCCAATTAATTGGAGTGACTATCTCTAAGTGCAAGTGGGAGTCTGTTGGTAAATATGCCCATAGAGGCATCCCGATCGATTGCATGGAGTCATATATTAATTAATCAATTAATACAATTATTTGGTTAATTAATAAATTCCAGAATATTCCAATTAACCCACGAGCATTTTAATTAACACAGTGTTTCTATTTACCGATGGGTTTAGGAAATCCTACTTCCTTTCATATCCTATTTAAAGGGGCTTGACGGCCAATATCTATATAAGATATTGAGAGAGGCTTTTAGTTTATGCTCACGTACGTAAACCCTAGCCGTCACCGTCCTCGGGAGATAAAGGAGAGCAGTGCGACGCTAGCACATTGCCACACAGAGATGACTCCTTCCCGTCGGCTTAGGAAGCATGACGTGGAGTTCCAGTCCATCTGTGTGGACGAAGTAGAGACACAGACACTGAGATGCCTACGTTCAGAGGACATCAACGACCATCCATACGTGCTACGAGCGGTGTACATCACATCATGAAAGGAGCACCGTCGGATCTTCTTGCGACGCACTCAGCGAATGGGAGAGAAGTTTCTTCTGTGTAGGCCAACAATGTTGCACACCATTGTGCAGCGGGACATCGCCGGACTGGCTACGCTATTTTTGACGAGATCTTGTTTTGGGTTGAGTGGAATTTTTTTTGTTGCTTCTACCACGCATGTTTTCTATCACAAAACCCAACAGTTATTGTTGCCCCTATTGTTGTTGTTCTCCCTCTACAGTAAGGTCTCTACCTCTTCGTCCGCGTCCACCTAAAATTTTTGGTGAGCAACGGGGTGAGACACAAGTCCCAGTGAGAGATATAACTCTCTGCCAACAATGTTATTATCAAAGGTAAATAGTATAAAATTGAGCAGAGGTTCTTTTACATTAATAAGTAAGATTAATCACTTTTTATAAGTAGAACAAAGCAATCTCATATTTTAAAGTAATGGAGCTATCTATGATAGAGCAATAAATCATCTATTAACTTTATAAGGAATATGAAGAACATGTATAAAATCTATCCATTTAAGATGTATAAAAGAAGTGTACATCAACCAATGTTTTCCGTATTCGGTCCTTAAGCAAATATGCTACACTGCTGATTACATATTTACAATCACACTTATGCCCTAAGGAGATGAGGTATACCGCTCCTGCTCCAACCTACGACGGCTACGTAAAGCATCGGTACCATACAAGGTCAATGGAAGAGTCGGCCACCATGACCTCATCTGTCTCAATCAGTATGAGACCACTGGCAAGACATCTTGTGTCATCTGTAATTAGCTTACCATGGTATATTAGTATCTTCGCTATAGAGATACAATCACAGCATGCACTCTCTTCAGAGAGATTTCAATTATACATCCCCAGATTATAATGATAAGTAATTTTATACATCAATTCCTCATTTGGTCGGGAGATTCACATATCAATATCGTTATAAATTAATGAAGAAGAATTTACACATCAATTCCTCAATTGGTCAAAAGATTCACATATTAATCCCAATATAAAATAAATGAGGAAGGTGCTACATCAATTCTTCATTAGGACGTAAGGATATATGTCATCCTTCACCCCCTCATATTCAAAAATATGCTCTCCGAGTTAAACTCGTTTCACCATTCAGAAAATTCTGACACTGAATGGATCTATGGTCAGGGCAACTACATGATGAGATTCCACTTGATTAATTAGGTGCATTACAGTATCTTTTAGCATCAACCAAGTTACAAACATGAATTATAACAGATGCTACAAAGAAAGGTGTAATATGTTTATCAAGTACTTTCATGATCTTTGGAACACATTGAATGTATAACACTCAGGATCTCAGTCCCTTATCACATTACTAGGGATTCTTCTCCCTTAGTATTATCATCATCATGAATACTAGATATGGGTATTCAAACCCTTAGTTCATCACTGAACATTGTCACCTCTCATCAGGTAACTATTACCTCTAGGTCCTCAAACTAAGGTTTACATCATACTTGTTGCATAAGTATTTCATGTTGGCTAAATGGACATTATTAAAATTCCTCTATTTTGAAAATGGCAAACATTTCATTCCTGTGGATTAACGTGTTACTTGAGTATTTCAGGAACAAGAATTTAATATGGTGGATAGTTAAGCTTGGAAGATCTATATGCTCAAATTGTCTTATTTTTTCATGATTGTAAAAAAATGTAAACTTGTACAAATATATAATGTATAAGTACCTAGATATCATGTAAATCAAGTGTTTAGATCTTCCTATCCACACATAACACTTACATAGGCCATCCCCTAAGTGAGCATCACAATTGCACATTCATTTTTGCACTTAGCATACGATTTAAAGTATTGAAACAGAGTGTGTCTCGGTCAAAACACTTCTCGAATGAGATACTCTCAGTCGAATAATTTCTTGATCGAGAAACACCTAAGTCTAATGCACGTACACTGATGAACATCCTGCACATAAACCTACACAAGCATATATTCGGTCGAACTTAATTTCGACCGAGATTGAGTTTCGAGCAGGTTCCATAGTCGTTATACTTACTAGGAAAAAGTGGTTGGGAGTTAAGTTGAATGTTGCAATACACTTTCCCCAGACTTACCCTCAGTTGATGAAATTCTCGACCGAGAGACAGTCGGTCGACAAACTTCTCAACTGAGAAAGGTTATGTCTGCACTTTTCAGAATTAATTAACTAGTCGTTACAAACATAATTAGTGGATAACTAACGTCTAGTTGAGCACTAAGAACCCCCTTGAAAGTGTCTAGAACGTCCCTAAGCACTAGTAGGCCATTCCTATAAATAGGACATGCCTTAAGACACCTAAACTCACTTGAGCACACATACTTGCAATTGAGAATCAACTCTTGTGAGAAATTGAGCAATCCTTCACTTGCAAATCATTTCCATAAGCTACGATTTCATGTCCTATAGGCTAGCATCTCCTACCCATTACACTTTCATGTTCATACACATTGGATAGGAGATCAAAACGCTTGATATAGGATTCAAGCCTTGTGCTAAAGTGGTAAAGTGTATTTTTCCTTCTTCCCTTCTTGTTCCTTTTATTGTTTGTTTTCTCCTTTGCTACTCCTAGGTTGGAGGCTGTGGAAAGGAGGTTGTAGGAGCTTCTTTGGTGGTGAAGGTAGCTCGGCGTGACTTTGGACTACTTCTAGAAGGTCTCAACGGAAAGCTACTTCAAGGAGGAAGGCTACTTCAAGGGGGAGCTTGAAGTTACTTTAAGTGAAGGTTGCTTCAAGGTTGGTGAGACAACTTTGGGGTGAAGGCTGTCCAAAGGGTTGTGAAGGTAGTTGTATCTTACGTAACATCCTTGCGAGTTAATAAAATACAATTGCTTTCAAAATTCCAATTGGAAACAATTGGGTAGTGGACTGACTCCCTTAGTATTTGCTAAGGGTGGAACCACTCTAAATGCCTTGTCTCCTTCTCCAATATTTTTGTGGTTGTTTGTTGAATTAATTTTAAAAATATCATAAAACCTTATTCACCCCCCCTCTAGTATTTTTCAATTGGTATCAGAGCATGCTTCAAGGAGCTCTAATCGAGTCTTGAAGAAAATGGGTGATGGGGTACTAAACAACATCAACTTGGAAGGAACACTTGTAGCTTGGCCTCCACCATTTGATGGCACCAACTACACCTATTGGAAGAGGAGGATGCAATTATATTTTCAAGGAATCATTTGGGAGCTTTGGAGAATGGTTTCTTATGCATATGATCTTCTTCAAACTAAATATGCTTCATGGGATGCTAATACGGTGAGATTAGCCCAATTGAATGCAAAAGTTGTAAGTATTCTTTATTGTTCAATTTCCATAGGTGAGTTCAATAGAATATCAAATTGTGAAATTGCATATGAAATATGGCATAGACTCTCTATTACTTATGAAGGAACTGTTCAAGTAAAGAATTCCAAAATTGGTATGCTTAAACAAAAGTTTGAACAGTTTCGT
Organism: Alisma plantago-aquatica; assembly: GCA_963693085.1. Taxonomy (NCBI): domain Eukaryota; kingdom Viridiplantae; phylum Streptophyta; class Magnoliopsida; order Alismatales; family Alismataceae; genus Alisma; species Alisma plantago-aquatica. Next base: position 255,889,362 of record OY856412.1, read on the forward strand.
ATGGAACCAAATGAGTCTATTAGTGAAATGTATGCAAAGTTCTCTTCTATTGTTAATGGTTTAAATGCATTAGGTAAATCTATTAGTGAAGAGGATCAAGTGTCAAAAATTCTTAGGTCACTTCCTCCCAAGTACAAGCCTAAGGTGACTGCAATTGAAGAAGCCAATGACCTCACTCGACTAAGGATGGACAACTCATTGGCAACTTAGAAGCACATGAGGAAACCTTAGAGGAGGAAGAAAGATGAGAGTGTGAACTTCAACAAGGGAGAAAGAAGGACATGTCTCTAAAGGCTACAAATGTCATCACTCAAGAAAGTGATGAGACAAGTGATGGAGATGAAGGAGAAGAAGCTCTAATTGTAAACGGTAAGAAATATAGAAGATTTCAATCTAACAAAGTTGTTGGCTCTTCTTCTTTTTCCCCTCCTAGATGTTTTGAATGTGGAAAGAAGGGACATCTTAAGAATGAATGTCCTAAAGAAAAGAAGGGTAAGAAAAGCTCATCCAAGAATAAGGGAGAAAAAACATACAAAGCTGCATGGGATGAGTCAAGTGATAGTGAGAGTGGAGAGGAGAACGTGGAGTGTCTCATGGCCAAAGAAGATGATAGTGATGATTCTCAAGAGGTAAGCCTTTTTATTTGCCAAAAGAAGATCTAATTGATAGTCTTCAAGATACACATGACAAATATTTTGATTGCAAAAAGAAACTAAAGAAAGCTACTAAAACTAATGAGGATTTGTATGCTAAATTAAATAATCTTTCTTTTGAAAAGGACGATATTGTTTCTGAAAACTTTACCTTAAAATCATCTTTAAATGATTGTAATATTAAGTTGCTTAATTTAGAAACAAACTATGGTCTTCTTTCTCAAGAAAAGGTTGAATTGCTTGCCAAACTAAATAATTTTCAGACTCAACCTATCTTATGTACTCATCTAGACTATGATGTTATTGTTAAAGAAAGAGATGATTTATCATCTGATCTAGATCAAGCAAAGTTAGATATCAAAAAGAAAATGGATGAGGTTTCTAAGTTACAAAAATAAGTTAGTATCTTGAGAAATAATGGTATTCTTGATAAGATCCTAAAGAATTCTTCTAGTTATAGTGGAAGAAGAGGTTTAGGATATGTTCCAAAAGAAAACTCTTATCAACCTAAACCTAGGAGAACTCAAGAATCCAAGACCAAGATCATATTTGTACCTAAGAACACAACTCAAAATCCTAGAAAGAGAAATGAAATTGACTCCATTTGTTGTCACTATTGCTTGCATCTTGGACATTATTCCTTCTCCTGTCCTTACAATAAAAAGGATGTTGAGTTAGTATGGATTCTAAGACCTCAAACTTAGCAAATTTAATATGATTAAGTTGAGATTTGACCTAAACCTCATTTGAATATCTTAATGTCTTATCTCAACTAAATAGAATGGTGCCTTAGCATATTATAAAGATTTAAGCTCAAACTGACATAAACAGATTGTTGGAAACAAACAGAAACAACCTCGATCGACGAATAGTTCGACCGAGACACTTTTTGGCTGAGAATGTATTCGACTGAGAGAATACCTGTATCAAATCTGAAATCTACAATAGAAACAATAACAATTCCGATCGAGAAAAATGTCGATCGAGACAACTTCGGCCGAGAGATTGTCGACTATGAAATTTTCTATTTCAATCTGTAAAATAGCAACATTATCGGTCGACAAAATTTTCATCCGATACACATTCGATCGAAGTATTTGTCGACCGAATGAAGTTTTGTTCAGCTTAATTTATTCAATCATGTTCATTTTGTTATTAAATGTACCTAACCATAATGGACCATCACATGGGTACCAAAACCTATATTTTATTGTAGGATTGGGTGGTTGATAGTGGATGTTCCAAACACATGACCGGAAACAAGGATGCTTTTCAAACTTTTGAAGAAAAGAAAAGCGGAACAGTCACTTTTGGAGAAAATGGTAAAGGTAAAATTGTTGGAATAGGTAATATTGGTACAAATCTTGAAATTAAGAATGGTTTACTTGTTGATGGTTTGCACCATAACTTGATAAGTGTCAGTCAACTATGCAATAGTGGATATGATGTTTTATTTAATAAAAATTGTTGCAAGTTGCTAGTAGAGAACACTACAAATATTGTGTATGAAGGAAAAAGAATTGGAAATCTATATATTCTTAGACCTAATTCTATGCAATCTGTAGTTGAAAATTGCTTGCTTGCAAAAGATAATTCTCTACAATTATGGCATAGAAAATTAGTCATCCTAGTTCAATGTCATCAAAAAGTTAGTTAAATATGATCTTGTTCATGGTTTGCCTAAGCTATCTTTTGATCAATCTAAAAATTGTGAACCATGTACTTTGGGTAAACAAACTAAAACTTCTTTTAAACCCAAAAACATGCTTAGCACTAGTAGATCACTAGAACTCGTTCATATGGATTTATTTGGACCTATGAGGACACAATCTATTGGTGGAAAAAGATATTGCTTTGTTCTTATTGATGATTATAGTAAATATACATGGGTCCATTTTCTTGCAAATAAATATGATACCATTCAAGTGTTCATACAATTTTGCTCAAAGATTGAAAATCAATTACAAAATAAAATATGCACAATTAGAAGTGATCATGGTGGAGAATTTGAGAATCATATATTTGAAGAATTTTGCACATCTCAGGGCTACACTCACAATTTTTCAGCTCCACGTACTCCACAACAAAATGGCATAGTTGAAAGAAAGAATAGGTCTTTACAAGAAATGGCTAGGACTATGATGCTTGAACATAATACATCTAAAACATTTTGGGCTGAAGCAATAAACACAGCTTGCTATGTACTAAATAGAATAACTGTACATCCTTATTTGAAGAAAACTCCATATGAACTCATCTATAATAAGGAACCAAGGGTTGATTATTTTCATACATTTGGATCAACTTGCTATATCTTAAACACAAAGGATGATAGAGACAAATTTGACTCTAAATCACAAAAAGCCTTTTTCTTGGGATATTCAACTTCTAGCAAAGCATTTAGAATATACAACACCATCTCTAAAAAAGTTGAAGAATCCATTCACATTACTTTTCATGAAGAACTAAAACAAAATGTTGAAGATAATGACATAGTTGATATTACTCATCAAGTTGAAGATCTTAACATATCAACTAAAGATGATCAAAATGCTGAAAATGATCAACAAATTGAGGCACAACAACCCATTCCTAGACTAACTAAAGATCATCCTCAAGAACTAATCATTGGGAATCCTAATGATAAAGTAAAAACTCGCTCCTCTATTAGAGATGTTGCAAATATGGCATTTGTATCTATAATTGAGCCCAAAAAGGTAACTGAAGCTCTAAAATATGATTATTGGATAATGGCCATGCAAGAAGAATTAAATCAATTTACTAAGAATGATGTATGGGACTTAGTTCCTAAACCACAACATAAAACCATTATTGGAACTAAGTGGGTTTTTCATAACAAATTGAATGAAGCTGGGGAAGTAGTGAGAAATAAAGCTAGGTTGGTAGCACAAGGGTACAATCAACAAGAAGGAATAGACTTTGATGAAACTTATGCACCCATAGCAAGACTTGAAGCCATTAGAATGCTACTAGATATAGCTGCCCACAAAGACATCAAACTATTCCAAATGGATGTAAAAAGTACATTTCTAATTGGAATAATACAAGAGGAAGTATATGTTGCCCAACCACCTGGTTTTGAAATTCCTGGTAAAGATGATCATGTATATAAACTTACAAAAGTGCTTTATGGGTTAAAACAAGCACCTATAAATTGGTATGAAAGGCTTAAAAAATATCTCTTTGATAATAATTTTTCAATTGGAAATTTAGATTTGAATTTATTTTTCAAAACATATGAATCTGACTTTCTAGTTGTTCAAATTTATGTTGATGATATTATCTTTGGTGCATCAAATGAATTCTTATGTACACAATTCAGTAATATTATGCAAAAAGAATTTGAAATGAGTCTCATGGGAGAATTGACTTTCTTTCTTGGATTTCAATTAAAGCAAACGCCTGTTGGGATTTTTATAAGACAAGAGAAGTATACAAATGAACTTTTAAAATGTTTTGGAATGGAGCATTGCAAACATGCTACCACACCAATGGCCACTTCTACTAAAATTGACAAAGATGAAAATGGGGAACCCATTGATGATTCTATGTATAGGGCCATGATTGGTAGTTTGGTTTACTTAACCTCTTCTAAACCGGATATCATGTTTTCCATCGGACTTTGTGCTAAATTTCAATCAAATCCCATGCAAACTCATTTTCAAGTTGTTAAAAGGATTCTAAGATACTTAGCCGGCACTTCAAACTATGGTTTATGGTATCCTAAAAGACAATCTTTAGATTTGACAGCTTATACCAATGCTGACTACGCTGGTTGTCGAATTGATCAAAAGAGCGCAAGCGGAATTTGTTTCTTATTAGGACGAGCTTTAGTATCATGGTTTAGTAAGAAACAAAACACGGTTGCTCTTTCTACCACTGAAGCTGAATATATGGAAGTCGGGTCTTGTTGTACTCAAGTGCTTTATATGCAACAAGTTTTGAATTATTATGGTTTTACATTTTCATCTATGCCTATCTATTGTGATAATACTAGTGCTATAAACTTGGCACATAATCCTATTTTACACAGCCATGCCAAACATATTCAAATCCATCATCATTTTCTAAGGGATCATATTTCCAAAAAAACATATATCCCTTCATCATGTTGATACGGAAGATCAATTGGCAGATATTTTCACAAAACCACTTCCATCAGATCAATTTAATAACATAAGAAAGAAATTACTTATCACTCCCTTAGAAGATGTTTTCTTTGACATTTGTGCTCCTTAAAATTGGTTTGTATCTCCGATTCTAACATTTTGGTTGTAAATGGACATCTTGTAGCATGTTTTAATGGATATATTTTTGTAAGGGGAGCACCAATTAAGGGGGAGTCTTAAACTTGTTTTTCAACGGCTATCTTTTTTAAATGACAAAGGGGCAGAAATAATAATATAAATCTTAAATACAGTCAATGAGTTTCACACATACTCTCTTGGGCTTTACATCAAATGTTGCTATATTCCCTAAAGAGTTGGATTTTATGTTCCATACTTCTTTGGGAATAATAATAACACATTCCATAAACAAGAAATGGTATACACAAGGTAAACTTCAGGTATGAAACTCAATATGCCTTTAAGATTATTTGATCTATATTTAGAAATGTTTGTCATCTTCAAAAAGTGGGATATTGTTGGCTAAATGGACATTATTAAAATTCCTCTGTTTTGAAAATGATAAACATTTCATTCATGTGGATCTAACGTGCTACTTGAGTATTTCAGGAACAAGAATTTAATATGGTGGATAGTTAAGCTTGGAAGATCTATATGCTCAAATTGTCTTGTTTTTTCATGATTGTAACAAAATGTAAACTTGTAAAAATATATAATGTACAAGTACCTAGATATCATGTAAATCAAGTGTTTAGATCTTACTATCCACACACAACACTTAGATAGGTCATCCCCTAAGTGAGCATCACAATTGCACATTCATTTTTACACTTAGCATACGATTTAAAGTATTGAAACAGAGTGTGTCTCGGTCGAAACCCTTCTCGACCGAGATACTCTCAGTCAAATAATTTATCAACCTAGAAACACCTAGTAGGCCATTCCTATAAATAGGACATGCCTTAGGACACCTAAAATCACTTGATCACATATACTTGCAATTGAGAATCAACTCTTGTGAGCAATTGAGCAATCCTTCACTTGCAAATCATTTCCATAAGCTGAGATTTCGTGTCCTATAGGCTAGCATCTCCTACCCACTACACTTTCATGTTCATACACATTGGATACGAGATCAAAACGTTTGATATAGGATTCAAGCCTTGTGCTAAAGTGGTAAAGTGTATTTTTCCTTCTTCCCTTCTTGTTCCTTTTATTGTTTGTTTTCTCCTTTGCTACTCCTAGGTTGGAGGTTGCTAAAGGATGTTGTAGGAGCTTCTTCGGTGGTGAAGGTAGCTCGGCGTGACTTTGGACTACTTCTAGAAGGTCTCAATGGGAAGCTACTTCAAGGAGGAAGGCTACTTCAAGGGGGAGCTTGAAGTTACTTCAAGTGAAGGCTGCTTCAAGGTTGGTGAGACGACTTCGGAGTGAAGGTTGTCCAAAGGGTTGTGAAGGTAGTTGTTTCTTATGTAACATCCTTGTGAGGTAATAAAATACAATTGCTTTCAAAATCCCAATTGGAAATAATTGGGTAGTGGACTAACTCCCTTAGTATTTGTTAAGGGTGGAACCACTCTAAATGCCTTGTCTCCTTCTCAAATATTTTTGTGGTTGTCTTTTGAATTAATTTTAAAAATATCATAAAACCCTATTCACCCCCCTAGTGTTTTTCACTTCACATGGCTCACAAGGCCCATTTAAAAATCTTGTCAGTTCTCACTAGGCAACAACTATCTTTTTAGGTCATCAGACCCTATAAGCATTATACTTGTTGTACGAGTATTTAACATGGCTCACAAGGCCTATTTAAATCTATATTATATGAAACATCATAGCTCATACCTGGCTATGCTCATCATCTCATGATTCCTGCATAGTTAGCACTTCATGATAAAAACAATAGCACGTACATAACATCACCATGCAATACAAGAGAAATATGACCTTCCCATTATTAGGGTTAGGGTTTCCCATTCTAACTTATTAGGGTTTCAGATTCATATCATCACTATGTGATACAAGAGAAATGCATCCTTCCCATTATTAGGGTTAGGGTTTCCCTTTCTTATTGATTAGGGTTTCAAGTTCATATCATCATTTTTCATTAAGAGAAATACAACCTTACCATTATTAGGGCTAGGGTTTCCCCTTCTAGTCGATTAGGGTTTCCAATTCATACCTTCACCCATTATTAGGGTTAGGGTTTCCCCTTCTAGATGATTAGGGTTTGAAGTACATATCATCAAGAATCAAACCCTAATTCATACTCCACACATATTAGGAGTATTAATATATGCTCATTACATAAATATCACACAAGTATGAGTTTCTCTCTCATCCTCACTAGGACATAGATTTCATCATACTTTATCAAGTTGGCTTAATCCTTTTCTCAAGGTACATTGTCATACAATTATCAAAATGCATTAAACTCTATACATCTTAATGTATCTTTTGACATAACACACTTCATGTGTTACTCAATAAGGTATATTCGATTGAGGTTCTTCCACCATATCGGGCATAGAGGTGTGTACTTGACACCATATCATGCTTCCCTATCGTGCTTGAGGTGTATCCTCATTACCACATCGTGCTACCATATTGGGTTGCTTCATCATTAGGGTTTGCATATTGGGTTAGACCCTTATGCTCATATATCCTCAAACCTTCATGGTATCAGTATATCCTTCACTATGTGATAAGTGAGCCTAGACAACAGGTTAGTCTAGACCAAATCAAGTGCACAAACCAATAGGAGTTTGGGGTTTCAAGGTATATCGAGTTCACATCACCATTTAGAGTTTCAACACCATATCGGTTTAGAGGTATATACTTGACACCATGTCGTGCATAAGGTGTGTGCTTGACCCCATATCATGCACAAGGTATGTACTTCATAATCATATTGTGCATGAGATGTGTGTATGTGTCACTCATATTGTCCATGAGGTATAAACTCATCACTATATCATGCTAGTGGTGTGTTCACATCACTATATCGGGTTAGAGGTTCTTCAACCCGATATCGGGTTGGACCATGATGATGTCATCATCCTCAAGCTCTAAACTTCGTTCCTTATTATTCTGGTTCATGGACAACAGTCCTAAACAACTTTTAGAACTCATAGGATCATCAATTATTCAAGAGAACTCGATATACCTTGTTGCATCAATTATTTATATAAATATAAAGTGCGTGAATTTACACCTAGAGATGAAATTTCGGCCATCACATATCTTGTTGGATAAGATATTTCAACTCAATCACCACTTTATTCACAACACGATACAACTTTTCCAAGGAAGTTGTAAATCGATGCACTTCACCTCCTTGAGGTGATTAGCATATCATGGACAAGGCCAAGAGTTCACAAACTGATATAATACTTCCTCTATGGCTCCTTGGCCGATAGGCACTCTCATATGAACTCTACAACCCGACACAACTCAAATTAGGGTTTCACATTCAACCCTTTCTTGGTCTTTTCATCACCAAGAGTACCATCACTCAAATATAATTTAAACATGGTTTCTCCTTCTTTCTATCTCCTCTAAATGATACATAGAGGGAGTATGGACACTCTAGAGGTGGTAATTTTCATATAAACCCTATATTTTGGCCAAATTACAATTTGTACCAAAATTGGTACACAAGGCACTAGCATTATTCAAACAAGATCAAACTTGGAACTTAGGCTTTCCACAAGCCGCCCCTTAGCATCATTATTTTTCTTATGATGCTAAAACACATGAGGTACATTCAACATGTGACATATTACAATATAACCCCTCATCTTTGGTAAATTGTATTTTGGTCCAAAACAAGAGAACATTGCTCAAACATCATTCAAACATGACCAAACTTGAAACATAAGTTTGTCACTTGATAAAAAAACACTTTAGAGAATTATATTAAAGTTCTAAGAAACTTATTTAAGCCAAACAAGCAAGGTTAGCCCTAAACCCAGGTCAGGGATGTTACAGAAGTCATGAATGAAGGTAATGAAGTATTGATATCCACCTTTAGCAGTTGTTTTAAAAGGCCTACATACATCAGTATGTATGAGTCCTAATAGATCACTAGCCCTATCATTATTACCGATGAAAGGGGTATTAGTCATTTTTTCCCAACAAACAAGATTCACATATATAAATTGATTCAAAATCAAAATATTCCAGATAACCATGCTTACGGAATCTAGATATGCAATTCTCATTTATGTGCCCTAGACGATAATGCCAAAGGTATGTTTTGTTTGAGTTGTTGAGTTTTAGTCTCTTGGTATTTACATTATAAACATCTTTCTTTAAGTCTAGCAAATAAGACCATAAGACACTGGGGCACTGCCATAAAATATCCCATCTTTAGAAATAGAAAATTGACCATTCATAATATGAAATTCATATGCATCCTTGTCCATACAAGATACAAAAATGATGTTTATATATGTGGTAGGTACATAATAGTAGTTCACTAACTCTTACAAGCCTTGTGGGAAGAGATACACTATAGGTTCCAACTATAGTAGCAACAACTCTTGCTTCATTTGCAACTCACAGTTCAACCTCGCCCTTTCCCAAAGGCCTACTTCTTTTCAGATCCTACATATTTGAGCATATGTGAGATCCACATCTGATGTATAGCACCCAAAATGAAGAAGTAGATAATTTTATCTCAATAATGTATATACCTAAAGTGGAGATCACCATCCCCATCTTCTTTTTCTTGAATGCCTTCAAGTACAAAGGATAGATTCTTCTTATACTTCTCTTTCTCTTTGTCTTGAGTGTTGAAGATCTAGATTTGAGCTTGGCCTTAGAGCTCTTCATGGATTTTCTTTCATCCCTATTGATCACCATCATAGATTTGTCCTTCTTCATTCTTGCTTCAACACTTCTCAGGATGCCAAGAAAATCTGACAGCAGTCTGACCATATAATTCAAGTGATAGCACTCAATAAAATGGCTATATGATTCACATAATGATTGGAAAATCATATATGTAGCCAATTCTTAGCTTAAATAGAATCCCAGTTCTTTTAGATGTTCCACATGTCCAATCATATTGAGAACATGGGTCTCTAATGAGTCTCCCTCTGTCATCTTCCACTCAAAGAGTGTCTTTGAGGCATTGTACCTTTCTTGCTTCATGAGATAATGGTTCAGTTCCCTAATATGTGTCACCATCACAAGTATCCCCATATTTTCATATTGTTTATGTAGCTCATAGTTCATGCAGCCCATCATAAGTTGCTTTATGTCTAAGGCATCTTTGGCATGCTTCCAATAAGCATCCACTTTATCCCTAGGCACATCAGGAGCATGTATTTATGGAATTGGTGTTTATAGGATATAGAGCTTACACTCTTTATTGAGAACCCTTCTCAAAGTCCAAAACCAATCATGGAAATTTGTTTTGTTAAGTTTGTCCTTCCTAAGGACCAATTGTAATGATGATTTTATTTCCATTTGATTCTATAAGAGAAAGTTTTGCATTTTGTCAAAAACCCCTTTTGATTTGATTTGATTTGAAAAATATTTGATGATATTTAATTATGTCTTTAATTAATTATCACTCCTACTATTCTATTCAAATTGATAGCCCTCACATATTAATTCAGAAGATTGCATTGTACAACCTTCTAGTGATCCAAGATCCAAAATAACCCAATTATTACCCGGGCAATGTCAGCGTCCATAGTCAACTATTAAGGTAGAAAACTTTTTCCAATTGTGTCATATGCAACTCTTGGATATATGATATGCTCAACTCCTTGCCATAGTCGTCTGCATGCCTATGGTGCTTAACCTCATTAAGGACACACAGTTAAGCCTGACCCAAAAGCCAACATGATAATAATGCACCCCACTTGGCAGGCCCACATTATTACCATCACATTTCCATGAGATAGGAAGCGCACCACCCTTGGGGTTCCCACGCTTAGTCAATCAAGCTTTTCATGTGTGTTTCTTGTAGAAAACATCTAAGACTTAATATATCATTTGAGGGAGTTTGTATTTATGAATACATATACATTATCCAATCACCACATATATGGTATGTATCATATACATTCCATATCCCACAACAAAAACATGCAATAAATAAAAGGAGAAGATTATGTCCATTCTAATGTAATTCCTTGGATCCACAAGGAATTTCCACAGCCTAGGGTCTACATCTCATGCGGAAACTTGTTGTTGATGAAGATTTGTGCTTGCCAATCTGGGTTGATTGGTTCCGTTCAACCCTTGAACCAATCAGCTCACCTCATGGTCGTTCAGTTGGTTGCTTCCCTGGTCGTCTGGACTCTAGTCCACCACCTTCTGGTTCCTCCATTTGATTAGTTGCCTCTAGTTGATCGGTCCTCGTTGGTCCTCATCTTCTTCATAATAACAAGAATATAAATTATCCTATTTTTACATGATTATAGAGAAGTCTCGAGTTACATACGAAGGGAGCAAAGGTAGGAGAAAATAATACTTTTACAATTGGTGTTGGATAAAAAGGGCTCTAGAGGGGGTGAATAGAGCTAAAAATATTTGCACAAAATTTGTTAGACCTTCAAGTTACAACAAGGTATGGGATTGTAGATACTGAATTTTGTAGTGCAACTAAGCATGCATAGCAAGGATTAGAGAGATTGAATAAACACAAGAACAAGTTTTGTGGAGTAGTTCCAATCCCCAAACTAAGCGAAAGTCATCCCACTACCTAGAGAGGTCAAGCTCTAGGATTTTGCAACAAATGTATACTTATATTTCATTATAAGACATACAAAATGACCTTCCTTTCTCAGATCAAGGATACCTAGCCTTCCCTTGAGGACAAGGGAGACAATAACCAACCAAGGACTTACCTATCCGGTGGAGCTAGAGTCTTCTACCTCTATAAGGTCTTTTGCACTCCTACAAGCTACTAGACACCTTCGCCAAGGAGACCCCCTTCTTGCAACAAGTCTTTTGCCTTGAAGGATTTACCCACTCTACTCCCCGATCTTCAGCCTTGACCTTCTCCTTCACCTTGGAGAAGCTTTTGCACCTTCTTATACACCTTGAAGAAGCTTTCACCTTCTCCTTCAACTTGGAGGAGCTTTCACCAACTTGATATTGAAGAAAGGGGTTGGGGAAAGGGAAGCTTTGAGAGATTTACAAGTCTACAATGGAGTATCTCTTTCACACATATCCTATCTTATTCATATGGACATTTTGATTAGTGTATTAAATGCACTCAGCTATAGATAGGAGCTTGAATAACATGAAGGAGCAACCTTGAAACGAACTCCAAGAGGTCCTATTTATAGTTGGGGGTTTCCACTAGAGGCTAGGAGCATTAAGGAACATGTTCTAGCCATTTGGGGTGTTTCAATGGATATAATTTTGAGTTTTGCAATACTCCAATAGTTTGAATCACTTTTTCGGAACACTCCATATAGTGCAGTCAGTTGAGTTTCAATAAAGGTAACTCGACTCATTGCACTATATGGAAAAGCAAATGTGAAGCATCAGTTGAGTTTATCCTGGATGAAACTCGGCCGATCACTTCAATATAGTTTTGCCAGTGTAGGGTGTCGGTTGAGTTCTGTGTATGGAAACTTGACTGAACCTAGACATTCTCAAAATGCATCAAGGGTGTGGGTCGAGTTTTGTCCCAGGAGAAACTCGACCAAAAAAACTCTGTGATCTATTTTAGAAAATGTCATTAGAGTGATTAAACATTTGAATTAAGTGATCCTGATTTTTCTCATCTTAGTTACAAGTCATAGCATCAATATAATGGTTACAAAATCATCCTAGGGGTTTTAGGATGTTTTCCACAAAAGTGCATTTGCATCGCTTTTGACTTGAACTTGATCAAGCTAGGGCTTGATTGAATTGATCCTTTTCATGTACCTAATACCTAAAAATCAAACTCAAGTAGACATATTAGATACATATTTATGGAATGGTTAAGTTATTATCAAAATATGGACAATGTATAACTCTCAGGTCAACATTATCTCCCTTTTTGACAATGACAAACCATTCCTCAACATATAGAAAAAGGATATGAAAATGCAAACCTTTACCTTGTGAATTGAAAGGGGATACATGAATGAACTGTATTAATTACTCCCCCTCAATTCATGCTTAATTATGCCTGCATGGTTAGTCTTTCAACAAAATACCATAGCACATATATATACTCATTGGACTCTAGTAAGTCACATGATATTTTAGATAATTGACTAGAAAAGGGTCACATTAGCAATAATTTCAATATGGACAAGCTCATTTGTCCACCTTTGTCGTATCAAAAAGGCAGGGGGTAGAAGAGCCATAAAACACAGGTCTTCGGCATAGGCACAAACTGCACAAGCAACCACTAAAGCAAGCACCAAACTGATACAAAACAGACAGAAACAAGCAATCTAGTCATAATCAAAATATGGGATCACATACCAACAACTCATAAGATGTAATCAAATAGAGAGTCAAGGCACAGAAGATTAAGATTACAACACTAGAGATGTCATCTTGATATGAAAACTACAAGCCTGTGAAAAATGATGATATAAGAAAATAGTATGCTTCAAATATAGTTCCCAAATGTTTAGTACATAATAGTATACAAAGAGATATGTATGATCACCCTAATAGAATATAGAATTAAATATCAAGGGTATCTACATCAACAACATCATCATTCTCATTCTCTGGCTAGTAATCCTTGTCATCATCTAAGGGTGTAACAGTGGTAGCAGGAGTAGCCTCACCGTCATCGCCATCAGAAGAGTTTTCATCACCCGCATCACCATTAGCATCCTCAACATCATCACCATCTCCAGGTTCCTCCTCAACATCCTCGTCAAGCATCTCCTCATCAGCAAGAGGTCTGAAAGCTGAGGTACCAGACCACCTGGCATTCTGCTCAGCCCAAGACATGCCACATGCATGTAATGCATTTTCTTGCAGAAATGTGGGAGTAGCAACTCCATCATAGCTAGTAAGAAGAGAGACTGTAGGGGAAATGGGAAGATCCAAAAGCAGAAGAGCACCAGGGGCATTGGTAGGCCCACCATCAGAAGCAGTAGAGGGTACAACAGAGGCAGTAGGTGAAGGGTCGGGGTAGAACTAACTTTATGCAGAAACACCCTTCTGAGCAAGACTCATTGCTTTGCCATGAGCTCCGATGGTTTTTGGTCAAATTCCATCATCTTGAGGGTCAAAATTGTGATCTATTGTTTTTCTACAGCACTTTATCTTGCATTTTTGGGATGTTCAAGTATATGTTTTAACTTGCTTTTCTTTCTATGCTTGGACAAGACCCTATCTGTGCTCTTCTACTCTCCTTATATATATTTGTGTTATCTCCTTTCTCTTTAACAAGTGATGTTTCTTATTTTCTTCATAACCCCAATTTTTGAAATGACAAAGGGGGAGAAAGGTATGTCTTCTTTTAAAAGAGGAAGAAGGCATGTCTTGCATGAAGAAGAGAAGTATGTTCATGTAAAGGGAGAAGGTAAATGGGAGAAGACATATATGTGTAGAACATATATGAGTAGAAGACATAGTTTCTATAAATGTTATGAAAGCTAACCATGCAGGAGAAATAGCATCAATTGAGGGGGAGTATGAGAACTCCATGCGCATCAATTGAGGGGGAGCATATGAGCTCAATCCTATTGAAACCCCTAGGTTTCTCCGAAGGTATGATTTTACGTACAAGCTTTCAATACATTTATGGAATGGTTTGTCATCTTCAAAAAGGGGGAGAATGTTGACTCAAGGTCAATTAGGTCAATGTTGACTCACGTCTAAATTGACTAAACCCTTGTTTTGATGATGACTAACCATTCCACATATTGGTGTCTAATGCTTCTACATTGAGTGATTTCAGATTAGGTTTAGACACACTCCAAATGCCCTAACTTGCGCATATCAAATTGGAGAAAAGACAAGTCAAAATAGCTACAAGTGTGCAATTTGGGATCTCTATGTAAATGACCTTAGAATTGCTTTGTAATCACTTGTAATGATTGTATGACTTGTAATTAAGCTTATAAAAATTATTGGGACACAAAAATCCATCATTTGTATAGTCAAACGAAAATTCCAAAATACCCATAACATGGATTTTGTCGGCCGAATTCCAAACTCGGCCGATCCATATATTCTGGAATTTTCTGGGCAATCGGCCGAGTTACCAACTCAGCCGATCCCTGTTCGGTCGAGTTTCTATGGTGGGAAACTCGGCCGATCCACTGATCGGTCCAAGTTGAAAGTCGACCGATCGGCCGAGTTTCTCCAAGGGAACTCGGCCGACAGTCTATCTTTCAGACTTGTCGCTTAGTGGTTCGGCCGAGTTGCCTTTATTGAAACTCGGCCGATCAGACTGTACTGGAATGCAGAAAAAGCAAATCCAACCGTTGGAGACTTTGTTGGGACCCAAAATAGATCCGTTGCAACTTGTAAAACGGCTATTTTTCGTTCCTAAGTGTTCCCAAAGGCTAAGAGGCATCCCCAACTATAAATAGGACCCCTTGGGCTTCATTCCAAGGTTGAGCATTCATTGCAAACTCCTTGTGAGGTTCCTATTCTATAGTTGAGTGCTTCCTACAGCCTCCTCTCTCTCTCTAAGCTTAATCACTTGCTACATCCATTAGAGTGAGTAGGAGATTTGTAAGAGAGCTAGTCTTATTTGTATATCTTGTGAGGCTCTCACTTCCACCACCTCCCTTCTATCATTCCTATCTTGAAGATGAAGGTTCTCTCTCTTGTCCAAGAGAGGTGAAGAAGAACAAGGGAAGGAGTCCCTTGGTGAAGATCAAGGCCGAAGACTTGGAGCTAGAGTGGGTAAGCCCTTGGAGAAGGCAGAAGACTCAAGCTCAAGTGGGTAAGTCCTTGGTGGAAAGCTTCTCCGAGTGAAGGTGAAGTCAAAGGCGGAAGATCCAAGAAGAGTGGGTAATTCCTGCAAGGCCGAAGACTTGTGCAAGAGTGGGTAAGTCCTTGGAGAAGGCCGAAGACTCTTGCAAAGTGGGTAAGTCCTTGGTAAGGTTGAAGACTCTTTGTATTGGATAGGTAAGTCCTTTGTTGGTCTTGTATTGTAAGTCTTATAATTAAATATAAGAGTGCAATTGGTTGAAGTCCTAGAGGTTGACCTCTCTAGGCAAGTGGACTGACACACTTCTAGTTTGAAGTGTGGAACCACTCTAAATAGCTTGTCTAATTTGGTGCATGTTCAATCTCTCTTATCCTTGCTATGCATGATTTAGTTGCACTCAAATTACCTATTTAGCAACCTTATCTTGTCATATAATTTGAAGGTTTAATGAATTTTGTTTAAGTGCTTTCAGCTCTATTCACCCCCCCTCTAGAGCATCTAAGTCACCCATCTAGGATCCAACAAGTGGTATCATAGCGGGTCTTCTCCAAGCATACTTCAACAAGTAGGAGAAGATGGGTGACTACCTAGGAGGGAGACTCTCGACCAGCCTTCCAATCTTCAATGGGAGCAACTTCCTCTATTGGAGAAGAAGACTTCAATTCTTCATCCAAGGATCAAGTCTCGAGATGTGGCAAATGGTGAACAGCCCATACATTCTACCAAAGACAAACATTGAAGAATGGGATGAAGCCACCTTGATGAAAGCAACCTTGAATGCTAGAGCCATGCACATCCTATATGCCTCCATGACCCCCACCGAGTTCAACCGGATTTCCTCTTGTGAGACGGCCTATGAGGTATGGAGAAAGCTTTGCATCACTTATGAAGGGACTGATCAAGTGAAGGAAAGCAAAGTCTACATGCTCAAGGGGCTGCTTGAGAACTTCAAGATGGGAAAGGAGGAGAGTATAGCCAACATGTACGCAAGGATCAACACCATTGTAAATGGTCTTGCTATTCTAGGTCATCCTATGTCTAGTGGAGAGATCAACTCAAAGATCCTTAGAACTCTTCCCAAGAGGTGGGAATCCAAGGTGACTTCTATTGAAGAAGCAAGGTCACTTAAAGACATCCCCATTGAAGAGCTCATTGGAAATCTACAAGCACATGAAGCTACACTTGACAAGAGGGAGGAAGTAGAAAGACAAGAGAAGAAAGAGCTAAAGAGAATGAAGAAGGCTGAAATGAAGGCTCAGATTGAAGCTATCATGGAACAAGTCTCTCCATCCTCTCAAGCTAAAGAAGATGCCATGTACTCCAAAGGTCGACTCTACAAAGGCAAGTCCTCCTCCATCCGGTGCTTCACATGTGGAAAGAAGGGTCACTACAAGGAAGATTTCCCACAAGAAAAAAAGACCCATCTTCACAAGAAGGAGAAATGGCACTCAAGCTCAAGCGGCTCCTCCAACTCAAGCTCAAGTGAAGATTCATGTGAAGGATCAAGCTCAAGCTCTAGTGATGAAGGAGAATGCCATTTTGCTCTTATAGCATCAACAAGTGAAGACTCAAGTGAGGTAAATCTAAACTCTCTAGATAAAGAATCTTTGATTGCTATTATTCATGATATGTGTGCCTCTCTTAAGTCTTCTAAAAAGAAAAAGAAAAAGCTTGCTAAAATTGTTGATAATTTGCATGTAGAACTAGATGATCTTGAACATGCTAATTCTTGCTTGCTTGATGATAAAAATGATTGTCTTAGTCAAGTAGACTCTCTTAAACTTGAAAATTCTAGTTTACTTGATAAGATTAAATTTCTAGAAGCTCAACCTCTCATGCCTAGTTCAAATGAAGAGCATACTTTAATTATTGATTCTCTCATGCATGACATTGATGTTCTTAAATCTGAAAACAAGGACAAAGATTTTGTTTTGCATGAATTAGAAATAGAAAATGCCTCCTTGCTTGCTAAAATCAATGGGCATGAATCTTGTTCTAGTTATACCAATAAAGAGAATGATGTTGCTGCTCTTCATATTGATAGAGATTCTTATTTAACTAAAACTCTTTGCCTAGAAAATGATCTTCTACATGCTAGAGATAACATTAATCAATTGTCTTCTACTATTGCTTCTCTTAAGCATGATAATGATAGTTTAAGATCTTCTTTGCAAAGATTCTTAGTTGGTAAAAAGAATCTTAATCAAATCCTAGACCATACTACTAAACAAATTGGTAGACATGGTTTAGGGTATGATAGTAGTCAAGGGAACAACAAAGATAAAGGACCTCCAATATTCCATGGAGAATCCTCTAGTTCCAAGACTATGGGCACATGTAATTATTGCAATGAATTAGGTCATTATTCTAATTGTTGTCCTTTTAGGAAAGCACCCAAGAGCAATAGGATTTGGGTTGCTAAACTAACTCCTCCGGACCCAAAAACATGATTGGGGACCATTTCATCTTTCTTCTTGTAGGTACTTGCAAATGGATTGACTTGAGCTATTGAATTGCAAATTGACTTCTCAATCCACATGAAAGAAGAAAGGTGAGATGTGTAGAGGGTGACAACAAGTGAAAAAGCATTGGTAAGCACAAAGGTAAAGGTTTTATTGCTTATAACCATTTCTAACTTGTTTTTGTCAAGTTAGTGTGCACTATACATATGGTTTTTGAGTCAAAAGTGACATTTTGTGATTCTCTTCACACTCTTGCTCAAAAACTATTTCTAATGCTTCTATAGTGCATTACTAACTTGCTTAGACATGTTTGGATATGGTTTGTATATTTAGCATGCCTCTAGATATGTTTTATGAAAAATATGTGCTTTTTCTACAGTAGTTTTGTCGGCCGAGTTTTGTCCTGTCTAAAACTCGACCGATAGGCACCAATGGGTGTTGCCAACAGCTGCGATCGGCCGAGTTGCCAATACACAGAACTCGACCGAAAACACTGTTCACAGAGTATACAGTTGGCTTATTGAATGAGAATTTCCCTCTCAACTAGATTTTCTCAACCAATAGCCTTATTCTTTGGCACTCCATTTGGTACCTTTATATATGCATATTGCCATGTTCTAAATTGCCTATCTTGCTTACAACTCTATCTCTCTAATTGCTCTAAATTGGTATATCTATATGTTGCAATTACTTGCTTTGAGTTGTTTTGCAGGTTTTGATGATGATCTATTTGGATCTCTTAGTTGTGTCTAAAATTGCTTCCGTTGTGCTCTAACTTGCTACATCTATATAGGTGTATATCTTGTTGTTGATACAACTTTGAGGTTCTTAGGGGTAATCATCTTATGGTAAGAATGCATATCTAGTGAGTTATATCCTCTCATGCTTCTATATTTGCATATCTCTTTGTTTGGATATATCTCTAAATCTAATCATAGCTTGCTTTATGTTGCTTATCTCTTTGCTATGATCTAGATCCTACTAGTAGTCCTAACTTGTGATATCATCTACTAGTAGTTCGCATACATGTAGTTCTAACCCTATCAATAAGTGGTATACTTGATCATCTATATGTTATGTTTGTATCTTATCTTATACATGCTCAAGATTGTTCTTTAAATTGCTTATCTACTATCTTGAGTTGCTTGCATAACATTGTGATGCAGGGTTCATAGATCTACATGATATGTAGAAATTGGAGTATTTTTTGGATTTTTATGCATATTTTTGCTCCAGTTTCAGTTTTTGTTGCAAGTATAGTGTTTTTTATGCAGAAACACCCTTCTTAGCAAGACTCATTGCTTTGCCATGAGCTCCGATGGTTTTTGATCAAATTCCATCATCTTGAGGGTCAAAATTGTGATCTATTGTTTTTCTACAGCACTTTATCTTGCATTTTTGGGATGTTCAAGTATATGTTTTAACTTGCTTTTCTTTCTATGCTTGGACAAGACCCTATCTGTGCTCTTCTACTCTCCTTATATATATTTGTGTTATCTCCTTTCTCTTTAACAAGTGATGTTTCTTATTTTCTTCATAACCCCAATTTTTGAAATGACAAAGGGGGAGAAAGGTATGTCTTCTTTTAAAAGAGGAAGAAGGCATGTCTTGCATGAAGAAGAGAAGTATGTTCATGTAAAGGGAGAAGGTAAATGGGAGAAGACATATATGTGTAGAACATATATGAGTAGAAGACATAGTTTCTATAAATGTTATGAAAGCTAACCATGCAGGAGAAATAGCATCAATTGAGGGGGAGTATGAGAACTCCATGCGCATCAATTGAGGGGGAGCATATGAGCTCAATCCTATTGAAACCCCTAGGTTTCTCCGAAGGTATGATTTTACGTACAAGCTTTCAATACATTTATGGAATGGTTTGTCATCTTCAAAAAGGGGGAGAATGTTGACTCAAGGTCAATTAGGTCAATGTTGACTCACGTCTAAATTGACTAAACCCTTGTTTTGATGATGACTAACCATTCCACATATTGGTGTCTAATGCTTCTACATTGAGTGATTTCAGATTAGGTTTAGACACACTCCAAATGCCCTAACTTGCGCATATCAAATTGGAGAAAAGACAAGTCAAAATAGCTACAAGTGTGCAATTTGGGATCTCTATGTAAATGACCTTAGAATTGCTTTGTAATCACTTGTAATGATTGTATGACTTGTAATTAAGCTTATAAAAATTATTGGGACACAAAAATCCATCATTTGTATAGTCAAACGAAAATTCCAAAATACCCATAACATGGATTTTGTCGGCCGAATTCCAAACTCGGCCGATCCATATATTCTGGAATTTTCTGGGCAATCGGCCGAGTTACCAACTCAGTCGATCCCTGTTCGGTCGAGTTTCTATGGTGGGAAACTCGGCCGATCCACTGATCGGTCCAAGTTGAAAGTCGACCGATCGGCCGAGTTTCTCCAAGGGAACTCGGCCGACAGTCTATCTTTCAGACTTGTCGCTTAGTGGTTCGGCCGAGTTGCCTTTATTGAAACTCGGCCGATCAGACTGTACTGGAATGCAGAAAAAGCAAATCCAACCGTTGGAGACTTTGTTGGGACCCAAAATAGATCCGTTGCAACTTGTAAAACGGCTATTTTTCGTTCCTAAGTGTTCCCAAAGGCTAAGAGGCATCCCCAACTATAAATAGGACCCCTTGGGCTTCATTCCAAGGTTGAGCATTCATTGCAAACTCCTTGTGAGGTTCCTATTCTATAGTTGAGTGCTTCCTACAGCCTCCTCTCTCTCTCTAAGCTTAATCACTTGCTACATCCATTAGAGTGAGTAGGAGATTTGTAAGAGAGCTAGTCTTATTTGTATATCTTGTGAGGCTCTCACTTCCACCACCTCCCTTCTATCATTCCTATCTTGAAGATGAAGGTTCTCTCTCTTGTCCAAGAGAGGTGAAGAAGAACAAGGGAAGGAGTCCCTTGGTGAAGATCAAGGCCGAAGACTTGGAGCTAGAGTGGGTAAGCCCTTGGAGAAGGCAGAAGACTCAAGCTCAAGTGGGTAAGTCCTTGGTGGAAAGCTTCTCCGAGTGAAGGTGAAGTCAAAGGCGGAAGATCCAAGAAGAGTGGGTAATTCCTGCAAGGCCGAAGACTTGTGCAAGAGTGGGTAAGTCCTTGGAGAAGGCCGAAGACTCTTGCAAAGTGGGTAAGTCCTTGGTAAGGTTGAAGACTCTTTGTATTGGATAGGTAAGTCCTTTGTTGGTCTTGTATTGTAAGTCTTATAATTAAATATAAGAGTGCAATTGGTTGAAGTCCTAGAGGTTGACCTCTCTAGGCAAGTGGACTGACACACTTCTAGTTTGAAGTGTGGAACCACTCTAAATAGCTTGTCTAATTTGGTGCATGTTCAATCTCTCTTATCCTTGCTATGCATGATTTAGTTGCACTCAAATTACCTATTTAGCAACCTTATCTTGTCATATAATTTGAAGGTTTAATGAATTTTGTTTAAGTGCTTTCAGCTCTATTCACCCCCCCTCTAGAGCATCTAAGTCACCCATCTAGGATCCAACAAGTGGTATCATAGCGGGTCTTCTCCAAGCATACTTCAACAAGTAGGAGAAGATGGGTGACTACCTAGGAGGGAGACTCTCGACCAGCCTTCCAATCTTCAATGGGAGCAACTTCCTCTATTGGAGAAGAAGACTTCAATTCTTCATCCAAGGATCAAGTCTCGAGATGTGGCAAATGGTGAACAGCCCATACATTCTACCAAAGACAAACATTGAAGAATGGGATGAAGCCACCTTGATGAAAGCAACCTTGAATGCTAGAGCCATGCACATCCTATATGCCTCCATGACCCCCACCGAGTTCAACCGGATTTCCTCTTGTGAGACGGCCTATGAGGTATGGAGAAAGCTTTGCATCACTTATGAAGGGACTGATCAAGTGAAGGAAAGCAAAGTCTACATGCTCAAGGGGCTGCTTGAGAACTTCAAGATGGGAAAGGAGGAGAGTATAGCCAACATGTACGCAAGGATCAACACCATTGTAAATGGTCTTGCTATTCTAGGTCATCCTATGTCTAGTGGAGAGATCAACTCAAAGATCCTTAGAACTCTTCCCAAGAGGTGGGAATCCAAGGTGACTTCTATTGAAGAAGCAAGGTCACTTAAAGACATCCCCATTGAAGAGCTCATTGGAAATCTACAAGCACATGAAGCTACACTTGACAAGAGGGAGGAAGTAGAAAGACAAGAGAAGAAAGAGCTAAAGAGAATGAAGAAGGCTGAAATGAAGGCTCAAATTGAAGCTATCATGGAACAAGTCTCTCCATCCTCTCAAGGTAAAGAAGATGCCATGTACTCCAAAGGTCGACTCTACAAAGGCAAGTCCTCCTCCATCCGGTGCTTCACATGTGGAAAGAAGGGTCACTACAAGGAAGATTTCCCACAAGAAAAAAAGACCCATCTTCACAAGAAGGAGAAATGGCACTCAAGCTCAAGCGGCTCCTCCAACTCAAGCTCAAGTGAAGATTCATGTGAAGGATCAAGCTCAAGCTCTAGTGATGAAGGAGAATGCCATTTTGCTCTTATAGCATCAACAAGTGAAGACTCAAGTGAGGTAAATCTAAACTCTCTAGATAAAGAATCTTTGATTGCTATTATTCATGATATGTGTGCCTCTCTTAAGTCTTCTAAAAGGAAAAAGAAAAAGCTTGCTAAAATTGTTGATAATTTGCATGTAGAACTAGATGATCTTGAACATGCTAATTCTTGCTTGCTTGATGATAAAAATGATTGTCTTAGTCAAGTAGACTCTCTTAAACTTGAAAATTCTAGTTTACTTGATAAGATTAAATTTCTAGAAGCTCAACCTCTCATTCCTAGTTCAAATGAAGAGCATACTTTAATTATTGATTCTCTCATGCATGACATTGATGTTCTTAAATATGAAAACAAGGACAAAGATTTTGTTTTGCATGAATTAGAAATAGAAAATGCCTCCTTGCTTGCTAAAATCAATGGGCATGAATCTTGTTCTAGTTATACCAATAAAGAGAATGATGTTGCTGCTCTTCATATTGATAGAGATTCTTATTTAACTAAAACTCTTTGCCTAGAAAATGATCTTCTACATGCTAGAGATAACATTAATCAATTGTCTTCTACTATTGCTTCTCTTAAGCATGATAATGATAGTTTAAGATCTTCTTTGCAAAGATTCTTAGTTGGTAAAAAGAATCTTAATCAAATCCTAGACCATACTACTAAACAAATTGGTAGACATGGTTTAGGGTATGATAGTAGTCAAGGGAACAACAAAGATAAAGGACCTCCAATATTCCATAGAGAATCTTCTAGTTCCAAGACTATGGGCACATGTAATTATTGCAATGAATTAGGTCATTATTCTAATTGTTGTCCTTTTAGGAAAGCACCCAAGAGCAATAGGATTTGGGTTGCTAAACTAACTCCTCCGGACCCAAAAACATGATTGGGGACCATTTCATCTTTCTTCTTGTAGGTACTTGCAAATGGATTGACTTGAGCTATTGAATTGCAAATTGACTTCTCAATCCACATGAAAGAAGAAAGGTGAGATGTGTAGAGGGTGACAACAAGTGAAAAAGCATTGGTAAGCACAAAGGTAAAGGTTTTATTGCTTATAACCATTTCTAACTTGTTTTTGTCAAGTTAGTGTGCACTATACATATGGTTTTTGAGTCAAAAGTGACATTTTGTGATTCTCTTCACACTCTTGCTCAAAAACTATTTCTAATGCTTCTATAGTGCATTACTAACTTGCTTAGACATGTTTGGATATGGTTTGTATATTTAGCATGCCTCTAGATATGTTTTATGAAAAATATGTGCTTTTTCTACAGTAGTTTTGTCGGCTGAGTTTTGTCCTGTCTAAAACTCGACCGATAGGCACCAATGGGTGTTGCCAACAGCTGCGATCGGCCGAGTTGCCAATACACAGAACTCGACCGAAAACACTGTTCACAGAGTATACAGTTGGCTTATTGAATGAGAATTTCCCTCTCAACTAGATTTTCTCAACCAATAGCCTTATTCTTTGGCACTCCATTTGGTACCTTTATATATGCATATTGCCATGTTCTAAATTGCCTATCTTGCTTACAACTCTATCTCTCTAATTGCTCTAAATTGGTATATCTATATGTTGCAATTACTTGCTTTGAGTTGTTTTGCATGTTTTGATGATGATCTATTTGGATCTCTTAGTTGTGTCTAAAATTGCTTCCGTTGTGCTCTAACTTGCTACATCTATATAGGTGTATATCTTGTTGTTGATACAACTTTGAGGTTCTTAGGGGTAATCATCTTATGGTAAGAATGCATATCTAGTGAGTTATATCCTCTCATGCTTCTATATTTGCATATCTCTTTGTTTGGATATATCTCTAAATCTAATCATAGCTTGCTTTATGTTGCTTATCTCTTTGCTATGATCTAGATCCTACTAGTAGTCCTAACTTGTGATATCATCTACTAGTAGTTCGCATACATGTAGTTCTAACCCTATCAATAAGTGGTATACTTGATCATCTATATGTTATGTTTGTATCTTATCTTATACATGCTCAAGATTGTTCTTTAAATTGCTTATCTACTATCTTGAGTTGCTTGCATAACATTGTGATGCAGGGTTCATAGATCTACATGATATGTAGAAATTGGAGTATTTTTTGGATTTTTATGCATATTTTTGCTCCAGTTTCAGTTTTTGCTGCAAGTATAGTGTTTTTTATGCAGAAACACCCTTCTGAGCAAGACTCATTGCTTTTCCATGAGCTCCGATGGTTTTTGGTCAAATTCCATCATCTTGAGGGTCAAAATTGTGATCTATTGTTTTTCTACAGCACTTTATCTTGCATTTTTGGGATGTTCAAGTATATGTTTTAACTTGCTTTTCTTTCTATGCTTGGACAAGACCCTATCTGTGCTCTTCTACTCTCCTTATATATATTTGTGTTATCTCCTTTCTCTTTAACAAGTGATGTTTTTTATTTTCTTCATAACCCCAATTTTTGAAATGACAAAGGGGGAGAAAGGTATGTCTTCTTTTAAAAGAGGAAGAAGGCATGTCTTGCATGAAGAAGAGAAGTATGTTCATGTAAAGGGAGAAGGTAAATGGGAGAAGACATATATGTGTAGAACATATATGAGTAGAAGACATAGTTTCTATAAATGTTATGAAAGCTAACCATGCAGGAGAAATAGCATCAATTGAGGGGGAGTATGAGAACTCCATGCGCATCAATTGAGGGGGAGCATATGAGCTCAATCCTATTGAAACCCCTAGGTTTCTCCGAAGGTATGATTTTACGTACAAGCTTTCAATACATTTATGGAATGGTTTGTCATCTTCAAAAAGGGGGAGAATGTTGACTCAAGGTCAATTAGGTCAATGTTGACTCACGTCTAAATTGACTAAACCCTTGTTTTGATGATGACTAACCATTCCACATATTGGTGTCTAATGCTTCTACATTGAGTGATTTCAGATTAGGTTTAGACACACTCCAAATGCCCTAACTTGCGCATATCAAATTGGAGAAAAGACAAGTCAAAATAGCTACAAGTGTGCAATTTGGGATCTCTATGTAAATGACCTTAGAATTGCTTTGTAATCACTTGTAATGATTGTATGACTTGTAATTAAGCTTATAAAAATTATTGGGACACAAAAATCCATCATTTGTATAGTCAAACGAAAATTCCAAAATACCCATAACATGGATTTTGTCGGCCGAATTCCAAACTCGGCCGATCCATATATTCTGGAATTTTCTGGGCAATCGGCCGAGTTACCAACTCAGCCGATCCCTGTTCGGTCGAGTTTCTATGGTGGGAAACTCGGCCGATCCAC
This sequence comes from Alisma plantago-aquatica, assembly GCA_963693085.1. Classification (NCBI taxonomy): domain Eukaryota; kingdom Viridiplantae; phylum Streptophyta; class Magnoliopsida; order Alismatales; family Alismataceae; genus Alisma; species Alisma plantago-aquatica. The sequence goes on from OY856412.1 coordinate 255,915,355, forward strand.
TGATCGGTCCAAGTTGAAAGTCGACCGATCGGCCGAGTTTCTCCAAGGGAACTCGGCCGACAGTCTATCTTTCAGACTTGTCGCTTAGTGGTTCGGCCGAGTTGCCTTTATTGAAACTCGGCCGATCAGACTGTACTGGAATGCAGAAAAAGCAAATCCAACCGTTGGAGACTTTGTTGGGACCCAAAATAGATCCGTTGCAACTTGTAAAACGGCTATTTTTCGTTCCTAAGTGTTCCCAAAGGCTAAGAGGCATCCCCAACTATAAATAGGACCCCTTGGGCTTCATTCCAAGGTTGAGCATTCATTGCAAACTCCTTGTGAGGTTCCTATTCTATAGTTGAGTGCTTCCTACAGCCTCCTCTCTCTCTCTAAGCTTAATCACTTGCTACATCCATTAGAGTGAGTAGGAGATTTGTAAGAGAGCTAGTCTTATTTGTATATCTTGTGAGGCTCTCACTTCCACCACCTCCCTTCTATCATTCCTATCTTGAAGATGAAGGTTCTCTCTCTTGTCCAAGAGAGGTGAAGAAGAACAAGGGAAGGAGTCCCTTGGTGAAGATCAAGGCCGAAGACTTGGAGCTAGAGTGGGTAAGCCCTTGGAGAAGGCAGAAGACTCAAGCTCAAGTGGGTAAGTCCTTGGTGGAAAGCTTCTCCGAGTGAAGGTGAAGTCAAAGGCGGAAGATCCAAGAAGAGTGGGTAATTCCTGCAAGGCCGAAGACTTGTGCAAGAGTGGGTAAGTCCTTGGAGAAGGCCGAAGACTCTTGCAAAGTGGGTAAGTCCTTGGTAAGGTTGAAGACTCTTTGTATTGGATAGGTAAGTCCTTTGTTGGTCTTGTATTGTAAGTCTTATAATTAAATATAAGAGTGCAATTGGTTGAAGTCCTAGAGGTTGACCTCTCTAGGCAAGTGGACTGACACACTTCTAGTTTGAAGTGTGGAACCACTCTAAATAGCTTGTCTAATTTGGTGCATGTTCAATCTCTCTTATCCTTGCTATGCATGATTTAGTTGCACTCAAATTACCTATTTAGCAACCTTATCTTGTCATATAATTTGAAGGTTTAATGAATTTTGTTTAAGTGCTTTCAGCTCTATTCACCCCCCCTCTAGAGCATCTAAGTCACCCATCTAGGATCCAACAAGTGGTATCATAGCGGGTCTTCTCCAAGCATACTTCAACAAGTAGGAGAAGATGGGTGACTACCTAGGAGGGAGACTCTCGACCAGCCTTCCAATCTTCAATGGGAGCAACTTCCTCTATTGGAGAAGAAGACTTCAATTCTTCATCCAAGGATCAAGTCTCGAGATGTGGCAAATGGTGAACAGCCCATACATTCTACCAAAGACAAACATTGAAGAATGGGATGAAGCCACCTTGATGAAAGCAACCTTGAATGCTAAAGCCATGCACATCCTATATGCCTCCATGACCCCCACCGAGTTCAACCGGATTTCCTCTTGTGAGACGGCCTATGAGGTATGGAGAAAGCTTTGCATCACTTATGAAGGGACTGATCAAGTGAAGGAAAGCAAAGTCTACATGCTCAAGGGGCTGCTTGAGAACTTCAAGATGGGAAAGGAGGAGAGTATAGCCAACATGTACGCAAGGATCAACACCATTGTAAATGGTCTTGCTATTCTAGGTCATCCTATGTCTAGTGGAGAGATCAACTCAAAGATCCTTAGAACTCTTCCCAAGAGGTGGGAATCCAAGGTGACTTCTATTGAAGAAGCAAGGTCACTTAAAGACATCCCCATTGAAGAGCTCATTGGACATCTACAAGCACATGAAGCTACACTTGACAAGAGGGAGGAAGTAGAAAGACAAGAGAAGAAAGAGCTAAAGAGAATGAAGAAGGCTGAAATGAAGGCTCAAATTGAAGCTATCATGGAACAAGTCTCTCCATCCTCTCAAGGTAAAGAAGATGCCATGTACTCCAAAGGTCGACTCTACAAAGGCAAGTCCTCCTCCATCCGGTGCTTCACATGTGGAAAGAAGGGTCACTACAAGGAAGATTTCCCACAAGAAAAAAAGACCCATCTTCACAAGAAGGAGAAATGGCACTCAAGCTCAAGCGGCTCCTCCAACTCAAGCTCAAGTGAAGATTCATGTGAAGGATCAAGCTCAAGCTCTAGTGATGAAGGAGAATGCCATTTTGCTCTTATAGCATCAACAAGTGAAGACTCAAGTGAGGTAAATCTAAACTCTCTAGATAAAGAATCTTTGATTGCTATTATTCATGATATGTGTGCCTCTCTTAAGTCTTCTAAAAGGAAAAAGAAAAAGCTTGCTAAAATTGTTGATAATTTGCATGTAGAACTAGATGATCTTGAACATGCTAATTCTTGCTTGCTTGATGATAAAAATGATTGTCTTAGTCAAGTAGACTCTCTTAAACTTGAAAATTCTAGTTTACTTGATAAGATTAAATTTCTAGAAGCTCAACCTCTCATTCCTAGTTCAAATGAAGAGCATACTTTAATTATTGATTCTCTCATGCATGACATTGATGTTCTTAAATCTGAAAACAAGGACAAAGATTTTGTTTTGCATGAATTAGAAATAGAAAATGCCTCCTTGCTTGCTAAAATCAATGGGCATGAATCTTGTTCTAGTTATACCAATAAAGAGAATGATGTTGCTGCTCTTCATATTGATAGAGATTCTTATTTAACTAAAACTCTTTGCCTAGAAAATGATCTTCTACATGCTAGAGATAACATTAATCAATTGTCTTCTACTATTGCTTCTCTTAAGCATGATAATGATAGTTTAAGATCTTCTTTGCAAAGATTCTTAGTTGGTAAAAAGAATCTTAATCAAATCCTAGACCATACTACTAAACAAATTGGTAGACATGGTTTAGGGTATGATAGTAGTCAAGGGAACAACAAAGATAAAGGACCTCCAATATTCCATAGAGAATCTTCTAGTTCCAAGACTATGGGCACATGTAATTATTGCAATGAATTAGGTCATTATTCTAATTGTTGTCCTTTTAGGAAAGCACCCAAGAGCAATAGGATTTGGGTTGCTAAACTAACTCCTCCGGACCCAAAAACATGATTGGGGACCATTTCATCTTTCTTCTTGTAGGTACTTGCAAATGGATTGACTTGAGCTATTGAATTGCAAATTGACTTCTCAATCCACATGAAAGAAGAAAGGTGAGATGTGTAGAGGGTGACAACAAGTGAAAAAGCATTGGTAAGCACAAAGGTAAAGGTTTTATTGCTTATAACCATTTCTAACTTGTTTTTGTCAAGTTAGTGTGCACTATACATATGGTTTTTGAGTCAAAAGTGACATTTTGTGATTCTCTTCACACTCTTGCTCAAAAACTATTTCTAATGCTTCTATAGTGCATTACTAACTTGCTTAGACATGTTTGGATATGGTTTGTATATTTAGCATGCCTCTAGATATGTTTTATGAAAAATATGTGCTTTTTCTACAGTAGTTTTGTCGGCTGAGTTTTGTCCTGTCTAAAACTCGACCGATAGGCACCAATGGGTGTTGCCAACAGCTGCGATCGGCCGAGTTGCCAATACACAGAACTCGACCGAAAACACTGTTCACAGAGTATACAGTTGGCTTATTGAATGAGAATTTCCCTCTCAACTAGATTTTCTCAACCAATAGCCTTATTCTTTGGCACTCCATTTGGTACCTTTATATATGCATATTGCCATGTTCTAAATTGCCTATCTTGCTTACAACTCTATCTCTCTAATTGCTCTAAATTGGTATATCTATATGTTGCAATTACTTGCTTTGAGTTGTTTTGCATGTTTTGATGATGATCTATTTGGATCTCTTAGTTGTGTCTAAAATTGCTTCCGTTGTGCTCTAACTTGCTACATCTATATAGGTGTATATCTTGTTGTTGATACAACTTTGAGGTTCTTAGGGGTAATCATCTTATGGTAAGAATGCATATCTAGTGAGTTATATCCTCTCATGCTTCTATATTTGCATATCTCTTTGTTTGGATATATCTCTAAATCTAATCATAGCTTGCTTTATGTTGCTTATCTCTTTGCTATGATCTAGATCCTACTAGTAGTCCTAACTTGTGATATCATCTACTAGTAGTTCGCATACATGTAGTTCTAACCCTATCAATAAGTGGTATACTTGATCATCTATATGTTATGTTTGTATCTTATCTTATACATGCTCAAGATTGTTCTTTAAATTGCTTATCTACTATCTTGAGTTGCTTGCATAACATTGTGATGCAGGGTTCATAGATCTACATGATATGTAGAAATTGGAGTATTTTTTGGATTTTTATGCATATTTTTGCTCCAGTTTCAGTTTTTGCTGCAAGTATAGTGTTTTTTATGCAGAAACACCCTTCTGAGCAAGACTCATTGCTTTTCCATGAGCTCCGATGGTTTTTGGTCAAATTCCATCATCTTGAGGGTCAAAATTGTGATCTATTGTTTTTCTACAGCACTTTATCTTGCATTTTTGGGATGTTCAAGTATATGTTTTAACTTGCTTTTCTTTCTATGCTTGGACAAGACCCTATCTGTGCTCTTCTACTCTCCTTATATATATTTGTGTTATCTCCTTTCTCTTTAACAAGTGATGTTTCTTATTTTCTTCATAACCCCAATTTTTGAAATGACAAAGGGGGAGAAAGGTATGTCTTCTTTTAAAAGAGGAAGAAGGCATGTCTTGCATGAAGAAGAGAAGTATGTTCATGTAAAGGGAGAAGGTAAATGGGAGAAGACATATATGTGTAGAACATATATGAGTAGAAGACATAGTTTCTATAAATGTTATGAAAGCTAACCATGCAGGAGAAATAGCATCAATTGAGGGGGAGTATGAGAACTCCATGCGCATCAATTGAGGGGGAGCATATGAGCTCAATCCTATTGAAACCCCTAGGTTTCTCCGAAGGTATGATTTTACGTACAAGCTTTCAATACATTTATGGAATGGTTTGTCATCTTCAAAAAGGGGGAGAATGTTGACTCAAGGTCAATTAGGTCAATGTTGACTCACGTCTAAATTGACTAAACCCTTGTTTTGATGATGACTAACCATTCCACATATTGGTGTCTAATGCTTCTACATTGAGTGATTTCAGATTAGGTTTAGACACACTCCAAATGCCCTAACTTGCGCATATCAAATTGGAGAAAAGACAAGTCAAAATAGCTACAAGTGTGCAATTTGGGATCTCTATGTAAATGACCTTAGAATTGCTTTGTAATCACTTGTAATGATTGTATGACTTGTAATTAAGCTTATAAAAATTATTGGGACACAAAAATCCATCATTTGTATAGTCAAACGAAAATTCCAAAATACCCATAACATGGATTTTGTCGGCCGAATTCCAAACTCGGCCGATCCATATATTCTGGAATTTTCTGGGCAATCGGCCGAGTTACCAACTCAGCCGATCCCTGTTCGGTCGAGTTTCTATGGTGGGAAACTCGGCCGATCCACTGATCGGTCCAAGTTGAAAGTCGACCGATCGGCCGAGTTTCTCCAAGGGAACTCGGCCGACAGTCTATCTTTCAGACTTGTCGCTTAGTGGTTCGGCCGAGTTGCCTTTATTGAAACTCGGCCGATCAGACTGTACTGGAATGCAGAAAAAGCAAATCCAACCGTTGGAGACTTTGTTGGGACCCAAAATAGATCCGTTGCAACTTGTAAAACGGCTATTTTTCGTTCCTAAGTGTTCCCAAAGGCTAAGAGGCATCCCCAACTATAAATAGGACCCCTTGGGCTTCATTCCAAGGTTGAGCATTCATTGCAAACTCCTTGTGAGGTTCCTATTCTATAGTTGAGTGCTTCCTACAGCCTCCTCTCTCTCTCTAAGCTTAATCACTTGCTACATCCATTAGAGTGAGTAGGAGATTTGTAAGAGAGCTAGTCTTATTTGTATATCTTGTGAGGCTCTCACTTCCACCACCTCCCTTCTATCATTCCTATCTTGAAGATGAAGGTTCTCTCTCTTGTCCAAGAGAGGTGAAGAAGAACAAGGGAAGGAGTCCCTTGGTGAAGATCAAGGCCGAAGACTTGGAGCTAGAGTGGGTAAGCCCTTGGAGAAGGCAGAAGACTCAAGCTCAAGTGGGTAAGTCCTTGGTGGAAAGCTTCTCCGAGTGAAGGTGAAGTCAAAGGCGGAAGATCCAAGAAGAGTGGGTAATTCCTGCAAGGCCGAAGACTTGTGCAAGAGTGGGTAAGTCCTTGGAGAAGGCCGAAGACTCTTGCAAAGTGGGTAAGTCCTTGGTAAGGTTGAAGACTCTTTGTATTGGATAGGTAAGTCCTTTGTTGGTCTTGTATTGTAAGTCTTATAATTAAATATAAGAGTGCAATTGGTTGAAGTCCTAGAGGTTGACCTCTCTAGGCAAGTGGACTGACACACTTCTAGTTTGAAGTGTGGAACCACTCTAAATAGCTTGTCTAATTTGGTGCATGTTCAATCTCTCTTATCCTTGCTATGCATGATTTAGTTGCACTCAAATTACCTATTTAGCAACCTTATCTTGTCATATAATTTGAAGGTTTAATGAATTTTGTTTAAGTGCTTTCAGCTCTATTCACCCCCCCTCTAGAGCATCTAAGTCACCCATCTAGGATCCAACAAGTGGTATCATAGCGGGTCTTCTCCAAGCATACTTCAACAAGTAGGAGAAGATGGGTGACTACCTAGGAGGGAGACTCTCGACCAGCCTTCCAATCTTCAATGGGAGCAACTTCCTCTATTGGAGAAGAAGACTTCAATTCTTCATCCAAGGATCAAGTCTCGAGATGTGGCAAATGGTGAACAGCCCATACATTCTACCAAAGACAAACATTGAAGAATGGGATGAAGCCACCTTGATGAAAGCAACCTTGAATGCTAGAGCCATGCACATCCTATATGCCTCCATGACCCCCACCGAGTTCAACCGGATTTCCTCTTGTGAGACGGCCTATGAGGTATGGAGAAAGCTTTGCATCACTTATGAAGGGACTGATCAAGTGAAGGAAAGCAAAGTCTACATGCTCAAGGGGCTGCTTGAGAACTTCAAGATGGGAAAGGAGGAGAGTATAGCCAACATGTACGCAAGGATCAACACCATTGTAAATGGTCTTGCTATTCTAGGTCATCCTATGTCTAGTGGAGAGATCAACTCAAAGATCCTTAGAACTCTTCCCAAGAGGTGGGAATCCAAGGTGACTTCTATTGAAGAAGCAAGGTCACTTAAAGACATCCCCATTGAAGAGCTCATTGGAAATCTACAAGCACATGAAGCTACACTTGACAAGAGGGAGGAAGTAGAAAGACAAGAGAAGAAAGAGCTAAAGAGAATGAAGAAGGCTGAAATGAAGGCTCAAATTGAAGCTATCATGGAACAAGTCTCTCCATCCTCTCAAGGTAAAGAAGATGCCATGTACTCCAAAGGTCGACTCTACAAAGGCAAGTCCTCCTCCATCCGGTGCTTCACATGTGGAAAGAAGGGTCACTACAAGGAAGATTTCCCACAAGAAAAAAAGACCCATCTTCACAAGAAGGAGAAATGGCACTCAAGCTCAAGCGGCTCCTCCAACTCAAGCTCAAGTGAAGATTCATGTGAAGGATCAAGCTCAAGCTCTAGTGATGAAGGAGAATGCCATTTTGCTCTTATAGCATCAACAAGTGAAGACTCAAGTGAGGTAAATCTAAACTCTCTAGATAAAGAATCTTTGATTGCTATTATTCATGATATGTGTGCCTCTCTTAAGTCTTCTAAAAGGAAAAAGAAAAAGCTTGCTAAAATTGTTGATAATTTGCATGTAGAACTAGATGATCTTGAACATGATAATTCTTGCTTGCTTGATGATAAAAATGATTGTCTTAGTCAAGTAGACTCTCTTAAACTTGAAAATTCTAGTTTACTTGATAAGATTAAATTTCTAGAAGCTCAACCTCTCATTCCTAGTTCAAATGAAGAGCATACTTTAATTATTGATTCTCTCATGCATGACATTGATGTTCTTAAATCTGAAAACAAGGACAAAGATTTTGTTTTGCATGAATTAGAAATAGAAAATGCCTCCTTGCTTGCTAAAATCAATGGGCATGAATCTTGTTCTAGTTATACCAATAAAGAGAATGATGTTGCTGCTCTTCATATTGATAGAGATTCTTATTTAACTAAAACTCTTTGCCTAGAAAATGATCTTCTACATGCTAGAGATAACATTAATCAATTGTCTTCTACTATTGCTTCTCTTAAGCATGATAATGATAGTTTAAGATCTTCTTTGCAAAGATTCTTAGTTGGTAAAAAGAATCTTAATCAAATCCTAGACCATACTACTAAACAAATTGGTAGACATGGTTTAGGGTATGATAGTAGTCAAGGGAACAACAAAGATAAAGGACCTCCAATATTCCATAGAGAATCTTCTAGTTCCAAGACTATGGGCACATGTAATTATTGCAATGAATTAGGTCATTATTCTAATTGTTGTCCTTTTAGGAAAGCACCCAAGAGCAATAGGATTTGGGTTGCTAAACTAACTCCTCCGGACCCAAAAACATGATTGGGGACCATTTCATCTTTCTTCTTGTAGGTACTTGCAAATGGATTGACTTGAGCTATTGAATTGCAAATTGACTTCTCAATCCACATGAAAGAAGAAAGGTGAGATGTGTAGAGGGTGACAACAAGTGAAAAAGCATTGGTAAGCACAAAGGTAAAGGTTTTATTGCTTATAACCATTTCTAACTTGTTTTTGTCAAGTTAGTGTGCACTATACATATGGTTTTTGAGTCAAAAGTGACATTTTGTGATTCTCTTCACACTCTTGCTCAAAAACTATTTCTAATGCTTCTATAGTGCATTACTAACTTGCTTAGACATGTTTGGATATGGTTTGTATATTTAGCATGCCTCTAGATATGTTTTATGAAAAATATGTGCTTTTTCTACAGTAGTTTTGTCGGCTGAGTTTTGTCCTGTCTAAAACTCGACCGATAGGCACCAATGGGTGTTGCCAACAGCTGCGATCGGCCGAGTTGCCAATACACAGAACTCGACCGAAAACACTGTTCACAGAGTATACAGTTGGCTTATTGAATGAGAATTTCCCTCTCAACTAGATTTTCTCAACCAATAGCCTTATTCTTTGGCACTCCATTTGGTACCTTTATATATGCATATTGCCATGTTCTAAATTGCCTATCTTGCTTACAACTCTATCTCTCTAATTGCTCTAAATTGGTATATCTATATGTTGCAATTACTTGCTTTGAGTTGTTTTGCATGTTTTGATGATGATCTATTTGGATCTCTTAGTTGTGTCTAAAATTGCTTCCGTTGTGCTCTAACTTGCTACATCTATATAGGTGTATATCTTGTTGTTGATACAACTTTGAGGTTCTTAGGGGTAATCATCTTATGGTAAGAATGCATATCTAGTGAGTTATATCCTCTCATGCTTCTATATTTGCATATCTCTTTGTTTGGATATATCTCTAAATCTAATCATAGCTTGCTTTATGTTGCTTATCTCTTTGCTATGATCTAGATCCTACTAGTAGTCCTAACTTGTGATATCATCTACTAGTAGTTCGCATACATGTAGTTCTAACCCTATCAATAAGTGGTATACTTGATCATCTATATGTTATGTTTGTATCTTATCTTATACATGCTCAAGATTGTTCTTTAAATTGCTTATCTACTATCTTGAGTTGCTTGCATAACATTGTGATGCAGGGTTCATAGATCTACATGATATGTAGAAATTGGAGTATTTTTTGGATTTTTATGCATATTTTTGCTCCAGTTTCAGTTTTTGCTGCAAGTATAGTGTTTTTTATGCAGAAACACCCTTCTGAGCAAGACTCATTGCTTTTCCATGAGCTCCGATGGTTTTTGGTCAAATTCCATCATCTTGAGGGTCAAAATTGTGATCTATTGTTTTTCTACAGCACTTTATCTTGCATTTTTGGGATGTTCAAGTATATGTTTTAACTTGCTTTTCTTTCTATGCTTGGACAAGACCCTATCTGTGCTCTTCTACTCTCCTTATATATATTTGTGTTATCTCCTTTCTCTTTAACAAGTGATGTTTCTTGTTTTCTTCATAACCCCAATTTTTGAAATGACAAAGGGGGAGAAAGGTATGTCTTCTTTTAAAAGAGGAAGAAGGCATGTCTTGCATGAAGAAGAGAAGTATGTTCATGTAAAGGGAGAAGGTAAATGGGAGAAGACATATATGTGTAGAACATATATGAGTAGAAGACATAGTTTCTATAAATGTTATGAAAGCTAACCATGCAGGAGAAATAGCATCAATTGAGGGGGAGTATGAGAACTCCATGCGCATCAATTGAGGGGGAGCATATGAGCTCAATCCTATTGAAACCCCTAGGTTTCTCCGAAGGTATGATTTTACGTACAAGCTTTCAATACATTTATGGAATGGTTTGTCATCTTCAAAAAGGGGGAGAATGTTGACTCAAGGTCAATTAGGTCAATGTTGACTCACGTCTAAATTGACTAAACCCTTGTTTTGATGATGACTAACCATTCCACATATTGGTGTCTAATGCTTCTACATTGAGTGATTTCAGATTAGGTTTAGACACACTCCAAATGCCCTAACTTGCGCATATCAAATTGGAGAAAAGACAAGTCAAAATAGCTACAAGTGTGCAATTTGGGATCTCTATGTAAATGACCTTAGAATTGCTTTGTAATCACTTGTAATGATTGTATGACTTGTAATTAAGCTTATAAAAATTATTGGGACACAAAAATCCATCATTTGTATAGTCAAACGAAAATTCCAAAATACCCATAACATGGATTTTGTCGGCCGAATTCCAAACTCGGCCGATCCATATATTCTGGAATTTTCTGGGCAATCGGCCGAGTTACCAACTCAGCCGATCCCTGTTCGGTCGAGTTTCTATGGTGGGAAACTCGGCCGATCCACTGATCGGTCCAAGTTGAAAGTCGACCGATCGGCCGAGTTTCTCCAAGGGAACTCGGCCGACAGTCTATCTTTCAGACTTGTCGCTTAGTGGTTCGGCCGAGTTGCCTTTATTGAAACTCGGCCGATCAGACTGTACTGGAATGCAGAAAAAGCAAATCCAACCGTTGGAGACTTTGTTGGGACCCAAAATAGATCCGTTGCAACTTGTAAAACGGCTATTTTTCGTTCCTAAGTGTTCCCAAAGGCTAAGAGGCATCCCCAACTATAAATAGGACCCCTTGGGCTTCATTCCAAGGTTGAGCATTCATTGCAAACTCCTTGTGAGGTTCCTATTCTATAGTTGAGTGCTTCCTACAGCCTCCTCTCTCTCTCTAAGCTTAATCACTTGCTACATCCATTAGAGTGAGTAGGAGATTTGTAAGAGAGCTAGTCTTATTTGTATATCTTGTGAGGCTCTCACTTCCACCACCTCCCTTCTATCATTCCTATCTTGAAGATGAAGGTTCTCTCTCTTGTCCAAGAGAGGTGAAGAAGAACAAGGGAAGGAGTCCCTTGGTGAAGATCAAGGCCGAAGACTTGGAGCTAGAGTGGGTAAGCCCTTGGAGAAGGCAGAAGACTCAAGCTCAAGTGGGTAAGTCCTTGGTGGAAAGCTTCTCCGAGTGAAGGTGAAGTCAAAGGCGGAAGATCCAAGAAGAGTGGGTAATTCCTGCAAGGCCGAAGACTTGTGCAAGAGTGGGTAAGTCCTTGGAGAAGGCCGAAGACTCTTGCAAAGTGGGTAAGTCCTTGGTAAGGTTGAAGACTCTTTGTATTGGATAGGTAAGTCCTTTGTTGGTCTTGTATTGTAAGTCTTATAATTAAATATAAGAGTGCAATTGGTTGAAGTCCTAGAGGTTGACCTCTCTAGGCAAGTGGACTGACACACTTCTAGTTTGAAGTGTGGAACCACTCTAAATAGCTTGTCTAATTTGGTGCATGTTCAATCTCTCTTATCCTTGCTATGCATGATTTAGTTGCACTCAAATTACCTATTTAGCAACCTTATCTTGTCATATAATTTGAAGGTTTAATGAATTTTGTTTAAGTGCTTTCAGCTCTATTCACCCCCCCTCTAGAGCATCTAAGTCACCCATCTAGGATCCAACAAGTGGTATCAGAGCGGGTCTTCTCCAAGCATACTTCAACAAGTAGGAGAAGATGGGTGACTACCTAGGAGGGAGACTCTCGACCAGCCTTCCAATCTTCAATGGGAGCAACTTCCTCTATTGGAGAAGAAGACTTCAATTCTTCATCCAAGGATCAAGTCTCGAGATGTGGCAAATGGTGAACAGCCCATACATTCTACCAAAGACAAACATTGAAGAATGGGATGAAGCCACCTTGATGAAAGCAACCTTGAATGCTAGAGCCATGCACATCCTATATGCCTCCATGACCCCCACCGAGTTCAACCGGATTTCCTCTTGTGAGACGGCCTATGAGGTATGGAGAAAGCTTTGCATCACTTATGAAGGGACTGATCAAGTGAAGGAAAGCAAAGTCTACATGCTCAAGGGGCTGCTTGAGAACTTCAAGATGGGAAAGGAGGAGAGTATAGCCAACATGTACGCAAGGATCAACACCATTGTAAATGGTCTTGCTATTCTAGGTCATCCTATGTCTAGTGGAGAGATCAACTCAAAGATCCTTAGAACTCTTCCCAAGAGGTGGGAATCCAAGGTGACTTCTATTGAAGAAGCAAGGTCACTTAAAGACATCCCCATTGAAGAGCTCATTGGAAATCTACAAGCACATGAAGCTACACTTGACAAGAGGGAGGAAGTAGAAAGACAAGAGAAGAAAGAGCTAAAGAGAATGAAGAAGGCTGAAATGAAGGCTCAAATTGAAGCTATCATGGAACAAGTCTCTCCATCCTCTCAAGGTAAAGAAGATGCCATGTACTCCAAAGGTCGACTCTACAAAGGCAAGTCCTCCTCCATCCGGTGCTTCACATGTGGAAAGAAGGGTCACTACAAGGAAGATTTCCCACAAGAAAAAAAGACCCATCTTCACAAGAAGGAGAAATGGCACTCAAGCTCAAGCGGCTCCTCCAACTCAAGCTCAAGTGAAGATTCATGTGAAGGATCAAGCTCAAGCTCTAGTGATGAAGGAGAATGCCATTTTGCTCTTATAGCATCAACAAGTGAAGACTCAAGTGAGGTAAATCTAAACTCTCTAGATAAAGAATCTTTGATTGCTATTATTCATGATATGTGTGCCTCTCTTAAGTCTTCTAAAAGGAAAAAGAAAAAGCTTGCTAAAATTGTTGATAATTTGCATGTAGAACTAGATGATCTTGAACATGCTAATTCTTGCTTGCTTGATGATAAAAATGATTGTCTTAGTCAAGTAGACTCTCTTAAACTTGAAAATTCTAGTTTACTTGATAAGATTAAATTTCTAGAAGCTCAACCTCTCATTCCTAGTTCAAATGAAGAGCATACTTTAATTATTGATTCTCTCATGCATGACATTGATGTTCTTAAATCTGAAAACAAGGACAAAGATTTTGTTTTGCATGAATTAGAAATAGAAAATGCCTCCTTGCTTGCTAAAATCAATGGGCATGAATCTTGTTCTAGTTATACCAATAAAGAGAATGATGTTGCTGCTCTTCATATTGATAGAGATTCTTATTTAACTAAAACTCTTTGCCTAGAAAATGATCTTCTACATGCTAGAGATAACATTAATCAATTGTCTTCTACTATTGCTTCTCTTAAGCATGATAATGATAGTTTAAGATCTTCTTTGCAAAGATTCTTAGTTGGTAAAAAGAATCTTAATCAAATCCTAGACCATACTACTAAACAAATTGGTAGACATGGTTTAGGGTATGATAGTAGTCAAGGGAACAACAAAGATAAAGGACCTCCAATATTCCATAGAGAATCTTCTAGTTCCAAGACTATGGGCACATGTAATTATTGCAATGAATTAGGTCATTATTCTAATTGTTGTCCTTTTAGGAAAGCACCCAAGAGCAATAGGATTTGGGTTGCTAAACTAACTCCTCCGGACCCAAAAACATGATTGGGGACCATTTCATCTTTCTTCTTGTAGGTACTTGCAAATGGATTGACTTGAGCTATTGAATTGCAAATTGACTTCTCAATCCACATGAAAGAAGAAAGGTGAGATGTGTAGAGGGTGACAACAAGTGAAAAAGCATTGGTAAGCACAAAGGTAAAGGTTTTATTGCTTATAACCATTTCTAACTTGTTTTTGTCAAGTTAGTGTGCACTATACATATGGTTTTTGAGTCAAAAGTGACATTTTGTGATTCTCTTCACACTCTTGCTCAAAAACTATTTCTAATGCTTCTATAGTGCATTACTAACTTGCTTAGACATGTTTGGATATGGTTTGTATATTTAGCATGCCTCTAGATATGTTTTATGAAAAATATGTGCTTTTTCTACAGTAGTTTTGTCGGCTGAGTTTTGTCCTGTCTAAAACTCGACCGATAGGCACCAATGGGTGTTGCCAACAGCTGCGATCGGCCGAGTTGCCAATACACAGAACTCGACCGAAAACACTGTTCACAGAGTATACAGTTGGCTTATTGAATGAGAATTTCCCTCTCAACTAGATTTTCTCAACCAATAGCCTTATTCTTTGGCACTCCATTTGGTACCTTTATATATGCATATTGCCATGTTCTAAATTGCCTATCTTGCTTACAACTCTATCTCTCTAATTGCTCTAAATTGGTATATCTATATGTTGCAATTACTTGCTTTGAGTTGTTTTGCATGTTTTGATGATGATCTATTTGGATCTCTTAGTTGTGTCTAAAATTGCTTCCGTTGTGCTCTAACTTGCTACATCTATATAGGTGTATATCTTGTTGTTGATACAACTTTGAGGTTCTTAGGGGTAATCATCTTATGGTAAGAATGCATATCTAGTGAGTTATATCCTCTCATGCTTCTATATTTGCATATCTCTTTGTTTGGATATATCTCTAAATCTAATCATAGCTTGCTTTATGTTGCTTATCTCTTTGCTATGATCTAGATCCTACTAGTAGTCCTAACTTGTGATATCATCTACTAGTAGTTCGCATACATGTAGTTCTAACCCTATCAATAAGTGGTATACTTGATCATCTATATGTTATGTTTGTATCTTATCTTATACATGCTCAAGATTGTTCTTTAAATTGCTTATCTACTATCTTGAGTTGCTTGCATAACATTGTGATGCAGGGTTCATAGATCTACATGATATGTAGAAATTGGAGTATTTTTTGGATTTTTATGCATATTTTTGCTCCAGTTTCAGTTTTTGCTGCAAGTATAGTGTTTTTTATGCAGAAACACCCTTCTGAGCAAGACTCATTGCTTTTCCATGAGCTCCGATGGTTTTTGGTCAAATTCCATCATCTTGAGGGTCAAAATTGTGATCTATTGTTTTTCTACAGCACTTTATCTTGCATTTTTGGGATGTTCAAGTATATGTTTTAACTTGCTTTTCTTTCTATGCTTGGACAAGACCCTATCTGTGCTCTTCTACTCTCCTTATATATATTTGTGTTATCTCCTTTCTCTTTAACAAGTGATGTTTCTTATTTTCTTCATAACCCCAATTTTTGAAATGACAAAGGGGGAGAAAGGTATGTCTTCTTTTAAAAGAGGAAGAAGGCATGTCTTGCATGAAGAAGAGAAGTATGTTCATGTAAAGGGAGAAGGTAAATGGGAGAAGACATATATGTGTAGAACATATATGAGTAGAAGACATAGTTTCTATAAATGTTATGAAAGCTAACCATGCAGGAGAAATAGCATCAATTGAGGGGGAGTATGAGAACTCCATGCGCATCAATTGAGGGGGAGCATATGAGCTCAATCCTATTGAAACCCCTAGGTTTCTCCGAAGGTATGATTTTACGTACAAGCTTTCAATACATTTATGGAATGGTTTGTCATCTTCAAAAAGGGGGAGAATGTTGACTCAAGGTCAATTAGGTCAATGTTGACTCACGTCTAAATTGACTAAACCCTTGTTTTGATGATGACTAACCATTCCACATATTGGTGTCTAATGCTTCTACATTGAGTGATTTCAGATTAGGTTTAGACACACTCCAAATGCCCTAACTTGCGCATATCAAATTGGAGAAAAGACAAGTCAAAATAGCTACAAGTGTGCAATTTGGGATCTCTATGTAAATGACCTTAGAATTGCTTTGTAATCACTTGTAATGATTGTATGACTTGTAATTAAGCTTATAAAAATTATTGGGACACAAAAATCCATCATTTGTATAGTCAAACGAAAATTCCAAAATACCCATAACATGGATTTTGTCGGCCGAATTCCAAACTCGGCCGATCCATATATTCTGGAATTTTCTGGGCAATCGGCCGAGTTACCAACTCAGCCGATCCCTGTTCGGTCGAGTTTCTATGGTGGGAAACTCGGCCGATCCACTGATCGGTCCAAGTTGAAAGTCGACCGATCGGCCGAGTTTCTCCAAGGGAACTCGGCCGACAGTCTATCTTTCAGACTTGTCGCTTAGTGGTTCGGCCGAGTTGCCTTTATTGAAACTCGGCCGATCAGACTGTACTGGAATGCAGAAAAAGCAAATCCAACCGTTGGAGACTTTGTTGGGACCCAAAATAGATCCGTTGCAACTTGTAAAACGGCTATTTTTCGTTCCTAAGTGTTCCCAAAGGCTAAGAGGCATCCCCAACTATAAATAGGACCCCTTGGGCTTCATTCCAAGGTTGAGCATTCATTGCAAACTCCTTGTGAGGTTCCTATTCTATAGTTGAGTGCTTCCTACAGCCTCCTCTCTCTCTCTAAGCTTAATCACTTGCTACATCCATTAGAGTGAGTAGGAGATTTGTAAGAGAGCTAGTCTTATTTGTATATCTTGTGAGGCTCTCACTTCCACCACCTCCCTTCTATCATTCCTATCTTGAAGATGAAGGTTCTCTCTCTTGTCCAAGAGAGGTGAAGAAGAACAAGGGAAGGAGTCCCTTGGTGAAGATCAAGGCCGAAGACTTGGAGCTAGAGTGGGTAAGCCCTTGGAGAAGGCAGAAGACTCAAGCTCAAGTGGGTAAGTCCTTGGTGGAAAGCTTCTCCGAGTGAAGGTGAAGTCAAAGGCGGAAGATCCAAGAAGAGTGGGTAATTCCTGCAAGGCCGAAGACTTGTGCAAGAGTGGGTAAGTCCTTGGAGAAGGCCGAAGACTCTTGCAAAGTGGGTAAGTCCTTGGTAAGGTTGAAGACTCTTTGTATTGGATAGGTAAGTCCTTTGTTGGTCTTGTATTGTAAGTCTTATAATTAAATATAAGAGTGCAATTGGTTGAAGTCCTAGAGGTTGACCTCTCTAGGCAAGTGGACTGACACACTTCTAGTTTGAAGTGTGGAACCACTCTAAATAGCTTGTCTAATTTGGTGCATGTTCAATCTCTCTTATCCTTGCTATGCATGATTTAGTTGCACTCAAATTACCTATTTAGCAACCTTATCTTGTCATATAATTTGAAGGTTTAATGAATTTTGTTTAAGTGCTTTCAGCTCTATTCACCCCCCCTCTAGAGCATCTAAGTCACCCATCTAGGATCCAACAAGTGGTATCATAGCGGGTCTTCTCCAAGCATACTTCAACAAGTAGGAGAAGATGGGTGACTACCTAGGAGGGAGACTCTCGACCAGCCTTCCAATCTTCAATGGGAGCAACTTCCTCTATTGGAGAAGAAGACTTCAATTCTTCATCCAAGGATCAAGTCTCGAGATGTGGCAAATGGTGAACAGCCCATACATTCTACCAAAGACAAACATTGAAGAATGGGATGAAGCCACCTTGATGAAAGCAACCTTGAATGCTAGAGCCATGCACATCCTATATGCCTCCATGACCCCCACCGAGTTCAACCGGATTTCCTCTTGTGAGACGGCCTATGAGGTATGGAGAAAGCTTTGCATCACTTATGAAGGGACTGATCAAGTGAAGGAAAGCAAAGTCTACATGCTCAAGGGGCTGCTTGAGAACTTCAAGATGGGAAAGGAGGAGAGTATAGCCAACATGTACGCAAGGATCAACACCATTGTAAATGGTCTTGCTATTCTAGGTCATCCTATGTCTAGTGGAGAGATCAACTCAAAGATCCTTAGAACTCTTCCCAAGAGGTGGGAATCCAAGGTGACTTCTATTGAAGAAGCAAGGTCACTTAAAGACATCCCCATTGAAGAGCTCATTGGAAATCTACAAGCACATGAAGCTACACTTGACAAGAGGGAGGAAGTAGAAAGACAAGAGAAGAAAGAGCTAAAGAGAATGAAGAAGGCTGAAATGAAGGCTCAAATTGAAGCTATCATGGAACAAGTCTCTCCATCCTCTCAAGGTAAAGAAGATGCCATGTACTCCAAAGGTCGACTCTACAAAGGCAAGTCCTCCTCCATCCGGTGCTTCACATGTGGAAAGAAGGGTCACTACAAGGAAGATTTCCCACAAGAAAAAAAGACCCATCTTCACAAGAAGGAGAAATGGCACTCAAGCTCAAGCGGCTCCTCCAACTCAAGCTCAAGTGAAGATTCATGTGAAGGATCAAGCTCAAGCTCTAGTGATGAAGGAGAATGCCATTTTGCTCTTATAGCATCAACAAGTGAAGACTCAAGTGAGGTAAATCTAAACTCTCTAGATAAAGAATCTTTGATTGCTATTATTCATGATATGTGTGCCTCTCTTAAGTCTTCTAAAAGGAAAAAGAAAAAGCTTGCTAAAATTGTTGATAATTTGCATGTAGAACTAGATGATCTTGAACATGCTAATTCTTGCTTGCTTGATGATAAAAATGATTGTCTTAGTCAAGTAGACTCTCTTAAACTTGAAAATTCTAGTTTACTTGATAAGATTAAATTTCTAGAAGCTCAACCTCTCATTCCTAGTTCAAATGAAGAGCATACTTTAATTATTGATTCTCTCATGCATGACATTGATGTTCTTAAATCTGAAAACAAGGACAAAGATTTTGTTTTGCATGAATTAGAAATAGAAAATGCCTCCTTGCTTGCTAAAATCAATGGGCATGAATCTTGTTCTAGTTATACCAATAAAGAGAATGATGTTGCTGCTCTTCATATTGATAGAGATTCTTATTTAACTAAAACTCTTTGCCTAGAAAATGATCTTCTACATGCTAGAGATAACATTAATCAATTGTCTTCTACTATTGCTTCTCTTAAGCATGATAATGATAGTTTAAGATCTTCTTTGCAAAGATTCTTAGTTGGTAAAAAGAATCTTAATCAAATCCTAGACCATACTACTAAACAAATTGGTAGACATGGTTTAGGGTATGATAGTAGTCAAGGGAACAACAAAGATAAAGGACCTCCAATATTCCATGGAGAATCCTCTAGTTCCAAGACTATGGGCACATGTAATTATTGCAATGAATTAGGTCATTATTCTAATTGTTGTCCTTTTAGGAAAGCACCCAAGAGCAATAGGATTTGGGTTGCTAAACTAACTCCTCCGGACCCAAAAACATGATTGGGGACCATTTCATCTTTCTTCTTGTAGGTACTTGCAAATGGATTGACTTGAGCTATTGAATTGCAAATTGACTTCTCAATCCACATGAAAGAAGAAAGGTGAGATGTGTAGAGGGTGACAACAAGTGAAAAAGCATTGGTAAGCACAAAGGTAAAGGTTTTATTGCTTATAACCATTTCTAACTTGTTTTTGTCAAGTTAGTGTGCACTATACATATGGTTTTTGAGTCAAAAGTGACATTTTGTGATTCTCTTCACACTCTTGCTCAAAAACTATTTCTAATGCTTCTATAGTGCATTACTAACTTGCTTAGACATGTTTGGATATGGTTTGTATATTTAGCATGCCTCTAGATATGTTTTATGAAAAATATGTGCTTTTTCTACAGTAGTTTTGTCGGCTGAGTTTTGTCCTGTCTAAAACTCGACCGATAGGCACCAATGGGTGTTGCCAACAGCTGCGATCGGCCGAGTTGCCAATACACAGAACTCGACCGAAAACACTGTTCACAGAGTATACAGTTGGCTTATTGAATGAGAATTTCCCTCTCAACTAGATTTTCTCAACCAATAGCCTTATTCTTTGGCACTCCATTTGGTACCTTTATATATGCATATTGCCATGTTCTAAATTGCCTATCTTGCTTACAACTCTATCTCTCTAATTGCTCTAAATTGGTATATCTATATGTTGCAATTACTTGCTTTGAGTTGTTTTGCATGTTTTGATGATGATCTATTTGGATCTCTTAGTTGTGTCTAAAATTGCTTCCGTTGTGCTCTAACTTGCTACATCTATATAGGTGTATATCTTGTTGTTGATACAACTTTGAGGTTCTTAGGGGTAATCATCTTATGGTAAGAATGCATATCTAGTGAGTTATATCCTCTCATGCTTCTATATTTGCATATCTCTTTGTTTGGATATATCTCGAAATCTAATCATAGCTTGCTTTATGTTGCTTATCTCTTTGCTATGATCTAGATCCTACTAGTAGTCCTAACTTGTGATATCATCTACTAGTAGTTCGCATACATGTAGTTCTAACCCTATCAATAAGTGGTATACTTGATCATCTATATGTTATGTTTGTATCTTATCTTATACATGCTCAAGATTGTTCTTTAAATTGCTTATCTACTATCTTGAGTTGCTTGCATAACATTGTGATGCAGGGTTCATAGATCTACATGATATGTAGAAATTGGAGTATTTTTTGGATTTTTATGCATATTTTTGCTCCAGTTTCAGTTTTTGCTGCAAGTATAGTGTTTTTTATGCAGAAACACCCTTCTGAGCAAGACTCATTGCTTTTCCATGAGCTCCGATGGTTTTTGGTCAAATTCCATCATCTTGAGGGTCAAAATTGTGATCTATTGTTTTTCTACATCACTTTATCTTGCATTTTTGGGATGTTCAAGTATATGTTTTAACTTGCTTTTCTTTCTATGCTTGGACAAGACCCTATCTGTGCTCTTCTACTCTCCTTATATATATTTGTGTTATCTCCTTTCTCTTTAACAAGTGATGTTTCTTATTTTCTTCATAACCCCAATTTTTGAAATGACAAAGGGGGAGAAAGGTATGTCTTCTTTTAAAAGAGGAAGAAGGCATGTCTTGCATGAAGAAGAGAAGTATGTTCATGTAAAGGGAGAAGGTAAATGGGAGAAGACATATATGTGTAGAACATATATGAGTAGAAGACATAGTTTCTATAAATGTTATGAAAGCTAACCATGCAGGAGAAATAGCATCAATTGAGGGGGAGTATGAGAACTCCATGCGCATCAATTGAGGGGGAGCATATGAGCTCAATCCTATTGAAACCCCTAGGTTTCTCCGAAGGTATGATTTTACGTACAAGCTTTCAATACATTTATGGAATGGTTTGTCATCTTCAAAAAGGGGGAGAATGTTGACTCAAGGTCAATTAGGTCAATGTTGACTCACGTCTAAATTGACTAAACCCTTGTTTTGATGATGACTAACCATTCCACATATTGGTGTCTAATGCTTCTACATTGAGTGATTTCAGATTAGGTTTAGACACACTCCAAATGCCCTAACTTGCGCATATCAAATTGGAGAAAAGACAAGTCAAAATAGCTACAAGTGTGCAATTTGGGATCTCTATGTAAATGACCTTAGAATTGCTTTGTAATCACTTGTAATGATTGTATGACTTGTAATTAAGCTTATAAAAATTATTGGGACACAAAAATCCATCATTTGTATAGTCAAACGAAAATTCCAAAATACCCATAACATGGATTTTGTCGGCCGAATTCCAAACTCGGCCGATCCATATATTCTGGAATTTTCTGGGCAATCGGCCGAGTTACCAACTCAGCCGATCCCTGTTCGGTCGAGTTTCTATGGTGGGAAACTCGGCCGATCCACTGATCGGTCCAAGTTGAAAGTCGACCGATCGGCCGAGTTTCTCCAAGGGAACTCGGCCGACAGTCTATCTTTCAGACTTGTCGCTTAGTGGTTCGGCCGAGTTGCCTTTATTGAAACTCGGCCGATCAGACTGTACTGGAATGCAGAAAAAGCAAATCCAACCGTTGGAGACTTTGTTGGGACCCAAAATAGATCCGTTGCAACTTGTAAAACGGCTATTTTTCGTTCCTAAGTGTTCCCAAAGGCTAAGAGGCATCCCCAACTATAAATAGGACCCCTTGGGCTTCATTCCAAGGTTGAGCATTCATTGCAAACTCCTTGTGAGGTTCCTATTCTATAGTTGAGTGCTTCCTACAGCCTCCTCTCTCTCTCTAAGCTTAATCACTTGCTACATCCATTAGAGTGAGTAGGAGATTTGTAAGAGAGCTAGTCTTATTTGTATATCTTGTGAGGCTCTCACTTCCACCACCTCCCTTCTATCATTCCTATCTTGAAGATGAAGGTTCTCTCTCTTGTCCAAGAGAGGTGAAGAAGAACAAGGGAAGGAGTCCCTTGGTGAAGATCAAGGCCGAAGACTTGGAGCTAGAGTGGGTAAGCCCTTGGAGAAGGCAGAAGACTCAAGCTCAAGTGGGTAAGTCCTTGGTGGAAAGCTTCTCCGAGTGAAGGTGAAGTCAAAGGCGGAAGATCCAAGAAGAGTGGGTAATTCCTGCAAGGCCGAAGACTTGTGCAAGAGTGGGTAAGTCCTTGGAGAAGGCCGAAGACTCTTGCAAAGTGGGTAAGTCCTTGGTAAGGTTGAAGACTCTTTGTATTGGATAGGTAAGTCCTTTGTTGGTCTTGTATTGTAAGTCTTATAATTAAATATAAGAGTGCAATTGGTTGAAGTCCTAGAGGTTGACCTCTCTAGGCAAGTGGACTGACACACTTCTAGTTTGAAGTGTGGAACCACTCTAAATAGCTTGTCTAATTTGGTGCATGTTCAATCTCTCTTATCCTTGCTATGCATGATTTAGTTGCACTCAAATTACCTATTTAGCAACCTTATCTTGTCATATAATTTGAAGGTTTAATGAATTTTGTTTAAGTGCTTTCAGCTCTATTCACCCCCCCTCTAGAGCATCTAAGTCACCCATCTAGGATCCAACAAGTGGTATCATAGCGGGTCTTCTCCAAGCATACTTCAACAAGTAGGAGAAGATGGGTGACTACCTAGGAGGGAGACTCTCGACCAGCCTTCCAATCTTCAATGGGAGCAACTTCCTCTATTGGAGAAGAAGACTTCAATTCTTCATCCAAGGATCAAGTCTCGAGATGTGGCAAATGGTGAACAGCCCATACATTCTACCAAAGACAAACATTGAAGAATGGGATGAAGCCACCTTGATGAAAGCAACCTTGAATGCTAGAGCCATGCACATCCTATATGCCTCCATGACCCCCACCGAGTTCAACCGGATTTCCTCTTGTGAGACGGCCTATGAGGTATGGAGAAAGCTTTGCATCACTTATGAAGGGACTGATCAAGTGAAGGAAAGCAAAGTCTACATGCTCAAGGGGCTGCTTGAGAACTTCAAGATGGGAAAGGAGGAGAGTATAGCCAACATGTACGCAAGGATCAACACCATTGTAAATGGTCTTGCTATTCTAGGTCATCCTATGTCTAGTGGAGAGATCAACTCAAAGATCCTTAGAACTCTTCCCAAGAGGTGGGAATCCAAGGTGACTTCTATTGAAGAAGCAAGGTCACTTAAAGACATCCCCATTGAAGAGCTCATTGGAAATCTACAAGCACATGAAGCTACACTTGACAAGAGGGAGGAAGTAGAAAGACAAGAGAAGAAAGAGCTAAAGAGAATGAAGAAGGCTGAAATGAAGGCTCAAATTGAAGCTATCATGGAACAAGTCTCTCCATCCTCTCAAGGTAAAGAAGATGCCATGTACTCCAAAGGTCGACTCTACAAAGGCAAGTCCTCCTCCATCCGGTGCTTCACATGTGGAAAGAAGGGTCACTACAAGGAAGATTTCCCACAAGAAAAAAAGACCCATCTTCACAAGAAGGAGAAATGGCACTCAAGCTCAAGCGGCTCCTCCAACTCAAGCTCAAGTGAAGATTCATGTGAAGGATCAAGCTCAAGCTCTAGTGATGAAGGAGAATGCCATTTTGCTCTTATAGCATCAACAAGTGAAGACTCAAGTGAGGTAAATCTAAACTCTCTAGATAAAGAATCTTTGATTGCTATTATTCATGATATGTGTGCCTCTCTTAAGTCTTCTAAAAGGAAAAAGAAAAAGCTTGCTAAAATTGTTGATAATTTGCATGTAGAACTAGATGATCTTGAACATGCTAATTCTTGCTTGCTTGATGATAAAAATGATTGTCTTAGTCAAGTAGACTCTCTTAAACTTGAAAATTCTAGTTTACTTGATAAGATTAAATTTCTAGAAGCTCAACCTCTCATTCCTAGTTCAAATGAAGAGCATACTTTAATTATTGATTCTCTCATGCATGACATTGATGTTCTTAAATCTGAAAACAAGGACAAAGATTTTGTTTTGCATGAATTAGAAATAGAAAATGCCTCCTTGCTTGCTAAAATCAATGGGCATGAATCTTGTTCTAGTTATACCAATAAAGAGAATGATGTTGCTGCTCTTCATATTGATAGAGATTCTTATTTAACTAAAACTCTTTGCCTAGAAAATGATCTTCTACATGCTAGAGATAACATTAATCAATTGTCTTCTACTATTGCTTCTCTTAAGCATGATAATGATAGTTTAAGATCTTCTTTGCAAAGATTCTTAGTTGGTAAAAAGAATCTTAATCAAATCCTAGACCATACTACTAAACAAATTGGTAGACATGGTTTAGGGTATGATAGTAGTCAAGGGAACAACAAAGATAAAGGACCTCCAATATTCCATAGAGAATCTTCTAGTTCCAAGACTATGGGCACATGTAATTATTGCAATGAATTAGGTCATTATTCTAATTGTTGTCCTTTTAGGAAAGCACCCAAGAGCAATAGGATTTGGGTTGCTAAACTAACTCCTCCGGACCCAAAAACATGATTGGGGACCATTTCATCTTTCTTCTTGTAGGTACTTGCAAATGGATTGACTTGAGCTATTGAATTGCAAATTGACTTCTCAATCCACATGAAAGAAGAAAGGTGAGATGTGTAGAGGGTGACAACAAGTGAAAAAGCATTGGTAAGCACAAAGGTAAAGGTTTTATTGCTTATAACCATTTCTAACTTGTTTTTGTCAAGTTAGTGTGCACTATACATATGGTTTTTGAGTCAAAAGTGACATTTTGTGATTCTCTTCACACTCTTGCTCAAAAACTATTTCTAATGCTTCTATAGTGCATTACTAACTTGCTTAGACATGTTTGGATATGGTTTGTATATTTAGCATGCCTCTAGATATGTTTTATGAAAAATATGTGCTTTTTCTACAGTAGTTTTGTCGGCTGAGTTTTGTCCTGTCTAAAACTCGACCGATAGGCACCAATGGGTGTTGCCAACAGCTGCGATCGGCCGAGTTGCCAATACACAGAACTCGACCGAAAACACTGTTCACAGAGTATACAGTTGGCTTATTGAATGAGAATTTCCCTCTCAACTAGATTTTCTCAACCAATAGCCTTATTCTTTGGCACTCCATTTGGTACCTTTATATATGCATATTGCCATGTTCTAAATTGCCTATCTTGCTTACAACTCTATCTCTCTAATTGCTCTAAATTGGTATATCTATATGTTGCAATTACTTGCTTTGAGTTGTTTTGCATGTTTTGATGATGATCTATTTGGATCTCTTAGTTGTGTCTAAAATTGCTTCCGTTGTGCTCTAACTTGCTACATCTATATAGGTGTATATCTTGTTGTTGATACAACTTTGAGGTTCTTAGGGGTAATCATCTTATGGTAAGAATGCATATCTAGTGAGTTATATCCTCTCATGCTTCTATATTTGCATATCTCTTTGTTTGGATATATCTCTAAATCTAATCATAGCTTGCTTTATGTTGCTTATCTCTTTGCTATGATCTAGATCCTACTAGTAGTCCTAACTTGTGATATCATCTACTAGTAGTTCGCATACATGTAGTTCTAACCCTATCAATAAGTGGTATACTTGATCATCTATATGTTATGTTTGTATCTTATCTTATACATGCTCAAGATTGTTCTTTAAATTGCTTATCTACTATCTTGAGTTGCTTGCATAACATTGTGATGCAGGGTTCATAGATCTACATGATATGTAGAAATTGGAGTATTTTTTGGATTTTTATGCATATTTTTGCTCCAGTTTCAGTTTTTGCTGCAAGTATAGTGTTTTTTATGCAGAAACACCCTTCTGAGCAAGACTCATTGCTTTTCCATGAGCTCCGATGGTTTTTGGTCAAATTCCATCATCTTGAGGGTCAAAATTGTGATCTATTGTTTTTCTACAGCACTTTATCTTGCATTTTTGGGATGTTCAAGTATATGTTTTAACTTGCTTTTCTTTCTATGCTTGGACAAGACCCTATCTGTGCTCTTCTACTCTCCTTATATATATTTGTGTTATCTCCTTTCTCTTTAACAAGTGATGTTTCTTATTTTCTTCATAACCCCAATTTTTGAAATGACAAAGGGGGAGAAAGGTATGTCTTCTTTTAAAAGAGGAAGAAGGCATGTCTTGCATGAAGAAGAGAAGTATGTTCATGTAAAGGGAGAAGGTAAATGGGAGAAGACATATATGTGTAGAACATATATGAGTAGAAGACATAGTTTCTATAAATGTTATGAAAGCTAACCATGCAGGAGAAATAGCATCAATTGAGGGGGAGTATGAGAACTCCATGCGCATCAATTGAGGGGGAGCATATGAGCTCAATCCTATTGAAACCCCTAGGTTTCTCCGAAGGTATGATTTTACGTACAAGCTTTCAATACATTTATGGAATGGTTTGTCATCTTCAAAAAGGGGGAGAATGTTGACTCAAGGTCAATTAGGTCAATGTTGACTCACGTCTAAATTGACTAAACCCTTGTTTTGATGATGACTAACCATTCCACATATTGGTGTCTGATGCTTCTACATTGAGTGATTTCAGATTAGGTTTAGACACACTCCAAATGCCCTAACTTGCGCATATCAAATTGGAGAAAAGACAAGTCAAAATAGCTACAAGTGTGCAATTTGGGATCTCTATGTAAATGACCTTAGAATTGCTTTGTAATCACTTGTAATGATTGTATGACTTGTAATTAAGCTTATAAAAATTATTGGGACACAAAAATCCATCATTTGTATAGTCAAACGAAAATTCCAAAATACCCATAACAGAGATTTTGTCGGCCGAATTCCAAACTCGGCCGATCCATATATTCTGGAATTTTCTGGGCAATCGGCCAAGTTACCAACTCAGCCGATCCCTGTTCGGTCGAGTTTCTATGGTGGGAAACTCGGCCGATCCACTGATCGGTCCAAGTTGAAAGTCGACCGATCGGCCGAGTTTCTCCAAAGGAACTCGGCCGACAGTCTATCTTTCAGACTTGTCGCTTAGTGGTTCGGCCGAGTTGCCTTTATTGAAACTCGGCCGATCAGACTGTACTGGAATGCAGAAAAAGCAAATCCAACCGTTGGAGACTTTGTTGGGACCCAAAATAGATCCGTTGCAACTTGTAAAACGGCTATTTTTCATTCCTAAGTGTTCCCAAAGGCTAAGAGGCATCCCCAACTATAAATAGGACCCCTTGGGCTTCATTCCAAGGTTGAGCATTCATTGCAAACTCCTTGTGAGGTTCCTATTCTATAGTTGAGTGCTTCCTACAGCCTCCTCTCTCTCTCTAAGCTTAATCACTTGCTACATCCATTAGAGTGAGTAGGAGATTTGTAAGAGAGCTAGTCTTATTTGTATATCTTGTGAGGCTCTCACTTCCACCACCTCCCTTCTATCATTCCTATCTTGAATATGAAGGTTCTCTCTCTTGTCCAAGAGAGGTGAAGAAGAACAAGGGAAGGAGTCCCTTGGTGAAGATCAAGGCCGAAGACTTGGAGCTAGAGTGGGTAAGCCCTTGGAGAAGGCAGAAGACTCAAGCTCAAGTGGGTAAGTCCTTGGTGGAAAGCTTCTCCGAGTGAAGGTGAAGTCAAAGGCGGAAGATCCAAGAAGAGTGGGTAATTCCTGCAAGGCCGAAGACTTGTGCAAGAGTGGGTAAGTCCTTGGAGAAGGTCGAAGACTCTTGCAAAGTGGGTAAGTCCTTGGTAAGGTTGAAGACTCTTTGTATTGGATAGGTAAGTCCTTTGTTGGTCTTGTATTGTAAGTCTTATAATTAAATATAAGAGTGCAATTGGTTGAAGTCCTAGAGGTTGACCTCTCTAGGCAAGTGGACTGACACACTTCTAGTTTGAAGTGTGGAACCACTCTAAATAGCTTGTCTAATTTGGTGCATGTTCAATCTCTCTTATCCTTGCTATGCATGATTTAGTTGCACTCAAATTACCTATTTAGCAACCTTATCTTGTCATATAATTTGAAGGTTTAATGAATTTTGTTTAAGTGCTTTCAGCTCTATTCACCCCCCCTCTAGAGCATCTAAGTCACCCATCTAGGATCCAACAAGTGGTATCAGAGCGGGTCTTCTCCAAGCATACTTCAACAAGTAGGAGAAGATGGGTGACTACCTAGGAGGGAGACTCTCGACCAGCCTTCCAATCTTCAATGGGAGCAACTTCCTCTATTGGAGAAGAAGACTTCAATTCTTCATCCAAGGATCAAGTCTCGAGATGTGGCAAATGGTGAACAGCCCATACATTCTACCAAAGACAAACATTGAAGAATGGGATGAAGCCACCTTGATGAAAGCAACCTTGAATGCTAGAGCCATGCACATCCTATATGCCTCCATGACCCCCACCGAGTTCAACCGGATTTCCTCTTGTGAGACGGCCTATGAGGTATGGAGAAAGCTTTGCATCACTTATGAAGGGACTGATCAAGTGAAGGAAAGCAAAGTCTACATGCTCAAGGGGCTGCTTGAGAACTTCAAGATGGGAAAGGAGGAGAGTATAGCCAACATGTACGCAAGGATCAACACCATTGTAAATGGTCTTGCTATTCTAGGTCATCCTATGTCTAGTGGAGAGATCAACTCAAAGATCCTTAGAACTCTTCCCAAGAGGTGGGAATCCAAGGTGACTTCTATTGAAGAAGCAAGGTCACTTAAAGACATCCCCATTGAAGAGCTCATTGGAAATCTACAAGCACATGAAGCTACACTTGACAAGAGGGAGGAAGTAGAAAGACAAGAGAAGAAAGAGCTAAAGAGAATGAAGAAGGCTGAAATGAAGGCTCAAATTGAAGCTATCATGGAACAAGTCTCTCCATCCTCTCAAGGTAAAGAAGATGCCATGTACTCCAAAGGTCGACTCTACAAAGGCAAGTCCTCCTCCATCCGGTGCTTCACATGTGGAAAGAAGGGTCACTACAAGGAAGATTTCCCACAAGAAAAAAAGACCCATCTTCACAAGAAGGAGAAATGGCACTCAAGCTCAAGCGGCTCCTCCAACTCAAGCTCAAGTGAAGATTCATGTGAAGGATCAAGCTCAAGCTCTAGTGATGAAGGAGAATGCCATTTTGCTCTTATAGCATCAACAAGTGAAGACTCAAGTGAGGTAAATCAAAACTCTCTAGATAAAGAATCTTTGATTGCTATTATTCATGATATGTGTGCCTCTCTTAAGTCTTCTAAAAGAAAAAAGAAAAAGCTTGCTAAAATTGTTGATAATTTGCATGTAGAACTAGATGATCTTGAACATGCTAATTCTTGCTTGCTTGATGATAAAAATGATTGTCTTAGTCAAGTAGACTCTCTTAAACTTGAAAATTCTAGTTTACTTGATAAGATTAAATTTCTAGAAGCTCAACCTCTCATTCCTAGTTCAAATGAAGAGCATACTTTAATTATTGATTCTCTCATGCATGACATTGATGTTCTTAAATCTGAAAACAAGGACAAAGATTTTGTTTTGCATGAATTAGAAATAGAAAATGCCTCCTTGCTTGCTAAAATCAATGGGCATGAATCTTGTTCTAGTTATACCAATAAAGAGAATGATGTTGCTGCTCTTCATATTGATAGAGATTCTTATTTAACTAAAACTCTTTGCCTAGAAAATGATCTTCTACATGCTAGAGATAACATTAATCAATTGTCTTCTACTATTGCTTCTCTTAAGCATGATAATGATAGTTTAAGATCTTCTTTGCAAAGATTCTTAGTTGGTAAAAAGAATCTTAATCAAATCCTAGACCATACTACTAAACAAATTGGTAGACATGGTTTAGGGTATGATAGTAGTCAAGGGAACAACAAAGATAAAGGACCTCCAATATTCCATGGAGAATCCTCTAGTTCCAAGACTATGGGCACATGTAATTATTGCAATGAATTAGGTCATTATTCTAATTGTTGTCCTTTTAGGAAAGCACCCAAGAGCAATAGGATTTGGGTTGCTAAACTAACTCCTCCGGACCCAAAAACATGATTGGGGACCATTTCATCTTTCTTCTTGTAGGTACTTGCAAATGGATTGACTTGAGCTATTGAATTGCAAATTGACTTCTCAATCCACATGAAAGAAGAAAGGTGAGATGTGTAGAGGGTGACAACAAGTGAAAAAGCATTGGTAAGCACAAAGGTAAAGGTTTTATTGCTTATAACCATTTCTAACTTGTTTTTGTCAAGTTAGTGTGCACTATACATATGGTTTTTGAGTCAAAAGTGACATTTTGTGATTCTATTCACACTCTTGCTCAAAAACTATTTCTAATGCTTCTATAGTGCATTACTAACTTGCTTAGACATGTTTGGATATGGTTTGTATATTTAGCATGCCTCTAGATATGTTTTATGAAAAATATGTGCTTTTTCTACAGTAGTTTTGTCGGCTGAGTTTTGTCCTGTCTAAAACTCGACCGATAGGCACCAATGGGTGTTGCCAACAGCTGCGATCGGCCGAGTTGCCAATACACAGAACTCGACCGAAAACACTGTTCACAGAGTATACAGTTGGCTTATTGAATGAGAATTTCCCTCTCAACTAGATTTTCTCAACCAATAGCCTTATTCTTTGGCACTCCATTTGGTACCTTTATATATGCATATTGCCATGTTCTAAATTGCCTATCTTGCTTACAACTCTATCTCTCTAATTGCTCTAAATTGGTATATCTATATGTTGCAATTACTTGCTTTGAGTTGTTTTGCATGTTTTGATGATGATCTATTTGGATCTCTTAGTTGTGTCTAAAATTGCTTCCGTTGTGCTCTAACTTGCTACATCTATATAGGTGTATATCTTGTTGTTGATACAACTTTGAGGTTCTTAGGGGTAATCATCTTATGGTAAGAATGCATATCTAGTGAGTTATATCCTCTCATGCTTCTATATTTGCATATCTCTTTGTTTGGATATATCTCTAAATCTAATCATAGCTTGCTTTATGTTGCTTATCTCTTTGCTATGATCTAGATCCTACTAGTAGTCCTAACTTGTGATATCATCTACTAGTAGTTCGCATACATGTAGTTCTAACCCTATCAATAAGTGGTATACTTGATCATCTATATGTTATGTTTGTATCTTATCTTATACATGCTCAAGATTGTTCTTTAAATTGCTTATCTACTATCTTGAGTTGCTTGCATAACATTGTGATGCAGGGTTCATAGATCTACATGATATGTAGAAATTGGAGTATTTTTTGGATTTTTATGCATATTTTTGCTCCAGTTTCAGTTTTTGCTGCAAGTATAGTGTTTTTTATGCAGAAACACCCTTCTGAGCAAGACTCATTGCTTTGCCATGAGCTCCGATGGTTTTTGGTCAAATTCCATCATCTTGAGGGTCAAAATTGTGATCTATTGTTTTTCTACAGCACTTTATCTTGCATTTTTGGGATGTTCAAGTATATGTTTTAACTTGCTTTTCTTTCTATGCTTGGACAAACCCTATCTGTGCTCTTCTACTCTCCTTATATATATTTGTGTTATCTCCTTTCTCTTTAACAAGTGATGTTTCTTATTTTCTTCATAACCCCAATTTTTGAAATGACAAAGGGGGAGAAAGGTATGTCTTCTTTTAAAAGAGGAAGAAGGCATGTCTTGCATGAAGAAGAGAAGTATGTTCATGTAAAGGGAGAAGGTAAATGGGAGAAGACATATATGTGTAGAACATATATGAGTAGAAGACATAGTTTCTATAAATGTTATGAAAGCTAACCATGCAGGAGAAATAGCATCAATTGAGGGGGAGTATGAGAACTCCATGCGCATCAATTGAGGGGGAGCATATGAGCTCAATCCTATTGAAACCCCTAGGTTTCTCCGAAGGTATGATTTTACGTACAAGCTTTCAATACATTTATGGAATGGTTTGTCATCTTCAAAAAGGGGGAGAATGTTGACTCAAGGTCAATTAGGTCAATGTTGACTCACGTCTAAATTGACTAAACCCTTGTTTTGATGATGACTAACCATTCCACATATTGGTGTCTAATGCTTCTACATTGAGTGATTTCAGATTAGGTTTAGACACACTCCAAATGCCCTAACTTGCGCATATCAAATTGGAGAAAAGACAAGTCAAAATAGCTACAAGTGTGCAATTTGGGATCTCTATGTAAATGACCTTAGAATTGCTTTGTAATCACTTGTAATGATTGTATGACTTGTAATTAAGCTTATAAAAATTATTGGGACACAAAAATCCATCATTTGTATAGTCAAACGAAAATTCCAAAATACCCATAACAGGGATTTTGTCGGCCGAATTCCAAACTCGGCCGATCCATATATTCTGGAATTTTCTGGGCAATCGGCCGAGTTACCAACTCAGCCGATCCCTGTTCGGTCGAGTTTCTATGGTGGGAAACTTGGCCGATCCACTGATCGGTCCAAGTTGAAAGTCGACCGATCGGCCGAGTTTCTCCAAGGGAACTCGGCCGACAGTCTATCTTTCAGACTTGTCGCTTAGTGGTTCGGCCGAGTTGCCTTTATTGAAACTCGGCCGATCAGACTGTACTGGAATGCAGAAAAAGCAAATCCAACCGTTGGAGACTTTGTTGGGACCCAAAATAGATCCGTTGCAACTTGTAAAACGGCTATTTTTCGTTCCTAAGTGTTCCCAAAGGCTAAGAGGCATCCCCAACTATAAATAGGACCCCTTGGGCTTCATTCCAAGGTTGAGCATTCATTGCAAACTCCTTGTGAGGTTCCTATTCTATAGTTGAGTGCTTCCTACAGCCTCCTCTCTCTCTCTAAGCTTAATCACTTGCTACATCCATTAGAGTGAGTAGGAGATTTGTAAGAGAGCTAGTCTTATTTGTATATCTTGTGAGGCTCTCACTTCCACCACCTCCCTTCTATCATTCCTATCTTGAAGATGAAGGTTCTCTCTCTTGTCCAAGAGAGGTGAAGAAGAACAAGGGAAGGAGTCCCTTGGTGAAGATCAAGGCCGAAGACTTGGAGCTAGAGTGGGTAAGCCCTTGGAGAAGGCAGAAGACTCAAGCTCAAGTGGGTAAGTCCTTGGTGGAAAGCTTCTCCGAGTGAAGGTGAAGTCAAAGGCGGAAGATCCAAGAAGAGTGGGTAATTCCTGCAAGGCCGAAGACTTGTGCAAGAGTGGGTAAGTCCTTGGAGAAGGCCGAAGACTCTTGCAAAGTGGGTAAGTCCTTGGTAAGGTTGAAGACTCTTTGTATTGGATAGGTAAGTCCTTTGTTGGTCTTGTATTGTAAGTCTTATAATTAAATATAAGAGTACAATTGGTTGAAGTCCTAGAGGTTGACCTCTCTAGGCAAGTGGACTGACACACTTCTAGTTTGAAGTGTGGAACCACTCTAAATAGCTTGTCTAATTTGGTGCATGTTCAATCTCTCTTATCCTTGCTATGCATGATTTAGTTGCACTCAAATTACCTATTTAGCAACCTTATCTTGTCATATAATTTGAAGGTTTAATGAATTTTGTTTAAGTGCTTTCAGCTCTATTCACCCCCCCTCTAGAGCATCTAAGTCACCCATCTAGGATCCAACAAGTGGTATCAGAGCGGGTCTTCTCCAAGCATACTTCAACAAGTAGGAGAAGATGGGTGACTACCTAGGAGGGAGACTCTCGACCAGCCTTCCAATCTTCAATGGGAGCAACTTCCTCTATTGGAGAAGAAGACTTCAATTCTTCATCCAAGGATCAAGTCTCGAGATGTGGCAAATGGTGAACAGCCCATACATTCTACCAAAGACAAACATTGAAGAATGGGATGAAGCCACCTTGATGAAAGCAACCTTGAATGCTAGAGCCATGCACATCCTATATGCCTCCATGACCCCCACCGAGTTCAACCGGATTTCCTCTTGTGAGACGGCCTATGAGGTATGGAGAAAGATTTGCATCACTTATGAAGGGACTGATCAAGTGAAGGAAAGCAAAGTCTATATGCTCAAGGGGCTGCTTGAGAACTTCAAGATGGGAAAGGAGGAGAGTATAGCCAACATGTACGCAAGGATCAACACCATTGTAAATGGTCTTGCTATTCTAGGTCATCCTATGTCTAGTGGAGAGATCAACTCAAAGATCCTTAGAACTCTTCCCAAGAGGTGGGAATCCAAGGTGACTTCTATTGAAGAAGCAAGGTCACTTAAAGACATCCCCATTGAAGAGCTCATTGGAAATCTACAAGCACATGAAGCTACACTTGACAAGAGGGAGGAAGTAGAAAGACAAGAGAAGAAAGAGCTAAAGAGAATGAAGAAGGCTGAAATGAAGGCTCAAATTGAAGCTATCATGGAACAAGTCTCTCCATCCTCTCAAGCTAAAGAAGATGCCATGTACTCTAAAGGTCGACTCTACAAAGGCAAGTCCTCCTCCATCCGGTGCTTCACATGTGGAAAGAAGGGTCACTACAAGGAAGATTTCCCACAAGAAAAAAAGACCCATCTTCACAAGAAGGAGAAATGGCACTCAAGCTCAAGCGGCTCCTCCAACTCAAGCTCAAGTGAAGATTCATGTGAAGGATCAAGCTCAAGCTCTAGTGATGAAGGAGAATGCCATTTTGCTCTTATAGCATCAACAAGTGAAGACTCAAGTGAGGTAAATCTAAACTCTCTAGATAAAGAATCTTTGATTGCTATTATTCATGATATGTGTGCCTCTCTTAAGTCTTCTAAAAGGAAAAAGAAAAAGCTTGCTAAAATTGTTGATAATTTGCATGTAGAACTAGATGATCTTGAACATGCTAATTCTTGCTTGCTTGATGATAAAAATGATTGTCTTAGTCAAGTAGACTCTCTTAAACTTGAAAATTCTAGTTTACTTGATAAGATTAAATTTCTCCAAGGGAACTCGGCCGACAGTCTATCTTTCAGACTTGTCGCTTAGTGGTTCGGCCGAGTTGCCTTTATTGAAACTCGGCCGATCAGATTGTACTGGAATGTAGAAAAAGCAAATCCAACCGTTGGAGACTTTGTTGGGACCCAAAATAGATCCGTTGCAACTTGTAAAACGGCTATTTTTCGTTCCTAAGTGTTCCCAAAGGCTAAGAGGCATCCCCAACTATAAATAGGACCCCTTGGGCTTCATTCCAAGGTTGAGCATTCATTGCAAACTCCTTGTGAGGTTCCTATTCTATAGTTGAGTGCTTCCTACAGCCTCCTCTCTCTCTCTAAGCTTAATCACTTGCTACATCCATTAGAGTGAGTAGGAGATTTGTAAGAGAGCTAGTCTTGTTTGTATATCTTGTGAGGCTCTCACTTCCACCACCTCCCTTCTATCATTCCTATCTTGAAGATGAAGGTTCTCTCTCTTGTCCAAGAGAGGTGAAGAAGAACAAGGGAAGGAGTCCCTTGGTGAAGATCAAGGCCGAAGACTTGGTGCTAGAGTGGGTAAGCCCTTGGAGAAGGCAGAAGACTCAAGCTCAAGTGGGTAAGTCCTTGGTGGAAAGCTTCTCCGAGTGAAGGTGAAGTCAAAGGCGGAAGATCCAAGAAGAGTGGGTAATTCCTACAAGGCTGAAGACTTGTGCAAGAGTGGGTAAGTCCTTGGAGAAGGTCGAAGACTCTTGCAAAGTGGGTAAGTCCTTGGTAAGGTTGAAGACTCTTTGTATTGGATAGGTAAGTCCTTTGTTGGTCTTGTATTGTAAGTCTTATAATTAAATATAAGAGTGCAATTGGTTGAAGTCCTAGAGGTTGACCTCTCTAGGCAAGTGGACTGACACACTTCTAGTTTGAAGTGTGGAACCACTCTAAATAGCTTGTCTAATTTGGTGCATGTTCAATCTCTCTTATCCTTGCTATGCATGATTTAGTTGCACTCAAATTACCTATTTAGCAACCTTATCTTGTCATATAATTTGAAGGTTTAATGAATTTTGTTTAAGTGCTTTCAACTCTATTCACCCCCCCTCTAGAGCATCTAAGTCACCCATCTAGGATCCAACAGCACATTCCCTGAATCATTAGACCATGAGGTAGACTCCACAATTGCCCAATCATCCAACCTCCTCTCCTCCAATTTCCTATGTCAGTGGCCTGGGCAGTGTCTCGCCAGCCACCATGGCTCCCTCATGCCACCATCACAACACTGTAGTGGCATCAGAAAACAACCTGCGACAACCAAACGAGCTCACCGCCCTGCAGTTACCCGACACAGCGACACCCGAACTTCTTCCTCCTCCTCACTTCCTCCAGCCTAGCCATCGCCTCCTCCTCCATCTTGATGCCAACCGGCGGTCTGCAACTCAGACCTGGGCACCTTTGCCCCGACCCCAAGCAGCCTGCAGCCACCACGGCGCCTCGCCAGTGAATGGACTGCTGATGGCCGCCAATCTGCTACAATAGCGATTGACTCCTTCAAAGATCCGCAGCACCGTCAACCTGGTGCATGGTCACGACGGCCATTTGCAACAACGCCGCCACCTACCGCCTGCTCGAATGGATTGGTGTCGCTGCCTCCTCGCCATGAAATCCCAGATCAGAATTGACCCCAACAACCCCAGGGTACTGCAGATCATGCCACTTCTCTGTTGTTTCCCCACCACCTTCAGACCTCAACCAGATCTACCACCGCACTGCTGCCATCATCACCCCCACGGTGGCATCCATAATGACCAGAGCAATTGTAGACCCGCCCACAGATCTGAGGGTTGAAGATTTATTATCTAAAGACATCATCAAATGTCTCTGCACCATGAAGCCTCCATGAATCCAACCGCACCTCCACACTACAATCCCTGGTGTACTTTGCTCGACCCTTGCCGCTTACTAGCCACCTTGACCCCCAACCGCAATCCTCAAGCCATGGCTTGGATTGATTTGTTTCAAGAGGACTGAAGTAGATTCACTGATGAAGCTCTCTCTCTCCTTAGACTCCTTCTCGGCATAATGCTTACACCCAGAAAACTGAAAACTCCACAAGCAGGCTGTGAAGTGGTTGTTCACCCACAAAGAAGACCAACACCTGAAAAGATCACAGTCCTACTCTAAGGAATGCTAGTAATTAGTAAAGTACCCCATGGTACTAGGAGGCTCAGTCAAGAAGGGTTAGTGGATCCCATGTTCAGTAGGTAGTCTCTCCCTCTCGTATTATCCTTATTCTCAGCATACTTTGGATAGATTACAAAGAATGAATAAATTGATATATTAATGATGGTGCTATTTAATATAACACCCTTATACATATTAGGGTTATGAATCAATGTGCTAATAGTGGTATATGGAAATCCTATTAAACATACATCTACAACACTTTCTTAGGTCCTGATTTTAGAAATGTAATTATTAAGTCTATGTATAAAGGTAATTTTGATAATACTTATTATCGTATGAATGATACTAATGAGTATAATAAATATAGGATATCTATTTAATCAATTATCTTAATGTCAATAATATCATATGTATCCATGTCCTCATGTTATTAAGTAATAAGATATAGAAAACTAACAATATTCATTAAACATGTGCCAATGTTAATCTTGTTATGCATTAGACACCTAGAATGGACAGAGAAGATATCGATCTAAAAGTAATTTGATCTAAAACCTACCTATTTTGATTAAGATGAAAGTTAAGCAAGAAAGTATAAAAGAGAAACCTAATTGATTATGGGTAACCCTAACTGGAAAATAGAATAGGTGATGAGAGTTATGTTAGACTATATCCAAAGTTATTCGGCTCTTATATTAGTAAATTAATAATTAATATTTTGACTAGCATATTGAGACCTAGGTAAGACTATATAACAAGTATGCAACAAACTTAACCCTCAATATCCCTAGTAAGGTATATTAGTAAATAGACATATATGATCCTAGTGACTAAATGTAGTTGTAATATATATGAGAAACATAACGATATTCTAGATCTAACATAGATACAACATGATAAAACAACTAAGTATGTAACATTGGATATATATAAATATATAACCTAGTTGGGAATCTAATATTGATAACCATAGAGAAAAATATGAAATAATAACCCTAACTAGGAAAGGAAACAGTAAATAGAAAAGAATGAATAAGTGATTGATTCCAAGCCAAATGATAACCAAATTGTATCATACTTTGTAGATGTTCTCTCTTGGAGTCAACTCATCTTTATACAATCCTTGGAGCTTTAAATAATTGAGGTACTAAATCTTCTATTTTATTGTTTAACTATTTTCCCTCTTGATGGACACACATATCTTGATTCTTGGTGAATTCCATATAATTTTGAAGCCTTTATTTATTCTTGAAAGTTCACCACTCTCATTTTGCAATTGATGAAATCTCATTGATAATAATTTTGGCACTATACTTGATCTATTTGGAGTTTTGACTCCCTGTGGACTTTGGTCCCTTGGGCTTTGGCCCTATAGAGCTTTA
This sequence comes from Alisma plantago-aquatica, assembly GCA_963693085.1. Taxonomy (NCBI): domain Eukaryota; kingdom Viridiplantae; phylum Streptophyta; class Magnoliopsida; order Alismatales; family Alismataceae; genus Alisma; species Alisma plantago-aquatica. The sequence continues at coordinate 255,954,154 of OY856412.1, forward strand.
GCTCACTTGAGTGGGCCAAATACCCCACAACGCTACGCAGAGGATAGGGATTAGTTTTCCCCCAGTTAACTGGAATAGCTAATAAGGCACTAGTGTCGTTCTCTCCTAGAGTGTGAGAACACAAGGCACTTAGCCCTAGAAAATATATGATAGAAAGGTGCCAAAACTTGCCAAATAGAATATCTTGAAATTGATATACCTTGTAAATAGCTTGGATAAATTTTGCATACTTTAATTATTGAATCTTGCTTAATGATTTTCTTGTGAAAGATTTGCTATCTTGAAGTTGATATTAGAATTTCTTTTTGTAAGCCTTTAGTCCACCAAATAGTCATTTCCTACTATATACATCTAAACCTATTTCGTACATAGTTCAATGATTGGATTTAGTACCAGCTTTGCTGACCCTTTTTTTCCCTTCAATGGGGTCCATGTGTGGTTTCGTTCCCTTTGGGAACTCATGGGCAGGTGATAGATGGAAGAACTTGAAGAGACATGTACTGGGTAGTCCTCCGTTGAAAATTGGATATGAATAAATTTTATTTCTTAAACTTGTAATCATATTTGTAAGCTTCAGTGACTTTGATGTACAAGCATGAATGTAACAAAGATTGTTTATGTTTTTGATATTATTTTGTAAATATTTGATCGTAAAGATCGGGTCTTTACAAGTATCCAAAAATAGAATTGCAAATAATAGAATTTGTAATCTACAAAATAGAATTGCAAATAATAATAACTCACGCATAAATCCTTCCATATCAAGTCTTTCTTCGCCTGAGGAGCTTTATGCCAATTATCATACTTAACACCACAATGGCTTCGAGTGACAAACCCAAGATAGTTTACAAAATTATTGCGGTTCACTCCAATTCTATTTCCTGCATTATCAAACTCAATAGCCAATCTGGATCCACTGCCCCTTAGCGTTGTTAACTTCTTCAGTAGAGTGATGCCCCTTTTCTTGTTAACTTTTTGGTGATGCGCATCAAGTGCCTCCAGTGCTTCAGAGGGTACATGTGCATCATCAACCTAAATTTTGACAAAATAAACACACTGAATTAGCCCAATATAGAAATATAGGATATATGACATAACTAGAAGATAATGAATTTCTATAGAAATATAGGATATGTTTTTAAAACTTACATTGATATCCTCGCCATGCTCATCATTGACATCATCCTCATCATGGACATCATGCTCACCATGGTCAGCCATCTGAAAATGTCATTAAAAAGGCAAACATTTAGCATTTGTATTAACTAGAAGATAATGAAACATTATATCTAAAAATGATATTGATATTAAAAAAGCAAACATTTAGCATTTTATATAGTTCACATATAAAAATGAAACATATAAAAAATATAAACATGCATGCCTCTAAAATTGTGATCTTTTATCAATTAACAATCCTTCATTGTGATCTCCACGCACATATAAGTCATCATTAGCTTCAATATTTTGTGGAGTTGGCAACCCAACTAAGAATGGACTGGAGTAATCATACTTATCATAGTACTCTTCTTCATCTATAGGATCTTCAATGAACTGTCTTTTACCATGAAGAACAACTGACCATTTATCATTTGCAGGTTCATCAATATAAAATATGTGTTTCGCCTGTGATGCTAATATGAATGGTTCACCCTTCTCACCAATCTTTTCAAAGTTCACTAAAGTGAAACCCAATTCATCCACTATAACTCCTTTGGTGTTATCAACCCAATTACATTTGAAGAGCAGAATTCTGAAATCTATGTAGTCAAACTCCCATATGTCTTCAATGACACCGTAATATGACATTTTAGCTTCACGTGGACTCTTAACCTTTGCACTTACAAAATACATAATCGACGCTTGAAGGGTGACCCCACTGTTTTGGACGACACTCTTATCATATTGGTGCTTTGTGTAATATGTGAACCCATTAATGGCAAACCCTTCATAAGACATAACATTCGATTTTGGTTTAAAGGTGAGGCATTTGATAGTTTTCATAACATCATCTGGTATTTGAGATAGTTGATGTAAGACTTTATCTTCAAACCACTTAGTAAAAGCCTTGTTATGCTCTCTAGCAAGCCACATTGAACTGGCTCGAGGATGTTGTCTCTTGATGAAATTGGTATGTTCCTCGATATAAACACTCATTTCGTCCATGTTGTGTAAAATATACAAGTGACCTTGTTCCAACTGCTCACAGCTGATTACTTTCACCCATGATCCTAAAATTTCTTTGCCCTCCTCAATATTCTTGTCATTAACGGGAGTGTCATTACCACTCAGAAAGTCATTGCAAAAATCCATAACCTCTCTCGCCACATAACCCTCAATAATACTCCCTTCAGGCCGATAACAGTTTCAAACATCACCTTTAAAAATGCTCATGTATCGTTTAAGGGGATACATCCAATGCAAGAAAATGGGTCCCAACATTTTCACTTCCCTAGTCAAGTGGACAACAAGATGTACCATGATATCAAAGAATAAAGGAGGTAAATACATCTCAAGCTGACATAGGGTAACAACCACTTCTCTTTGCAAATTATCAAGAGTATCAGGGTCAATAACTTTGCTGCACAGACTGTTGAAAAAGAAACAAAGTCTGGTGATTGCAAACCTTACATGCTTCAGAAATATAGATCAAATTGCCACAGGCAATATTTGTTGCATTAGAGTGTGACAGTCATGAGATTTAAGACCTATCAACTTCAGATCTTTCATTGATACCAATCTACGGATGTTGGATGAGTAACCCTGTGGCACCTTAACATTTGCCAAGCATTCACAAAAAGCTTTCTTCTCCTTTCTAGACAACATGTAACGAGGGAGGTAAGTATGTCTTTTATTACGCATTTCATGTAATTCTGTTAATTCTGACCTTATTCCCATTTCACATAGATCCAATCTGGATTTTATCCCATCTTTAGTCTTACCTGGTATATTCAATAGAGTACCAATGACGCTATCACAGACTTTTTTCTCAATGTGCATGACATCGATATAATGTCTGACTATCAAAGAACTCCAATAAGGAAGATCCCAAAATATTGACTTCTTCTTGAATGAAGAATTGTCACTCTGTGTGGCCATAGTACATTGTGATCTCTTACCAAATCCATTGACAATGTCTTTTACTCTTTCATAAACAACATCCCCTGGTATAGGTTTAGGTGCACTCCGTTCCTCATTCCATCCATTGAATGCTTTGCGCTTCCTACGACACAGATGTAATTTTGAAAGAAACCTTCGATGACAAAGATATACAGTCTTGCCGCCATGTTTTAGTCTTATTGAATCAGTGTTCTCTTTACATGTAGGACACGCTTTAGCTCCTTTGACACTATATCCAGACAAATTCCTGTATGCTGGAAAGTCATTGATGCGATGATTTTGAGTCGCATTTATAGACCTATTTCATATGTGTTTTGTGCTCTAATTACTCATTTTCATGGATAATATTCCATAATTCACTTAATTTGGTCTTTGCCATCATATTATATCAAATCCCCTTTGTTTTACTATTTTGAGCATTATTTATCATCTTATTATAAATTGTGTGGATTTACTTGGTCTTGTTGTGAAATTTCAGGAAAAACAAGTATCTGCTTCCGTCGATACCATCGACGGAAGTCGATACCATCGACCAAGCCACAGGTTGTCAGCCGAGAAGAGCAATACAGAGTCGATACCATCGACGCCCAAGTCGATGGTATCGAGATCACCACAGGCGCTCAGAATAAAAGAAAGGAAAGCTGCCGCTAATCCGCTGGGTCGATACCATCGACCAGCGTCGATGGTATCGACGCCGGCAGATATGCGTTGGATCTGTTTTGATCTCGATCGGACGGCTGTTGTTATTTGACGACCTAATTAGGGACTTATACCTAATGACGGCTGCCCAGACGTGGGAAGGATCTCATATCGCATTGCACGAGTGCCGAGGAAGGAGAGAAAGGAGAACGGAGGCCAGAAGCTCATCCCGGGTGATTCAGACGCTGCCGAAGACGATTTCCACCACCGACAGACGGGGAAGCTTGTGTTCTACGCCAAGGATCCACCGGTTCTTCTCCGTTCAGGGGTTTTCCCATTTATTTCCCGTTTTTCTTATGAATTCCCCAATTTCTACCATGTATTCGTGTGAGATGAACATGAGAGGCTAAAACCCTCAATCTTTAGGACCGGAAGTAGTCCGGGAATGCATTGTATGACATTTTTATATCAATAATTCATATTTTTCTCTCAAATCCGTGGTATAGATTCGTTTTCTCCATTTCTATTGTTATGCTTGATCACCATAATAATAACTTAATACCCTTAATCACTTCGACAGAAGGATTAACGGTTGAAAAGAGACGAAATCTACATTAATTAATAAAACCCTTGATAAAGGAGTTGTAAAATTAATGGTGGGAACTGAGAGACCGTTTTTAATGCGCTTAGTTTAGGGGAATGATTACTACGACGGTGGAATCAACCTAAACCTAAGTAGTGAATTACACCATGACAGTGGGTAATTCTCATTTCAGGCCACTACCCGGATAGAGAGAGAAGTGTGAGGAATTATATGAAACCTAATACAATGTTGACCCGCGGTGAAACCGCCATCCTAAAGATATCCTTTTGAATTGATTAAATTAACCTTTAATCGATTGTTTTCTTTGTTTGATTTTTATTTTCTTTTTAATTTGAACAACAAAACCCTACTTTGTTAATCGGTCTAGCTGTTTGCGATTAGTTAGTAAAAGTCCCCAATAATTCACGTATCCCTGAGTTCGACTCGGGCCTCACTAGGCCTATATTACTCGACGCGTATACTTGCGTTTAAGCGCGTAGTAAAATACACGTCAAGTTTTTGGCGCCGTTGCCAGGGATACGGCGAATTATTGGCACTTTGAGTGCTAAGAGCGGCCACTCTAGGCCACATTTTTTTTTATTTTTTTTTAAAACAATTTCAAAATTTCCTTTATTTCTCTATAATTGTGTTGACTCGTTCAAAGCATTGTACTGAACCCCTATTTCCATATTTCAGGTACTTTGCATGGTGCACACACGTAGTCGAGACTACGTGAATCGCACACCTGAGGTTCCATCTGCGGGACCAGAGGACGAGGACTACTACGAGGAGGAACACCAAAGTGATATAAATTCTGAATCTGAGCAAGAACAAGAAGAAGAAATGGCTGAAGCACAGACGATATGGGAGAAGATCAAAGCGTCTTCTTCATTAGCTTCAAAGGGGCCTATAAAGAAAAGGGGATCGACATACCAACATACAAGATCGATCCGGCACTGATCAACTTGGTAAAATCTAATGCATTTCACGGGCTGAAAAATGAAGATCCGATTGCACACATCAGCCAGTTCGTGGAGAACTGCGATATGGTGAAGATAGATCGATTTCCACAGGATGTGCTCTACCTCAAGTTATTCCCGAGTTCCTTGGCTGGAGTGGCAAGAGAGTGGCTTCATAACCTCGACGACGAGTTTGTTGAATCATGGGATCACATGGTGGAGGTTTTCTTCGAGAGGTTCTTCCCTCCTGAGAAGACCAATGATATGATCCGGAAGATCCACAATTTCACCCAACAGGCGGGTGAAACTTATTCTGAGACTTGGGAGCGATTCCAAGTCATGTTGAGGAGATGTCCACACCATGGACTGGACAAGGAAACCCAAGTGAAGATCTTCTACTTTTCTCTCTCCGAGCATGATAGAAGTAACTTGGACTCGGCCGGTTCAGGATTTTTCTTGAACAACACTGATACGAGATGCTGGGAGATATTAAAGAACATGGCTAGGAAACAGTCATGGGGCGACAGAGGTGCAGTGGAACATGTCAAGGCTGCCGGCGAATCCAGAATAGTTAGGGAGCTGAATGACAAGCTAGATCTTCTAGCCAAGAAGCTGCTAACTAAGGAAGATGCATCTGAAGATGAGGAGGTCCAAGTGAAATTCATGCAACAACAGGGTTATAGAAACAATGACTACGCATGGAGGAAGGATAAAAAGTTCTCATGGAAGGAGCCAAATAACTTTCTGCAGGATTCGGATGCCAAATTACAGCAGAAAGCTGAGGACAAAAACACTGAATTACTAACTCAAATGGTCCAGCAAAACCAAGAGATGATGGCCATGTTTGGAAAACAATTGCAATCTCAAGGTGATATTCTAACCAAGTTTGGGCAGACGCTGCAAAGCCATGGAGCACAAATGCGGGCATTGGAAACCACCGTGGCACATATTTCGAGTGAAGTGGCGGCCATCAAGCACGCCAATCAACAGAAACCAACCGAGAATGCAAATGTGGCTCAGGCACACCAACAAGTCAAGTACATATCTGTGGTAAGCACTAAGGAGGAATCTCAGGTGCAAGAAGTTGTAGAAGAAAGAAAAATGACTTTCAATGTGAATGCAATACCAGCAATACCATATCCACGCACTTACTATGGATTGCCGGGTGGAAACCCCTTCTTCAGGAAATCACAAAGAGTTGTGAATACTATATCTCCATGTAGGCGAGATGAAGAAGTGCAAGTTGTTTGTGCACATGTGGAGACATCTAAGGTGAGAGAGGAACCACCACAAGATGCTACTATTGAGGATGTCTCGCCAAAGCCCACGTCGGAGGGAGTGATTGAAGCAAGCTTAGGGGAGGTACCCCTGAAAAGCTCTTATGTGCCACCTCACAGGCGTGTTGATGCAGCTGATGTTTTAGATCCGGTAAATTCTAAGTCAAAGAAAGAGCATCGTCACTTTAAGAAATTTCTGGAGATATTTCGAAAACTCCACATCAATATTCCATTAGTGGAGATGATCGAGAAAGTACCTGCCTATGGGAGGTTCATCAAGGAAATCATAAATAAGAAGAGGCAGATAAAAGACGATGAAATTTATTGGATGAATGAGACAGTGAGCTCTATGATTCATGGGAGTTCACCAAAGAAGAGAAAGGACCCAGGAGGTTTTTACATACCGTGCTCAATAGGTGGTCAACATTTTCAAAAAGCACAATGTGATTCTGGCGCTAGCATAAATCTCATGCCTTTGGCGACATTTCAAAAGCTGGGGTTAAAAGAGATAAAGAGGTCAGCCGCAACAATTGAATTGGCGGATGGGTCTACTGTGAGACCCTATGGAGTATGTGAAGATGTTTTAGTCAAAGTGGACAGATTCATATTTCCGGTGGACTTTGTCGTCATGGATATGCCACCACTCCAAAGCTGTGAAATTCTTCTAGGAAGGCCGTTTCAAGCAACAGCGGACTTCGTGACTGCCTTAGGGAGAGGGACTTTGTCCTTGGGTATTGGAGGAGATCGAGTCGAATTCAAATTATCGAATGATCCTCTAAGCCCAGTTCCCAAGGTGAAAAGATGATGATTGTCACACCGTCTAGCCTAAGACGTTAAAGAAGGGTGCTTGTTGGGAGGCAACCCAACCATCGGTACATTAGGATAGTTTAATTTTAGTCAGAGATTGCTTTTATTTCGTTTAAATTTTAGTTTAAAAATGATACCTTGATCTGTTTGTTGAATGTGCAGGCACAGGCAGGGTCGATACCATCGACACACTGGTTGATGGTATCGACATGGGTTCAGGTTGACACCAGCAAAAATCGCACTGCGTCGATACTATCGACACCCCCGTCGATGGTATCGACATTGTCCCAGGCAGGATGCGCAATAAAGGTTGATGGTATCGACATGCCAGTCGATACCATCGAGATCTCTGGAGATTTTCAGAAGAAATTGACTCAGTGGAGTCGATACCATCGACACACAGGTCGATGGTATCGACATTTTCAAGTGATAAAGGCGGCGACCGGACTCGCGAGGCAGTTGCCCTAATCAGCGAGTCGATACCATCGACTTCCGTCGATGGTATCGACGGGCACACAGCAGTGTCGGTGTCAGTTATTAAAGACGAGGTTATTGGTCAAATGAAGTCACAGCATCCAGAGCAAATCCGAACCCCACGACCCTGGCAGTACCCACCTCCCCCTCCACAAGAATGATCAGGGTATCACTGTTCCACCCTTAAGTTGGTTTTTGACTATGAGGCCATAGTCGAATTCAAGCTTAGGAGGGTGGCTGGAACAACTCTATCTTTTATCTTTTCTTTAGTTGTTTTTTAGTTTTTGCTTTGTTGTTTGTTCTTGCAATTTTAGTTTGTTCAGGATCCACATCTATCTAGTGTAATCGTGGATGTCTTAAAAATTGTCATCTCGCTGTTTTCATGGGGAATTTAAGGGAATTTAAAAATTTCTGTGTCTTTTGGATAGCTTAACTTGGTTGTCCTTGGGGAACTTGTCCTATGAAAATGATTGATTATGTCAACTTTGAAGCAATATGTCACACCCACACCCCCATTGACTCATGAAAAGTGGATAGTAACGGTTGTTTGAGCCTAACCTAATCAAATGGTAATAAGACCTTAATTGGATATAAGAGAAAGAACCCTTTGAACTACTACACATGTCAGTAAGGAGGGACACATAATATTCTTCTAAGGTTCAGTCACTTAGTCTTGTGATAATTCCACTTCATATTTTTTTTTAATCCACCTAAGAATTGGAAGTAAAGTACAGTTTTAATTCCTTTTGCGTGCATAGCATGTAGATAGGATTTGCATTGTTATTTTCATACTTTTGCATAAAATGAAAAAAAAATGTATAGTGATTCATGCACATTACCTTTAGGTGCATGTCATGTAGTTGCACTCATAACTTTCATGATTTTCATGCTTAAGCACACCATGTACCTCAGTTTTTCAAAAAAAAAGTGATCTAAACTTTTCCTTACCCTCGAAATAATGCAAAGATTTCCAATCGTGAAGAAAATGGCCTCATGCATGTATCTCTAAGCAATTATGGAGATGTGGGCTAAAAGAAAAAAAATTCTGAAAATCTGAAAAAAAATTTGAAAAGAAAGAAAAAAAAAGAGAAGTTGGAAGGAAATGGAATAAGAGGAAGAAAGGATCATGGTATCACTTGCATAATAGGAAAATTGAGTACATGAGGTGGCTTAATTAGATTTCCATCTCATTTTGAGGTGGAAGGTTAGTGCATGCATCATTCCACCTAATTTTAAGCATTAGGGCATTTTCAATGTGCATTTGCATCATTTAGGACATTTTGTTATGTGCATTTTGAAACTGTGTAATACTTCCAAATTCTTCCATGAACCACCCATTCCATCCACCCGTTGCTCGGATTGGTAGGCCACTGTGATTTTCTCCTCACTCATGTTTATCAGGAGAACTACTTCCATGTAGATGGTAGTTAGGGCGAGCAACGTTGTGTAGGCGATCACAAGATGCACCAATGCTGAATCGGCGAACCTTATTATGTTAACTGCCTTATGTGATAGTGTTCATCGGTTTGAAGGATAATTTTTCTTATTGATGATTATTGTCGCCTGTAGGGTAATTACTGTTCTGTGATTTGGAAAGGCCGGTTTGAGAACGTTCAGTGGGAGTCATGTGGAATGTGGGGTGGTATGTTGATTGTTAGTTGACATCTGCAATCCTATTCTAAGGATTAGTTGCTCGAGGGCGAGCAATGTTTAAGCTTAGGGGAGTTTGATGCGATGATTTTGAGTCGCATTTATAGACCTATTTCATATGTGTTTTGTCGCATTTATAGAAACCTTCGATGACAAAGATATACAGTCTTGCCGCCATGTTTTAGTCTTATTGAATCAGTGTTCTCTTTACATGTAGGACACGCTTTAGCTCCTTTGACACTATATCCAGACAAATTCCTGTATGCTGGAAAGTCATTAATAGTGAAAAACAACATAGCGTGCAAACGAAATATCTCTCTTCGTGAAGCATCATAGGTCATCACACCTTCACCCCAAAGTTTCTTTAAGTCATCAATCAGAGGTTCAAGATAAACATCGATATCATTTCCAGGTTGTTTAGGGCCAGATATCAACAACGATAGCATAACATACTTATTTTTCATACACAGCCAGGGAGGAAGATTGTATATAACAAGCATGACTAACCAAGTGCTATGTTGGCTGCTCAATGTCCTGTACAGATTCATCCCATATGTACAAAGCCGAGTCTTAGATTCCTGTCTTCTTCACCAAATTTGAGGTACAATAGATCAATCTTGTTCTACTGTGGGGAATCAGACGCATGTCATAGGATCCCATCATTATTTTTCTTAACATCTGCATGCCACCTCAAATTCTTCGCATCTATCGGATTTGCAAACAAGTGTTGAAACTGTGATATTATAGGTAGATACCACATCACCTTGGTAGGAGAACCAGTTTTGGACTCCCCCGAAGTCTACAACTTATACTGTGACGCACCACATTTTGGACAATCTTTCAAATCCACATAGTCCTTTTAAAATAATACACAATCATTCGGGCATGCGTGTATCTTCTTGGCCTCCATTCCCATTGGGAACAACAATTTATTTATCCGGTATGTTGAGATTGGCAGCTCGTTTCCTTCAGGAAGCATTTCTTTCAACAAAGTCAACAATGAAGTGAAGCTTTTGTCGCTCCATCTATTGTTAGCTTTCAACTTATACAATCTCAGCATAACACTAAGCTTTGTAAACTTAGTACAACCTGTGTATAACGGTATCTCAGCATCATGCACAATGTTTCTAAAGATGGGAGGTGGATCGGTGTGCTCTACCCCACAACTATCCAGCATCACATCAATGATGTCTACTGGAACTGGTTCGTTCACATCTACGTCATCGGAGACAATTTCTTCTTACACCCAAGCACTGCTATCGACATCCACTGGTTTCGGGTTTGAAATCTCTCTATACCAGTGCCATTTTGTATAGCCTTGTACAATCCCGTTGCACATGACATGACTTTTGATTTCGTCACCAATGTTGACTTTCAAGTTATTACTGCAATGCCTACATGGATAGTAGAACCTATCTCCAGGTTGTTTCCTATGTTCCTTGGCAAATCTAATTAACTGATCAAGACCATATATAAACTCTGGGGTGCAGCGATTGCGAATAGACACCCATGATCTATCCATTCTATGATCAAAGAGAAAACAAGTATATATTAGGACAAGATTAGGGTCTAGGGTTAACAAATACATGTGATGTCATTCTTATATATAATAAATGTACATGTACCACCTATCCCATCTTTGAACACCTAATCTCATTAGTAAGTGTATAATGTGTATTAGGTTTTCAAGAAAATTTCAGCAGCATTTCACCGCTGTTCTCCAAGTACATATGTACTTAGAGAACAAACGGGGAAATGCTACCAAAATTTTCTTGAAAACCCAATACACATTATACACTACATCCTAAGTGAGATTAGGTATTCAAGAATAGTCTCAAATAGGGGACTATCCAAGATTTACTCCTAATGAGTAAATCTTGGATGGGTTTCTAGGCCAACAAATACATGTATGTTGTCATTCCAATATACGCAATCCTAGTTTCATCACAATTGATGTTAGGGTTTCATCACAATTTTAGGTATCATATAGAGTATTTCGATGTTAGGGTTTCATCATGTAATAGGGATTCATGTAGATGTTAGGGTTTCATCACAATTGATTTCATCATAATTGATTTCATCACAAGATTTGAACATAATTGATTTCATCATATAATTGAACATATTAATTGATTTCATTGTATAATTGAACATAATTAATTTGAACATAATTGATTTCATCACAAATTCATAATTGATTTCATTTGAATGTATACCCTCTTCTTCTTCCTTCTCCCTCCTTACCAACAACAAGCACGGTCGTGTGGGCTGGGACGGCCGTGGCTGTGTTGGCCGACCACACGGCTGTGCTGGGCAATTGATGTTAGGGTTTCATCACAATTTTAGGTATCATATAGAGTATTTCGATGTTAGGGTTTCATCATGTAATAGGGATTCATGTAGATGTTAGGGTTTCATCACAATTGATTTCATCATAATTGATTTCATCACAAGATTTAAACATAATTGATTTCATCATATAATTGAACATATTAATTGATTTCATTGTATAATTGAACATAATTAATTTGAACATAATTGATTTCATCACAAATTCATAATTGATTTCATTTGAATGTATACCCTCTTCTTCTTCCTTCTCCCTCCTTACCAACAACAAGCACGGTCGTGTGGGCTGGGACGGCCGTGGCTGTGTTGGCCGACCACACGGCTGTGCTGGGCAGCACAACCGTGTGGTCAGCCAACACAGCATGGTCGTGCCAGCCCACACGGCCTTGCTTGCTGTTGGTAAGGAGGGAGAAGAAAGAAGAAGAGCAGGCTACTGGAACAAGAAGAGGATGGCCTACTATTGGTAGCAGCATGGAGACAGAGGCGGCGGTGTGAGGAGAAGGGCGCCGAGCACATCAACGGTAGGAGAAGGGCACCGAGCACACCAACGGCAGGAGAAGGGAGCCGAGTAGAGAAGGAAAGGCACAGGCGGCAAGCAGAGAAGCAGAAGCAGGCGGCGGCGGTGAATAGAAGTAGGCGGAAGTGGCGAATAGCAGCAGGCGGCGCGGAGGTAGGGGCCGACGGCGGCGACGCAGCAGGGGTCGGGAGTAGCAAAATTCGATCGTGCGATGAAACAGAAGAAAGGGCTACTCTACTATGCGCGGGGGCTATTAAGTTACTAAAAGGCGTCGGTTATCTATAACAACTGACACCTTTATTATTAATCATCGATTATCCCAATAAAATCGACGTCAATTTACCCTAAATTTTTGGCGGGGAGGGCACGCGAACCCTTATCAGCGTCGGTTATCCCATGACAACCGACACCCATATGGTAAAATTCATGTGTAATTTTTATCTTCTTTAGGCATCAGTTAGTAGGTAAAACACCGACGTTGTATGTTATACTTTGGGGGTAATTTTTTTTCGCTTGAAAAAATTGGATTTCGCGGGCTATTTTAGGCATCAGTTTCGTGTCTTCAGCCGACGCTGAATAAAAAGCGATACCCGTGTCTGGATGATCTTCAAATATGGATGTCGATTTTCCTTAATAGCTGACGTGTAATGCTTATCAACGTCAATTTCATTAAATAACCGACGCCCTGAAAAGCGACGTTGAACGTTGTTTCTGTAGCAGTGTGAGTAGCTTAGCTTTAGAGTGGAATAATGATTAGAGGGAGATGAGGTCATTTTCTTACTATACTTGATGATAATTATGATGTCCTTGGGACCTTCATCCCTAGGAGGGATTATAGTAAGTGGTCTATGTCCATGAGTATTCACTTATTAAGCTCAAGATATCTACATGTTCTTTAAAGAAGACTTTCATGAATTGTGTGATCCAATATTCAAAAATATTAATATAAGACATGCATGTAAGTTTTTTTGTACTTTAATGGCTATATCCTTGTTGTGCCTAAGATCTCAAGTAGAGACATGCTAATAATATTTCTTAGAATGATTAAGATCTAAGAATTTAATACACAATAAGATTATAAAATCGAAATGCATTAACTCATGATTATGTTTCCAATAGAAGATCCATGTATTAAGATTTAAGATAATGGCAAGATCATGAGGTTGAAACACATTCAGATTCATATAAGACCACATTGAATGAGATGAAATGAGATAATGGAGTTAGACCCAAGCCTTAGTGCAGGTCAACTCAAGAGACATGACTCATTCCCTTACTGTAAGTCATGAGACCAAGGTACCAGAGTATAGGTTCCAAGGAAAGATACATAAAAAGTAAGAATTACGAATAGAGAAAGAATAGTCAGTTATACTTAAGATTTTCCTACAACTTTCCATGTTGGTTGTACATGCTAGTTTGATAAGTTTGTTAGACATAGTTAGTTATCCATGATAAGGTCATACTTTAAAGGTGCCTATGAGATCTTATGCTAATCATCAAGAGTTAGTTGATGTAAGGTGTGTGAAACCCTAAGGTGGATATCCTCCTATAGTGTAGCCAAATTTCAAGGACAAAACTCCCAAAAAGGTGGGTAGTATTGTCACATCCTAATTTTTTAGGAACCTATAAAGATCATGATTAAGTTACTGTTGAATTCAATATAGGATTGATTTTAAAAGGTTCCAACAAATTTTCATGATATTTGGTTTTAAGGGAAAAAGAATGTAGAAATAGTCTTCTGTGCAATTGGGATTGTCTTGTAATATCCTAGAAGTTTTAGAAAATCATATTTAATTTGATTATATGAGATGGCAACTAAAGTAGAATAATGATGGAAATATGATGACTCAAGTTAATGGATTTAACCCCTAGACCTAGTTTAGGTCTTCATATCAAGTAGATAAAGTAATGTTGATCAAAGATATCATAATGAAGCTTTAATTGAGAAATTATATTGGTTCAATCTTTAATGTATAATTGAGGATATGATTAAGCTTGTGGACCCTTTGGAAGATCGAGGAATCGGCCATGGGCTCTGAAACCCTATTTAATCCTGATTGGGCCAATCATGATTCACATATGAGTCCTTGGAGTACAAATTTGGGAATTTTCTATTTCGTGTTCACAATAAATACTCAAAATATATTTAGTAGATAGATAATCAGAATATAAGATGGTGGGAGAAATTTTAGATGATTATTTTAATCTAGTGGCCTATGTAAGTAAGTTAGTAATTATCACATGTTTCTTTAAAACGTAGTTTTGAAGTGTTTATTTGATAAATTTTTACCTCACCTTTTGCCTAGAGAAAGATATTAGAGATATAATTTTAATTTCCACAAATTGAGACTAAATGGGGTCATAATGTGGCATATAGAATTATTTATAGAAAGTGGACTTTTATGCAAAAATAAATTTAAAAAAGGGTGTGATGGGCTCACATTTTGTTGCACCCCGACCAGGGACTCGAATAGAGTCCTACTCAGGGGAGGATCACCTCGCTAGAATAGGATCTTCAGGTTATAAAAGACTTCCATTATTGATGTTTGGGACTGTCGGATCTACTACTGGGGTTCTGGTTCGAAATCAAGAGGAAAAAATGAAGAGTGACTGAGAACAGGGCCAGAGGCTGGTGGTGGAGATTAGGGTTGTAGGTCTGGGATCTTTAATCTTGGCCTAGATGTGATAGAGGTAGCACCTTCATAGGAAAAGAGGCTTGTCATATTGTTTGGCGGTGCATCGATGGTGTCAAACCCGAAGAGCAGGGGTGCCGAAGGGCTCCCAGCATAGGGCGACGCAACATGGGTGAAACAAGAGAACCTCCCTCCAGTTAAAGGGGTGAGCAAGACGTGGATTCCCCCAGATCCACCTAAACTGAACACAAGGCTCGCAGGCTCCTCTAAGGCGATGGATCATGATCGAATTTTCAGGATCGCTTCAACTTGGTAATTCTTGAAAAATTCATATCTTGAGATTAGGAACTCAAAATTTATCAGACAAAATGTGTATGGAAAACTAATGATGTCTACTATCTTATAAAAATGGATTAAAAAGGTGTTTTAGATGTCCGATGTTTATTACATTTTGATTACTAAAATATGTATGATTTCAAAGTTTTGAGCATGAAAAATATCAAACAACTTTCAAAATTAGTGAGTATTTTACCTAAAGTATATTTTGATATGTTTGATGTGATTCCAAAGCCTGGTCATTGTTATTTGAAGTTTTGCTAAGGCCTTTGATATATACCCTAATAAGGGCATTACGAGTATTTGACCCAATGTTTCACAACGAACCGATCAGAGATTTCTACCTAAACTCTAACATACATTGTTCTTACTATTTTTATGTTTTTTTGGAGTTTCATGTGTATTTATATCAGTATATGATTTTTGGGCCTAAGTGGCCATTATATAAGGTAATCACTTATGATTTGTGAGACGACATGTGATTCATGCACTATTTGGTAAGGAAAATGATTTTAATTGTATTTCCTCTGATATCATAAGTAATTCAGTGAGATTAGTATATTTTAACATATCCAAGACTTACTCTCAATATATGTTGCATATGCTCATATTAGTGCATAAGATTATTCTTGGCTTAATTGAGTACAACGATTATAGTAGTTATATAATGTAAATTTTGATATACATTTAGCACTAAGAGTTTTGTTATGAATTATATTAGAGTAATATTTCTTCTAAATAGAAACCCTAATTTGGTTTAAGGGGTTAAGTAGTTGGGGATTCGAGATTTAGAAAGAGGGAACACACACATGGATTTATAGAATCTTGTTAGTGTCCATGTGATTGGATTATGGAACAAGGAATCTAGAACACATTAAAAAAATCATCAATATAGAACAAGGTAAGTGGGCCATGTCCATTGAATTTCACTATTATTATGACTCAACCTACCCATATGCAAAGTAACTTAGAGATTATGTTACTTTTATATATTTAGTTATTAACACGCATCTCATGTCCAAATGCTTTTATTAATCAAACATTGTTCATATGAAGTATATTGTGAGGATATCAGGTTATATATTTTATATATTTAACTTACTTTCAGATACTTAGTATTTATTTATTCACTTCATTTCATTTCTCAAGCCTTTAGACACATATGTCATATATCCAATATCAGAATTTAATTAAGTGATCTATGAAACAAGAGTTTTAAATTAAGACTTATTCATATGACAAGAATCTAGATTTTATTTTTTAGATTTAGATTACTCATTGTGAGTAGTCATAAAGTAGATCCACATACCTAATGAGAGTTTCAGGTCCAATCTTAGTTATTTAGTAATTTAGATACAAAGTCAGATTCAGAGTTTAGAGTTTAGAGTTATATTCAGTTTAGAATTAAAGAACATAATTACAGAGTCAGAGATAATGATTAAGATTCAGAGATAGGAAATTATGAACAGAACCAGAGATAAGAGATTAAGATTCAGAGATAAGAGATAAAGACTCAAAATAAGAAATTAAGAACAGAGATAGAAAATAACATCAGAATATTAATTTTATACATTGTAGGATAAGTCTTCACCAGAGAGACTCAGGACAATTCAGAGTGCATCGTGCCAGACACTGCGGGTGTCACAGAGGGTACATTGTGCAAACATATGGTGTGTTGCACCATAGAGTACACTTCGGTGTCAATAGAGGCCACTTTGTGAAACAAAGGGTGTGTTGCTCCGTAGAGGATACTTCAGTGTCAACAGAGGGTGTGTTGCACCATAGAGGACACTTCAGTTTCAACAAATGAAGACTTATCATATAATGGCAACCACAAGAATATAAAAGACTCATCGATTCAGTATAAGTTTACAACTTTCTGATACCAGTTCAGTTTTTAGTTATAGAATATTCATTTTATCATGTTAGAAATTCAATGCCATTTACTCTTACTTAGGCTTCCCTCTGTGCATGGTTGGGGATGAGATGTCCGTAGGTACATAACTTCAGGAGGTAGTCATGACATGATGATTCAGAGACAATTTTAAGAGGTTTGCTTTGTGGGGCACCATCTACATGTTCCCAGATCTTAAGATAGAAGTACAATATTTTACATCATATATTATGGTTTTTCTTATAAAGTTTGATGTAACCAAGTTTCTTGCATGAGAATACGATGAGAATTTATTTCATACACAATATGTAATGGTTCTTTTCTATAATTATTGTAATGCATATCATGTTAGTAACACTCCCCAGTTGAAAAAAATAGCTTCCGCTCATGTGGTTCAAAAATCAGGGTGTTACAATTGTTTTCCTCTCATAGTTTTGATAATGTGAGAGCCTGAGCAAGTCCTACCCATCAAAGGAAGAAACAATAAGGGAGTAACAATAAGAAAGAGTAGTCAATGCTAGTGTGTTTACGTTGAAGGTACAACTCCTTCCTATCAGATCCAAAAGAACAACATGAATTCATGGTGGTCCACGTGGATTATGTAGAGGTATGGAGGCCATTGCCACCTGCTAGGAGGAGGTCATCAACCACCATCTGTAGTGCTATACTAGGAGGCCGCTACGACAATTGTCTACGTGTTACTTGTGAAATAAGCACGCCACTACAAGGATAGTCACTAGACTTGCTCCAAGACCAGGTATATGCCTTACAACCTTCCTTCTCAATCCATAATTGTTAACGCAATCCACTGGTCAAGGGGAAATAGAAAAGACAACTTTTGTTTCCGCTGCCATCTCTGTTATCATATTTCTCTATAGTGGTATCAAAGCCACACCAATTTACATTTGGGATTTAATTGACATGATCAGATTTGTGTTTTATTATTTATTTTGTTACATATGATGCACTAATTTAAAATGATAAATGTGCATATCCTATTATATACCACATATGATCCTTATATATATATATATATATATACATATATATATACATATATATATATATGCAATTTATACAGATCATCCTAGAATTGTTTTGAAGGTGGATGTAAGTGTGATTATAGCCAATACCCCCTTGATATGTATGCATGGTTGAATGGTTTTATTCCTACCTTTTCAAATCAGTTTGCATATCAAGCCCCTCTCTCTCTTTTTCCATATGTAAGTTAGTGCTATCATTCCTATACTAATGTAACTCAAGGTTTCACTTTTACAATATAATAAGTTAAATAGGAATATGATAGTTTTATTTTCTATTTTGGTAAAAAGATGACATTCTGCACCAGACGAGTCGACGAACTCAGAAGTCGAACTGATCGACTGGAGGACCAAGGAGATCAGATAACAGGAGGAGTCGATCGATCGACTGGTGGCCCAACTGATCGACTAGAGGAGTCTAGATAGTGCTTGAATTGGAGCCCGGTCAAGCAATCTAAGAGACCAATCAACCGACTAGGAGTCCAACCGATCGATTTAATGGTTGAGTTGACTAACCAGACTGGTTCCAATAAAGATTTCTGCAAGTGCAATTTGTTACATATAATGTGGACCTTAGGTGGTAACAATTCTGTGTGGCTCTAGAGAATTGCATTGGTATGTCCATAACAATTGCTCATATTTTATGATTGCATGTTTCATTTGTGTATGTAGTATGTACATGATACATATTATTAATATGTAGTGATTGGATATGTATATGTATATAAATATAAATAAAATCATTCAATCAAATATTAAGTCTTAGATGATTTTCCATAAGAAACATATGTGAAAAGGTCGATCGACTAAGCATGGGCACTTCAACTATGGCACATCGTATATCTCATGGAAGGTGATGGTAGTTATGTGGGCATGCCAAATAGGGTGCATTACTACATGTTGGTTTTTGGGTAAAGCTTAACTAGGTGACCTTAATAGGATTAAGTGCCTAGAAGCATAAAGGTGGATTGTGGCAAAGAGTTGTACATACCATCTATCCAAGAATTGCATAAGATGCAATTGGTAAATGTTGCCTACCTTCATAATTGGTTATGAACATTGGCGTTGGCCAAGGTAATAATTTAATTGTTTTGGGTCTTGGCTCACTAGAAGGTTGTACACTACAATCTTCTGAATTGATATGTGAGGGCTATCAATTTGAACAAAATAGTGTAGTGATAATTAGTTCAAGGCCTGATTAATATCGTCAAACTTTCTTTTAATCAAATTGAATCAAATCAAAAGTGTTTTGGCAAAATACGAATTTCTTTTTTAGAAACTAATGAAAAACAACAACATGTTTTCCTTGCGATCAGTCCTTGAGAAGGACAAGTTAAATGAGACTAATTTTCATGATTGGTTTAGGACTTTAAGAATTGTTCTCAATGATGAGTATAAGCTCTATGTCCTTAATACACCAGTGCCAGAGGAACCTACTCCTAACGTACCTAGGGCTTAGGTGAATGCTTATTGGAAGCATGCCAACAATGCCTTAGACATTAAACACCTTATGCTATATTGTATGTTTTGGGTTTTGTGGAGAAAACATGCATGTCAGAAGCAACAAAAATTCCACTCAAACTGAAACAGGATCTCGTCGACAACAACATATTTGGAAGGAGTGTTTGTGAGATATACCTTATCGCGGAGCAAGTTCGGCGATGTCCCACTGCATGACGGTGTGCAACGCTGCTGGCCTACATGGATGGAACTTCTCTCCCGTTCGTCAAGCGTGTCACAGGAAGATCTGGCGGCATTTCTTTGTACGGTGATGTACGCCGCTCGTAGCACATACATATGGTCGTAGATGTCCTCTGAACGTAGGTGTCTCGACGTCTGCATCTCTACTTCGTCCACGCGGATGGATTGGAACTCCACATTGTGCTTCCTGAGCCGGCGGGAAGGAGTCGTCTCTGTGCAGCGGCGTGCTAGCATCGCGATGCTCTCCTTTCTCTCCTGAGGATGGTGACAGCTAGGGTTTACATACGTGAGCGTAAACTGAAAAGTCTCTCTCAATATCTTATATAGATATCAGCCGTCAAACTCCTTTAAATAGGAGACGAAGGGAAGTAGGGTTTCCTAAACCCATCGGTAAACAGAAACACTACGTTAATTAAAATGCTCATGGATTAATTAGAATATCCTGGAATTCATTAATTAACCAAATAATTGTATTAATTAATTAATTAATATTTGACTCCATGCAATCGCTTGGGATGGCTCTATGGGCATATATACCAACAGACTCCCACTTGCACTTAGAGCCAGTCACTCCAATATTATTCTAATCGATTACATAAAAATTTTAGTAGTCAATGTGATTCAGAGCAATTCCAATCAAATCCACAATTATACTCCTATTCCAACACATCCTATGTGTGTGACCCGGTAGGCTCCAAATTATGTTGGCAGTGATATCCATAATCATATTATGATTTCACAAGCAATGATTGGTATCTAGCAAGACTTCATTGCCACCCAAGTAATTGGAGAAGTTGGAGAACAACTTGACCTATCATTCATGACTGGTGTTACAATGATTGTATAGTTCCTTTATCGCTGATATCCAAATTGAACTTGAGTCATGGAATTGTTATCCTTTTCAACGTTCAATCCATGTTCCTTGAACTAGAGCAGACTGTATGAGATATATATAAGCTCAATATCACATATTGACTCACATTAGCATGGCCATGCATTTCTCAGTCTCCCTTATCAAGTGATTGGAATATCAAACTCCCGTAGGAAGGACAAATTCCATCTACATCACTCACAGTCATCCCCGTGTGTCACAGTGCACCCAAGCACCATCTTTATGGCAATCCTTATTCAGGACCACAGTAGACGATATCAAAGTACATTGAACGACATGTGATAAGTGTAGTGACTTCAGGTCTAAGAACCACAATCACCACCATCATTATGAGATGTGACTCTAACTACCAATCATGGTATCCATGCATCACTCTCAAGATGGGTCTATTCGATACACTATTCTGTAACAAGTATCTATGTATTTGGTTTGATATCTCCATATCATGGATAATGAGATTCTTCCATCAACCAACATACATTCTAATCTTATGTGTTATTGATGTCTGTGGATATTTCCACAATAACAACTGATTAGGGACAAAACAAGAATACATACTCTTAGCATACATATGATCTCACTGTTCAGGTCATCAACCCGAAGACATATGTCATTCAGTATATTATTCTATAGACATCTATAAGTTTTATGGTCATCTCGCAATATAAAACACAAACATATTGATTGGAAACTTGCCTTTATTGATATGATCAATGTAGTATTACAAATCATTTACATAGTATCCCATTACAATCATCAAATGATAGTCTCTATGGGAATACATACTGACAAATTCCCACTTACACTTATACCCAATCACTCATGAATCTCAATCCAAGTGATCGAACATGTCTGTCATGTTTGTGCTGTGAAAGAGCTTTTGTGAGTGGGCCAGCCACATTGCTTTCTGTAGGTACTCTACAAATCTGTACATCTCATTGTTGTACGATCTCTCATATGAGATGGAACTGCCATAGAATATGTTTGGAATGTTGGTGCGATCTTGGTTCTTTAGCCTGTGCAATTGCTCCATTGTTGTCACAAAACAACTCAATTGCATCACCAGTGCTTGGAACCACTCCAAGTTCAGAAATGATCTTCTTGATCCACACAACTTCCTTTGCAGCATTAGATAAAATAATATATTTGGCCTCTGTTGTAGAATTTTCAGCCGTCTCTTGCTTCTAGCTCACAGCTCCATAGTTCAGGCAAAACACAAATCCAAATTGCGATCTGTAGTCATCTTTGTCAGATTGAAAGCTAGCATCGGTGTGACCCTTTACCACGAGCTCTTCCTCACGACCGTATACCAAGAATTGATCCTTAATCCTTCTCAAGTACTTTAGGATGTTCTTTATAGTTGTCTAGTGACATTCACCTGGATCTGACTGATACTGTCTCGTCATGCTCAAAGCATACGACACATCTGGACAAGTACATAACATCGCGTACATGATAGATCCAATTGCTGACGCATATGGAATCTTACTCATGTGTGCCCGTTCATCACATGAACTAGGACATTGGGCTTTAGATATCATAACCCCATGGGATATGGGCAAGTTACCTCTCTTAGAACCCTCCATGTTAAACCTCTTTAGCACCTTGTCAATGTATGTGCTCTGGCTTAGGCCTAGAAGCCTTCTAGAACTATCTCTATAGATCTTGATCCCTAGTATATAGGATGCTTCACCTAAATCCTTCATAGAGAAGGTCTTCCCTAGCCAACCTTTTACTGTCTGAAGAGTAGGGATGTCATTTCCCATCAATAGTATGTCATCCACATACAATATGAGAAATACGATTGTTCTCCCACTAACCCTTTTGTAAACACAAGGTTCATCTTCATTTTGACTAAATCCAAACCTTTTGACTACTTCATCAAAACGTAGATTCCAGCTCCGAGATGCTTGCTTCAATCCATAGATTGACCTTTGTAGCGTACAAACTCTATTGGCTTCCTTTAGATTGATAAAACCCTCAGGTTGTGTCATGTACACATCCTTGAGTAAATTCCCATTAAGGAATGCTATTTTAAAATCCATCTGCCAAATCTCATAGTCATGATAAGCTACAATGGCAAGCATGATCCTGATGGATTTAACCATGGCAACTGGTGAGAAGGTCTCATCATAATCAACACCTTGAATTTGATGGAATCCTTTCACAACCAATCTACCTTTATAGGTTTGAACATTTCCATCCATGTCAGTCTTCTTCTTGAAGACCCACTTGCACCCTATGGGTTTTACCCCTTCGGGTGGATCCACCAAGGTCCATACCTTGTTGGTGTACATGGATTCCATCTCAGATCTCATGGCTTCGAGCCATTTCTCAGATTCTGGTCCCTTAGTAGCTTCTAGATAGGAAGTTGTCTCATCTACTATGCCCAATTCGTCACTGTCTTGAGTCACGAGAAATCCAAATCTCTCAGGATCAAGTTGTGTCCTACTAGACCTATGAGGTTCCTGTGTTACATTTGGAACTTGAAATTCCACAACAATTTGTGAGTCTTCATGTTCCTTATGTACCTCCTCATGTTCTCTGCTTTCTTGTTGGTCTCGAAATTCTTCGAGCTCTACATTCCTACCACTAATTCCTTTAGAAATAAACTCCTTTTCAAGAAATACAGCAGTCCTAGCAATAAACACTTTGTTGTCAGTTGGTGTGTAGAAGTAGTATCCCCGAGTTTCCTTGGGGTATCCAACAAAATAGCATTTTTCCGATTTGGATCCAAGCTTTTCAATAAATTGTTTCCTAACATAAGCTTCACATCCCCAAATCTTTAACATAGACAAATTGAGACGATTCCCATTCCATATCTCATATGGTGTCTTTTGAACCGATTTGAAAGGTACAAAGTTAAGTGTAAACGTTGCAGTTTCAAGAGCATATCCCCAGAACAATATTGGAAGTTTGGATGAACTCATCATTGATCGTACCATGTCTAATAATGTATGATTCCTTCTTTTTGACACACCATTATGTTGTGGTGTACCAGGTGGAGTCCATTGTGATACAATACCACAATCTCTCAGAAGGTCCTCAAACTCTTGGCTTAAGTATTCGCCACCTCGATCTGAACGAAGTGCTTTAATACTCTTATCAAGTTGCTTCTATACTTCATTCATGAAATTCTTGAACATTTTAAGAGTTTCCGACTTGTGTTTCATAAGATATACATAGCCATACCTACTGAGGTCATCAATGAAGGTAATGAAGTATTGATAGCCTCCTCTAGCATTTGATCTAAAAGGTCCACATACATCAGTATGTATGAGCCCTAGCAGATCACTAGCTCTCTCACTGTGTCCAGTGAAAGGAGTCTTGGTCATCTTCCCTAATAAACATGCCTCACATGTCTCTAATGATTCAAAATCAAAAGAGTCTAGATAACCATCCTTATGGAGTCTAGATATGTGCTTCTCATTTATGTGCCCAAGACGACAATGCCATAAGAATGTTTTGTTTGAGTTGTCAAGTTTTAACATTTTAGTATTTATGTTGTATATGTTAGTCTCAAGTTCTAATAAGTAGATACCATAAGACATTGGGGCATTGCCATAAAAGATCTCATCTTTAGAAATAGAAATAATTCCATTCTTAATGTGAAATTCAAATCCACTCTTGTCCATACAAGATACAGAAATAATATTTCTATTAATGGTAGGTACATAATAGCAATTCTCTAATTCTATTACAAGGCCCGTAGGCAAAGATAAACTAATAACTCCAATTGTGGTGGCAGCAACTCTTGCTCCATTAGCGACCCGCAGCTCGACTTGGCCCTTTCGTAAAGGCTTACTTCTTATCAGATCCTGCATATTAGAACATATGTGAGATCCACATCCGGTATCCAGTACCCATGATGAAGAAGTATTTAAGTTTATCTCAATAACGTATATACCTGAAGTGGAGATCTCTATCCCCTGCTTCTTCTTCCTCATTTCCTCCAGGTAGAGAGGACAATTTCTTTTCCAATATCCATCCTGGTGACAATGGTGACAACTGCCTTCTTTAGAAATCCCACATTTAGCTTTGAGCGCGGATGACTTTGGCTTCTGCCCGGCTTTAGAAGTTTTCTTAGCCTTGACTTTGCCTTTTGACTTTCCCTTTGTCTTGTTGATCATCATCACTGACTTGGGCTTATCTTTCTTCATCTGTGCTTCAGATGTCCTCAACATGCCCAACAATTCTGACAATGGCTTGTCAAGATTGTTCATGTTGTAGTTCGTGACAAAATGACTATATGATTTAGGCAACGATTGTAGAATCACATCAGTGGCCAACTCTTGACCTAGGGGAAACCCCAGCTTGGATAGGCTTTCCACGTACCTAATCAAAGTGAGTATATGGGTGCCAACTGAGTCTCCCTCTTTCATCTTGATTTTGAACAAAGCCTTTGAGACATCATATCTCCCATGTCTTGCTTGATGTTGATACATGTTCTTGAGATGTGTTACCATCTCCATGACATTCATGTTCTCATGCTGCTCTTGCAACTCATAGTTCATTGAGCACAACATCAGGCACTTGACATCCACGACATCATCAAGGTGCTTCTTGTAAGCATCCTTTTCCGCCTTGGGTGCATTTACGGCGGGTTCTACTAGCTCTGGTGTTTCAAGGACATAGAGCTTACGCTCATGTGTGAGAACACTTCTCACCATCCTAAACCAGTTTTGAAAGTTGGTTCCGGTAAGTTTTTCCTTCTCAAGGACCGATCACAATGAGAAAGTGTGAGTGTTGTTTGCCATTTGATTGCTACAAAAGAAAATTTTGCATTTAGTCCAAAACATTTTGACTTGTAAAGATTTGATAAACGAGATTAATTAGGCCTTTAATTAATTACGCTCCCACTATTTTATTCAAATTGATAGCCCTCACTATCAAATCGGAAGATTGCAACGTACAACCTTATAGTGAGCCAAGATGCAAAATAATTGGATCAATGCCCGGCCAACGTCGACGTCAAAGACCAAATACTAAGGTAGGCAACTTTTGCCAATTGCATCATATGCAACTCTTGGATAGATGATCATGCACAACTCCTTGGCATGATGCATCTATGTGCCTCTAGGTACTTGATCCTATCAATGTTCCCTAGTTAAGTCCAACCCATAAGCCAACATGGTGAGTGTGCACCCTGCAGAGGCAGACCCACACACCCACCATCACACTTCCATGAGATAGATAGTGTACCACGCGGAGGCGTGCCCACACATAGTCGATCAAACTTTTCATGTGTGTTGCTTTATGGAAGGCAACTAAAACTTAATATTATTAATAGAGGGATTTTATAAATACATATACATATCCAAACACCACATACTTATAGTACGTATCATATACTACTATATCCATAACCACAAACGATAGACATGCAATCATAAACACAAATACATCGGTTATGGCCATACTATTGTAATCCTTTAGAGCAACAAAGGATTACGGTCCACCTATGGTCTTATGCATCTCATGCAACACCTGTGAATCAACCTGTAAGTCTGTAATGATCAACATTATAATGAACAACTTCATGGATGCTTCGTGAGGTTTGAACTTCAAGTTGCTTCTTGGAATTGGATCTTCTTGTTACTTCTCCATGGACGCTCCTTGGAGTTGGATCTTCAGGTTGCTTCTTGGAATTAGATCTTCATGGTGCTTCTCCTTGGAGTTGGATCTTCAAGTGGCCTCCTTACATCAAGTTTACAAAGACTAAAACTAATCCTATCACTATTACATCATATGAGTACAAATATAAAGGGAAAGAATTAATTACACTTTGAAATAAGAGATGAGGCTCGACATGCAAGCTGAATACTTTATACAAAGGATCCATAAACAACCATTATACATCCATAGCATTCACAAACAGACATATCCACAAGATTGACATCCACATTCATTCACAACATTCACAAAAGGGGATACTAGGCCATAACTGTGCATGCACTCACCACATAAAACAAAATTTTTAATGGCGACGTGTATGTTATCATAGGTATATCTACATATACGTATATACATATTAAAAATGCAATACTTTTAATGTGGGACATTCCCCATTAATTAAATTTTTGACTCCCACGCAGACTATGCGGGGTAAACAGGGGCAGCACCCCTGTGCGGGGATCCCAGGCAGAGCTCCTGAAAGGTCTACGAAATTTTACTTCCGTGCACTTAGGAAAATCAATATTTTCCATAGTCGACCCCATCTGAAACGTCAAAAATAGAAGCCTGCGGTGTATGTGGAATTAGGTTTAGATTTACACATTAGCAGTTTTAATTTGCATCGTATGCAACATAGAAAATAGTATATAGCGATTTGATCATATCGAAATGAATCCAAATACGTCGTAGATCGACGTTGCTCTGATACCACTGTTGGATTTTTTTGGAGAAAATCATGTGCGGCAGAAGCAACAAAAATTCCACTCAAACCGAAACAGGATCTCATCGACAACAATGTATTTGGAAGGAGTGTTTGCGGGATATACCTTATCACGGAGCAAGTCCAGCGATGTCCCGCTACACGACGGTGTACAATGTTGTTGGCCTACACGGACGGAACTTCTCTCCCATTTGTCAAGCGCATCGTAGGAAGATCCGACGACGTTTCTTTGTGCGGTGATGTACGCCACTTGTAGCGCGTACAGATGGTCATAGATGTCCTCTGAACGTAGGCGTCCCAGCGTCTGCATCTCTACTTCGTCCACACGGATGGATTGGAACTCCACGTCGCGCTTCCTAAGCCGGCGGGAAGGAGTCGTCTCTGTGCGGCGGTGTGCTAGCATCACAATGCTCTCCTTTCTCTCCTGAGGACGGTGACAACTAGAGTTTATGTACGTGAGCGTAAACTGAAAAGCCTCTCTCAATATCTTATATAGATATCGGCCGTCAAACTCCTTTAAATAGGAGACAAAGGGAAGTAGGGTTTCCTAAACCCATCGACAAACAGAAACACTGCATTAATTAAAATGCTCGTGGATTAATTAGAATATTCTGGAATTCATTAATTAACCAAATAATCACATTAATTGATTAATTAATATTTGACTCCATGCAATCACTTAGGATGGCTCTATGGGCATATATACCAACAGTATGAACTATGAGTTGCATAAGCACCATTAAGACATGGATGTTCTCAAGATGGTAACACATCTTAAGAACACAAACCATAATCATGTAAAGCAAGAAAGGTACAATGTCTCCAAGGTGCTCTTTGAGTGTAAAATGAAATAAAGAGATCCAATAGAGCCCCTTATGCTCAATATGATCGGGCATGCATAACATCTAAAGAGATTGGGATTCCCTTTGAGCTAATATGGCCATGGATATGTTCTACAATCATTTCCTGAATCATATAACCAGTTTATCGAGTGTTACTACTTGAGTAACTTGGCTAAACCGTTGTCTGAATTGCTTGGCATGATGATAAATGCCAAAGCACAAATGAAGAAGGACAAACCTATGATGGTGATAAGTGGAGTGGAGTCCAAAGACAAAGGCAAGGTCAAGAAGAGTTCTGAGGCCAAGTTGAAGTTCAGATTATCTACACTTAAGATAAAGAGAAGGGTAAGTGTAAAAGGAATATGTCCTCTGCACTTAAACAGGTTCAAGAAGACGAAGGAGGGTATAGAGATCTCTACTTAAGGTATATATATTATTGAGATAAACATGTCTACTTCTTCATCATGGGTACTTGATACCAGATTTGGATCTCACATATATTCAAATATCTAGGATCTGAAAAGTAGTAAGCCTTTAAGAAAGGGCGAGGTCGAACTATGTGTTGTCAATGGAGCAAGAGTTGCTACCACTGTAGTTGGAACCTATCATTTATCTCTACCCACATGGCTTGTAATAGAGTCAGAGAACTACGGAGTACTCTAAGGTATACATATGGTCTCTTGCTCAGGTTCTCAACCCAAACATATGTCATCGAGTCAAAACAACCTTAGGTCATTATTACATTTATACAATATCTCAACACTAAAACAAACATAATAATTTGGATTTACCTTTATTAATAATAAATCATACACAATGTATTCCTATTACAATTATCATACGATGGATTGATTGGCATACAAACAACACTGTTGAATTATAGTTGGGATCCATGGATCTAAAATTTGAAAGTTTTTGAAGTATGGAAAGTAGACTTTGCCATGCCTTTCTACTAAAGGATGTTATTCCCAATATTGATGGGTGAATCCTACTGGGTTTTTGGTAATTCTAATACTCTAATTGGGCTTATTTGTTGTGGGAATTCTATGTTTGACCCTATTTCTTGGAAGAGTGTCTACTACTTAGTTACCTGATGACTTTTCAATAGAGACATATGGTTCTTGAGAAAGTGTTGAGCGCAATGACCTACATGAAATCTCTGATGTTACCATTCTCTTTTAGTTGTAAGCTTTATTTTCAAACATGCTCACAGTTCAATTATAATTTTGATACCTATTGGTTTCTATTAAAGAATGTGTCAATCTAACTATGTTATTCTTCCTTTTTTTGATATGGGAGAGTTTGTTCTCCAAATATTTATATAAATCTCTTGTTAAAATTTTACATAAAATATAAAAAAGGGAGCACTTGAGATATAAAAAGACAATAAATGCAATAAATATATAACATAAATCAACATACTATAAATATAGATACATTTAATGCTAATACTAATTGACAATCAAATATGTTGACATTCTACTAAGATAGAAACTAACTTGATAAGATCACGACCATCACTTAAGCTTTGCTCAAAATATGTTACAATAAACTATTTTTAATTAATAGTCTGGGCCTTCTCTATGCTAGTGTACTTGATGATATACACATGAAAGCAAAATTTTCACATACAATACAAGATACAATACATGAATACGAATTTTATTTTTGATAAGGCACGTGTCATACATTCATCACTCCCTCTCCATACAAGCCTATATGTACAAAACAATACAAAGGAGCTCTGCATAGAATTAGAAGCGGTAATACTACAAACATTTATAGAAATGTCCCTATATAAAAGTGCATGGAACAAATTAGGTGGTCACACATACAAGTCATGATAATTAAGAGATTTAGGGTTTTGACCAAACTATCTACAAAACAATCAACATCTTTTCTACTGTGATATATCTTCACTTCCCATGGCCTAGCACACATGTTCCTCATCTCTGTGCACCATTTTGTAAGTGCTACACATGCCTTTGTGTGAGCACTAGAAGTCCTTGGGGTTGTAATACTATCTATACCCGCCACAATGGATTATCCTTGGTTGTTCCATACACATTTAAGAGCTTGATTAATAATATATTTCAACAAATGAAAAATTCTTAAATAGATTGGGCTTTAGTTCGAAATTACCATTCCAAATTGTCTTTTCCTACCAAAACTATTGTGCACCTTGTTTTTTGCATGATACACCCACATAGTACTTGATGCCCCCAATTGGAAGTGGCATTCACATCCTTTGTGGTTGTATGCAGTGATAATTTTCTAACTCCTTCCTATTCGTCAATTATTTATAAACAGAGAATCCGAATTGGATACATAATGAAATCATACAATAAAGGCTCACGAGTAACACACAACATAATTACATTTGATAGAAATCCATACTAGACTATAATATTCTCTCACATATCTCCCTCTTTATTATTATATTGATCTCTCTCCTTTGTTCATCTCTTTATCTCTCCATATTTGTTCAGACATGCACTTTTGCATTTTCTCTTTTATCTATTCTATTTCTCTTTTGTCTATCCAATTTATTTTCCACATAAGACAAAGAAAAAATTAAAGATATACAGAAATGTAACACACTACTACTCTTGTGATAAATACGTGTATATTATCTATTATCCTACAAATAATAATACCAAAGTCATGTTTGCTTGCTTTTCACTTTGACGACCATTTATTGGGGTGTTGTTTCTAGACACAATGAGTGACATGTGCTTGCTTACTTTCTTTTCATTTCCATGATCCTCTCTACCAACTTATTATCTATTTCCAAGTGTCTTTTGTTACCATTGCCAATTTGTGATACATGTAACTACAATTTACCATTGTTAGTTTGTGATACATGTAATCATAGTTTGACATCACAACACATTGTGGACCTCATGCTTGCTGCATGAAAAATGAAAGTGTGATGCTTTCAAACTATCTGGTTGCTTTTTTTTTTTCAATTCTTTTTTATATTTTTTTTTGTTTCCACACTAAATAAGGAGGGTGGACATGTAATAGAACACCCTATTTTGGGTCTCTATGGTTGCTAGTTGAGTTTGTGTCTGTGCTCCACTAGTTTAGCTATATGTTCAACAGTCCAATCGGTCTATGTGTTCCAACAATCTCTTTGTATTCAAATGAATCTAGATTGTTTGTGTACTTACAATAGATGGAGTTATCATTATTAATCAAGCTTCTCTTGCATAGTGAGTTTTTATAAATAAATATGTATATGCTACTGTAGTACAAATTGAATCAACAAAAAATCAATTTTGATTTTGGAGGGTGTTTTGATAACATGTTTGTGTGCATGTTCGTCCAGTTTGTTAATTGTGTAATTTATCTGGTTGATTATTTACTTCCTTTTTTGCAATTTGATTCGAGTATTCTTTTTTTTCCTGTCACACTAAATAAGGATGATGGAGGTATTATAGAAGCATCACGTTTCAAGTCTATGTGGTTAGTGGTCCAGACTATACTTGTGCTCTAGCACCGGGTTGTGTGCTCATCGATCCAATCAACATGTGTATTTTAGCAGCCTGCATACATTGGTTGAACCTGTTAATTGCATAGTTTGCTTGACTGATTATTAGCTTTTGGTTTTTTACAATGTATTTTTTTGTATTGTTTTTTACTAAGAGGATGCAAGTGTTATGAAAGTACCACATTTTAAGTCTATGTGATCACCTATCCAACATGCGTGTATGTGTTGCAACAATATGTATATGTGTATTAAGCATGTTGTCCATTATGGAGTCAGCTCGATATTAATTGAATTGTATCCTTTTAATCGACTGTATGTAAATTTTGTCAATACTAGTTTTCAACATGGCAAAAATACAAATTGGGTTGCAAATTTTGTCGATATGGGCCCATCAATGCATCACCATATAGTCCTTTATTTTTTTATTGCATTGTAATATGCTATTTATTTGTTTTTCTTGCTGCTTTTGGTATTCTTTTTAACATCAAAAGGTGCATGACATAGATGAGAAGAGATAACTTTGATAATAACACTATAAATTTAAGGAAGCCAATTGGTTGTTAATGAAGTTGTTATCTCTTATAATATTACAGGAGGGAGTTCCAACAACATGTTTTTGTGGTCCTTGGTTCAACACATTAATCGAACACTACCCTATGGACTCTGGATGTTAATTGAACTATTTTCTTTTAATTGCTTGAATATAGTTTTTTTAAATACTAATTATGAACTCGTCTACAAGAAAAAAAGTGATGTTCAGAGCTGGCACAAACTACAAAGGTATCAAGTTGATGAGTCACACTATGAAGTTTGGGAGAGGATTATTGAGCAAAGGATAAGATCTATCACACATATATCAAGCAACCAATTTGGTTTCATGCCTAAAAGATCAACAATCGATGCTTTTTCTGATAAGGAGGCTTAAGAGAAGTATAGAGAAAGCCAGAGAGATCTTCACACCGTGTTTATTGATTTAGAAAAGGCTTATGGTCAAGTACCCCGGGAAGTGTTGTGGATGGTTTTGAAGAAAAAGGGTGTGCCAATCCAATACATTGACTTAATTAAAGACTTGTACGATAACTCTACTTCAAGTGTGGAGACTCTTGGAGGGCATATGCCAACTTTTCCGATCACAATTGGGGTACACCAAGGATCCACACTCATCTCGTATCTGTTCATTCTTGTTATAGATGAGTTGACAAAGAATGTTCAGGATGATATTCCTTGGTGTATATTATTTGCTAATGATATTGTATTGTTTGATGAAACCAAAGACAGATTGAATGATTAAGTTGAACTTTGGTAAATGCATTAAAATAAAATAGATTGATGATTAGTAGGGGCAAAACTGAGTATATGCATTGCAATTTCAACCAATCTTGAAGTGTGAATGGTGGAGCCAAGTTGGACAAAGTAGATAAATCCAGCATAATCTCAGCTCACCAATTTCAAGAAGGTTGCATCAAGGGAAGATGATGGCAGAACACCACAGACGCTGGAAGATTGGGGCAGGTAATATCTCCTTCTGGCATGATACCTGGTTTGGACACAAACCTTTGGCTGACAGAACTGAGGTTCATAATGATCACTTGATGGTGAAAGAGTTATGGTTTGAAGGCAACTGGGATATACAAAAGTTGTCACAGGTAGTCCACCCTCAGCTGGCTATCCAGATCAGTCAGGTTCCTATCTTCCATGGAAAGAAAGATATTCCCGGCAGCTGGATCCTAAAGGCATTTTCTCAACCAAGTCGGAACTATTGCAGACAAAAGCACAACATCATTATGTCATTGCAGCAGATTTGGAAGCCTTATATTCCTAAGATGTTTTCCTTAAAATGTGATAAATTTTGTTACTTAGATTCTATTATTCAAATAGACGGGGATGTCCAAAATGATGTTTGTCACGTAATCATTGCATGATGGTTGAAATGGAGGAGTGCAACTGGAGTATTATGTGACCGGAAAAACCCTTTGAGGTTAAAAAGTAAGTTTTATAGAACAACTATCGGCTAACTATGCTATATGGGGTGAATGTTGGGCGGTGAAGAAACAAAGTCTCAACAAGATGAACATGGCTAAAATACATATGCTGACATGGATGTGTGGGAAGACAAGAAAAGATCACTTGAGAAATGACTATATCAGGAATAAAGTTGGGCTGGCGAGCATTGAGGATAAGTTGTGCGAGGGCCGACTCAGATGGTATGGAGATGTGTAACGCAAACTGACTACTGCGCCTATACGAAGTAATGCTATTGAGTCGAGCAAAATTAATAGAAGAAGATGAAGACCTAAATTAACATAGGATGAGCTTGTAAAGAGAGATTTGAATCTCTACATCTTGACCTAAATATGACCCATGATAGAGTTGAATGGAAACAAAGGATCCATGTAACTGACCCCAAAATAGTTGAGACTGAGACTTAGATGATGTGATGATCACTAATTATGAACCCGAAAAGTAAAGACATATGGATTTAATTTTAGTCAATCCGGGTTTCACAATTTCGTTGAGCATATTGGAGGGACTTTGGACAATGTATCTTTGTGCTTATTGGTCCCATGTGTCAATTCAACACCACACTAGGAAGGGAGTCGACTGGATGTTTATTGAATTAATATTTTTTGAATGGTTGAATGAAAATTATTTGATAACAATTCTCTAATGAAAAATAGAAAACAATTGAGTTTAAATTTAGTTAATCTAGACATATTGTGGTTCATCAATATACTTAATCTTTTTTTTTTATCTTCGTTGCATTTCGTTTTGTTTATTCACTTTTTTACCATGATGTTTTTAGTAATCTCACTTGAAGATAAGAATCACATGTATTCTATACAAAAATAAAAATGTTGTTATTAATTCTTCTCCAATAAATTACGACAAATATCTTTACAGAAGTACGAACAACAAATTTGACTGTCAATCTTTTCTGAATGGTTTTAACAAAGAAAAATTGAACAAATTATATATTAGACAATTTCAACAATAGCACACATATGTTTAGCCATGTCTTGTACCGATATCTATTACCATATAAAGAAAGGGAGATGACAGGTCTGTGTGCCTGTTTCTCTTTTCCAGCAGCATGTCCGCTTGCTTTTTCTTTTTTCTTTCTTTCCAGCGGTACATTTATATTTTCCAGCGGTACGTGTGCTCTTCGACATGGTTGTGTACGTACTTTTCATTGCTAGCTTTTTATTTTAAATTAATAGACCAAGCCGTCATTCTTTAGATAAGTCCAAAAATTTATCGGTCATCAATTTCAGATAAGTTCAAAATAGAATCTTGAACTCAGGTGTGTATGAACCAATAGTGTGTATACATGCTTCTATGAGATCAATAGTGGAGCCTTATGCTAACGTACTAATTGTATTTTGAACATAAGGTCGAAAGGGCAGCTGGTAGTTAATCGAAGTTGTATGTAGTCCTAATTAGTTCGTTCAGTTTATGTGTTTAGATATCTATCTAAGTATTAAGGTCCAGTCTATTAGTGTGCTTACAAATTGAAGAAAAATAATTGGGTTTTATTTTTTTAATATTATATATAATAAGCACATGACATTTATAATGAGTGCAATGAACAAAATAATATTTTTGGATTTAAATTTTGATTATGACGTACTGCAAGTTGGAGAGAGCCAATTGATCAACTGACAAAATATCTTTGCATGTGTTTCAGTAGCTTCTCATTGGTCTATTCATTGTTTGTGTTCTAAGAATATGTATAGACATATAAATAAAGGGAGACGACATGTCTGTGTGCCTGTTTCTCTTTTCCAGCAAAGCGTCTGCTTGCTTCTTTTTTATTTTCTAGCGGTACATTTCTATTTTCCAACCGTACGTGTGCTCTTCGACATAGTTGTGTACATGCTTTTCGTTGCTAGCCTTTTATTTTAAATTAATAGACCAAGCCGGCATTCCTAGATAAGTCCAAAAATTTATCGGTCCTCAATTTCAGATAAGTTCAAAATAGAATCCTAAACTCGGTGTGTATGAACCAACAGTGTGTATACATGCTTCTAGGAGTTCAATAGTGGAGCCTTATGCTTATGTACTAATTGCATTTTGAGCATAAGGCCGAAAGGACAGTTGGTAGTTAATCGAAGTTGTATGTAGTCCTAATTAGTTCGTTCTGTCTGTGTGTTTAAATATGTATTAAGGTCCACTCACTCTATTAGTGTGCTTACAAATTGACGGAAAATAATTGAGTTTTATTTTTCGTAATATGTTATATAATAAGTACATGGCATTTATAATGAGTGCAACGAACATAATAATTTTGGATTTAAATTTTAGTTATGACGTACTACAAGTTGGAGAGAGCCAACTGGTCAACTGCCAGTCTATTCATTATTTGTGTTCTAACAATATGTATATATACCCGACCAGCGTAGCCCGGGCGGTCAAGCCAGTGCGCCCCTCATTAAGGGTCGCTGGTTCGATTCCGCTCGGGTCAGCTGTATTTACCAACCTCTTGGGTCATCCGGGCTCTGGCACCTATTTGGAGAGGGGGTGGGCTTCGGCCCATGCAAATCCAAAAAAAAAAATGTATATATGTATATGTTTGTGTGCTAATGAATTAAGAGTTTATGTGTGCTTATAGATTAGAAGGAGTCAACCGTTACTTGAGATACTCTCACTCTCTTAATGGATGAGTCAGTTCTTTTTTAATACAAATTACACTTATTTTTTTTCTTTTATTGTGCACACTAGAAGGAGTCAACTAGGTGTTACACGAGTTACCATTTTTAGCAAGTTGTATACAATTATTATTATTACTAAGTCTGCGTTTTGTAACCATTTGTTGGTACATATCTAAATTTTTATGGTGCTAATTCAACTACTAATTACGTGCTTATAAATAAGCGGAGGTGACCAACTTTCAACCTACACGCCTGTGTGCTTTTTTTGACCTGCTTGCTTGCCGCTTTTTAAATATTTTTTATTTTATTTTTTGACTTGCTTGCCGCTTTTATTTTTTCTTTTTTTTTAATATTTTCAGACCAGTTCGTATGTGTTTTAACAATTTAGCAGTATGCTCATTGTTCCAATTAGTCTTTGTTCTAACAATTTTCGTTTAGATTTTTGGTAATGACACGCTACAAGTCAAAGTAAATCAACAAGTCAACTAACTTAATGCATTTGTATGTGCTCCTAGTTTGACTGGCTTAATGCATTTGTATGTGCTCCTAGTTTGACTATGTGTTCAATGGTGTATTCATTATTTTGATATAGCAACATATATCTAATTTAGTCAATCCAGCCAGTCTATATATGAATCAATTCAACATGTTTGTGTGTTTATAGATTAGAATAAATCAACTGGATGTTAATCGAGTTGCTCCCTCAGCGGTGAGCCATTTTTTTGTAATCGACAAATTCTTTTTGTATTTTAATTTTTAATTTTGTTGTACATACCAAAAAGAGTCAATTGGATATTAATCAAATTATTCTCTTTTAACAAGTTGTATGAAACTATTGTTATTACTATCAAAATAAAAGACCAATTTTCAGATTAAATTGAATAATCATAAAATATTTTTATCATGTAATAATATACATTAGAAAATTTAGTGTGCTAATTCAACCGCATTCACGTACTCAGCAATTGCTTAGCTAGTACCTCAAAAAGTCAGCATACATGTAATTATATTATTTTTTAAAATAAGGCTAACCATTAACCGCTATATACTTTCTTTTGTCCGGGGGAGAGGATATATATTCCAATTATTGCAGCAAAATATAGGAAACCACTCAACCACAAGCCGTCAGATTACCTGAGCGGCAGAAAGGCGTAGCCCGTAGCATAGCGATTCATTTTGCTTTCCCCGGCGCCGTCCGTCTTCTGGTGACCCATCTGGGAATCCGCTATTCCGGAAACCCTAGGATTAGGGTTTTTCTCCTCTACCCTTTGGCTTACAGCGGAGGTTCAGTACGTCACTTGCTCCGCTGCCCATGGATGCGCAGAGGGCTTTGCTTGACGAGTTGATGGGAGCAGGTACGAGAAATACCATTCGACATTTTCCCCGTTTCATATTTATCCAATAAGCTGAGCGTTTGTAACCTGCTCTATAGCGCGTAATTTGACGGATGAGGAGAAGAAGGGCTTCCGGGAGATAAAGTGGGACGACAAAGAAGTGTGCGGGTTCTACATGGTCAGATTCTGCCCACACGATCTTTTTGTAAACACGAAAAGCGACCTGGGTGTGTATTGTCCTCTGAATTCTCATTTTTTCGATTGACTTTTTTTTTGAACTAATCATATGTGGTGTTATTTCTTGTTCCATAGGAGCCTGTCCTCGCATTCACGATCCTAAGTTGAAAGAGAGGTAATGCAATTTCCTTGTAAAATTTGTGTTTTCTTGGTTGTCTGAATCTCAATTACTCTGCTCTATGCAACTTTACCATTAACTATTTATACATAGTCGTACTATATTTAAACCCAAGTGCGCTGAGCTTGTTTTTTATGTGTGAACGTTTTCTTCTTCTTTTTTCAAACTCTTCCTTTTTTCCCTGCATATTATTAGCTACTTATCGTTTGTCCTTCTATAAATACCTCTCTGAGGCACTTCCACCCGGAAGAACTGAAACCGCTTGCATTTGTGAAATCCAGAATTAGATGAATTATGTTCCATAATGCGAATGCAAGGAGCTTTAGTGTCGACTATATTGTTAATCAGTGCCTCAAAAGTGTAATAAGGATATGTGAATTGTGAAGAGAGAAGGCTGCGTCCTCACTTGGCTGTATTTTTTTTGCATTTTGGACAATACAACCAGTATTTACCTAATTAAAACTTAAGCCCAGTGTCATATGCACCTCTTATTTTATTTATTTGGTACTTTGTTTTTCTTTATGGAAGAAGTATTTTGAAGTCAACTACTTTACATGTATCATGTAGGAGCCAAATTTTTATGAGTTCCTGGCGTGCTATGATCTATTTGTCATTTGGAACTATGGATATTGCAGTTGTTTTCTTTTGAGGTAACTGGTCTTTAGCTCTCTGATAAGATCCTTTCATGAAACCTTTGAAGGGAAAGTTATGGCTTCCTTCTCTAGCATTTTCTATAACATTTAAATCCTGGTTCCCAACATGACGCAAGGAAAAAATGTAGGATTTTTTATGGGTTTCTATAATGAAGTAGAAACTTCAAACATATGTCTTCATACTGTATGTTGGAACATGAGTGCTTAAGACATTGCAGCTGGTTAAGTAATAGATCATCTGGTAATAGTCAGCGTTAGTCATAACAAACTAGTCTAAGGGTTAGGAACCTCCACTTATTACCGGCAATATGTTTTTAAATTTACACTTAGGCTGTTTACTTCAGAAGGATATGATTTTTTAAAATCTTTAACATTGATATATTCTTGTATGAATGGAAGTCAGATAATATATCACATTACATGCACACATGCGAATGATACAGCTCCAAATATTGTCTGTATGTTTTGTTTCCTCTGATCACGAATTGCGAATTGTAGTGAAGATGTAATACTTATACAGAAGACAGCTTTTCTATTGTTAAAATTTGATTTTATTTTAAGAAACTCATTTCTTTTTTATAGTTACAAGACAATTTTTTTTTAGGAGTTAGACCGAGCATCTACTATCGACCTTATTTTTGTCAGGTAGCAACAGTGCATATGGAGCTGTAATAGAAATTCAGTTGAATTTTTTTTCTCATATCGTACATGTTTAGTAAAATTCGCTAGAAACTTCCCTTCAATTTGTTGAGTTACCTCTAATTTCGTGTGCCTGACCTGGAATACTGGCCTAATAGTTCTTCGCAGTGTATCTTGGTACTGTAATCCCGGACAAGGAAGTTGATAAAATGGCATCACTAGGTGCTGATGATTCCCCAACGGAATTCTTTCTATTAATTAAGCGAACTTTTATTTGTGTTAATTTAACACAAAAACACGATTCATGATTCTCTAGCCCTAGGTAGGTTTATAATACAATCTGTTGCTTGCAAGGGTCAATTGCACAATACACATAAAAATACAGTTCACCATATCTATTCTATACAATATACAGTATACTATCACTGACAGCACCCTATTTAGGAATGAGTGGCACCCAACAAACATAGGAGTTGATATTAGAACTTCTGAAGAGGGTTGGAGATAACACTTATGCCTTATATGGCCTTTAGGGCACAGTAAGGATTAATGTTGTGGGCCGTCTCAACTTCGCTCCCAACTTTGGCAACCCCAAAGAAAAATCAACTACTTGATGTTGGGACGAAAATACATACAAGTCAACTTCGCCGACAACAGTGAAACTTCACCCCGAAATTTGGATGAGGCCAAAGTATTGGGGATTTGACATTGCCCATGTTTGAAGTTTCGGCAAACTTTCGCCTAACTTCTCCGGAGTTTAGTTCCATGTGTGTAACAACATGCTTATTGAATATATTTCTTTAGAGGTGGGCATGGTTTTGCTACTATATTCAAAAGAAAAAGGGTTCTAAGAATATAGAAATTGCACATCTATATTAGTTAGCCAGTTTTGCCATTTTGTGAGTAGTCTTATAAACGTTACTTATATAGTTCTATGTTTATCATTTGAGTACATGAGTAGTTAAGATACCACGATAGTAGGCATGGAAGTTCGGATCTGATAAAGAGTATGTAACAACATGCTTGCTGAATCAATTTCTGGAGAGGTGGGTACTGAGGGACTCCAACCACAATGATGGTGAGAGTCTCAATGAGGAGTTCGAAGTTGCTGCAATTAAATATTAGGAGCTAGGCTAACTGATGAATGTTGGTGGCAGTAACAAATTTTCTAATGTAAACTTTGTATGGTGAAGGGAGGATGTTCCCTGAGCAACAACTGCACATGTTAGTCAATTCTAAGGGACAAGGGAAGCAAGGTCCTAACTGGATCCAAATGGTTTACAATTGTTTGAGAACTTTTTTCTGACGGTTTATAGTCGTGGTACTTGTTTGACTCATCACCTAACCTGTTCCTACAGGCTATAGTTCAATTGAGGCATTCAGAGTTTTGCTTTTAGGCAGTCAAGCTTGAGATAAACTTATGAGATTAACTAGGATTATAATTTTACCAGTTTTATCTGTAGACCACAATCCTAAAGAAGAAACTACTACGCTTAATTAGTTTGCAGTTACATGCAGATTGGATCTTTTCTTGGTTTCCTCGTGGTAGCTACATTTTCTTATGTTTGATGTTTATGGTATTTAGCTTGTCGACACGTTTGCAACTAGTGTTTAATTTTCGTCATTTGGTGTTATAAAAAGGTTACATGACTCATGTCAGACTTATGGGTTACAAAGTTGTAAGGTACCTTTTACACAACATTTTGTTGTGCATTTTCAAGATGAAATGCATTCATCTATTATTTAAACGCCGATATATCAAAGTTTACATCGACATCCCGGGCTGTTGATAGGTCGGCCTTTTTGTATGTTGCTCCTTATTGGAAATGGAAGTCTACCTGGAAATTTCCACAATTTTGATGGAAGTTTCAATCATGGTTTGTTTTACTATCCAGGGCTTGTAGCAACCATCCGCATATGCATGAAGGTAGAATTTAAAATCAATCAGGCAGGTTAAAAATGATGAAACATCAAAGGATCATATGCATAAGTAAGTTGGCAAAGCATTCTCCAGACACAGTGAATAAATGCTGGAAATAGTTCACGTGGTATGTCTGTTATGCATACACCATCGTCATCATGTCGGGGCGGCTACATGGATCCTTCTTTTCCAATCAGCTCTGTTATGAGCCAAATTCTCATCAATAAGAAAGCTTTACCCTTCAGTACACACTCTTCTATACGTAATTCATTTACTGAAACTGAATAAGAGTTTGGACATTGGCACCACATTAGACGGAACTATGTGGTGATACCATACTAAGATGAGAAACTTCTATTATTTTGGTAAAATTAGATAATCCATTGGAAAAGGAATACTGGGTTCATGATAGCTTTTAGAATCTGGGAGTCATTTGGTTGCATATGTAATTTGGCAAAACAAACTACATCTATAGAAACCTCAGACGATTGTGGCAAAATGTTGTCATCATCACTCTGTACATTTTCTTGTTAATAATGTGAAACCGGAAGTATATTTACCTAGTTAGAATACGGTCATTGTTCCACAGAAAAGGAGGTCTCTTCTTTGGTTAAAAAGTACTCATGTGGAATTGTAGTTGTCATTATATATGAGTATGTAAATGACGAATGTGCTATACTAATGCCCTGTCTCCAAATATGCAAGATTTCACTCAAATCCTTTATCATGTATCACTTGTGCCGAATGCCAACTTCTATAGTTTTTTCTCCTGTTTGCTGTATGAGTAATGTGATATTACAGTTGCTGGAAAAATGATTCTACCCAGCTAAACGGGTGTTTTGCCTCTCTTTCCCGTCAATCTGGGGTCTGGTAGTGGTGGTCTACTTTATACATATATTGTGTATATCAGGCCCTAGAAACATGCTAAAATGTGGCAAACAATGCGCTTTGCACGCACACTTTTTTTAGATACTCTATCCATAAAAAACCTTTATCATATATGTTGATTTGTGCTGAATGCCAACTTCTATGGGTTTTTTATTCTGTTTGTGTATGAGTAATGTGATATTCCAGTTATTGGAAAAAGGATTCTATCCGGCTAAATGGGTGTTTTGCCTCGTCTTCCCGTCAACATGGTCTGGTAGTGGTGGTCTACTTTATACGTCTCTTCTTTATATCGGGCCATACAAACATGCTAAAATGTGGCACGCACATGCACTTTGTACGCACACACACTTTTTCCATAAAAAACCATTCACCCTGACAATTTGGTACCCTGCAATTTACCAAATCTAAATGTGACCCACCAGGTCCATCACGGTAGTAAACAAGAACCTTAATAGCAATGATTTTTTTCCGAAGGTCAGATAGATTGATGGAATGTGGAACGTCAGATGGGGTTTATGCTTGCCATTATAATAATTGTAGTGCATGGTTGTGAATGTAGTCATGTACAATGAGGACAAATGCAGTACTTGCACTTATAATTGGGGAAAGGTGGACTTAGGATGAAATAAACGAAAGACTGATAGAAAACTCCACTTTAAATCTGTTATAACACCATCTCTTCTTCTAGGCTTATGCCAATGTTTTTGGTAAGTGAACCGCTCCAAATGGAAATTATCAGTTTGATTCCATTTAAGACATGTAGTATGGTTTTTGGACTGTTCTAACCGAACCATCTCAAAGGTTTTGGTTCGATTTTCAGTTTAACATTCCAAATGTGAGCCAAATCTCTATGCCTTCCTATAATAACTACCTAATATATTTAGAAAAAGAGCCTCAAAATGTAAACTAAGTGTATTTTTTCATGCAAGTTTCTGATATGTGAATAAAACTCATTAGTTTTGTTCATTGTGGCATGTGGTGAAGAATGGAAAATTTTCACATCTAATGTTAATATGAAGTGATTGTATTAGAATGCACAACTAGATTACTTGTGTTTTATTTGATTAAAAAATATCTTTCCAGTATGAATCCAGGGGTGTGCCATCATGTCCTAGATGGTTGCCCCAATCCCATTTGCTCGAGTTATAGATTGCAGAAGGCTACTTTTATTCACTACCAGTCTCAACAGCAGTTCATTTAAACTATTATATTAAATGCAGTCAACCCACAACAATTTCTGTTTCACAGTTTAAAGTTGTAAGCGAAGTACTAAGAGCATCTATGCATCAATTGACCATCATGGGTTTGAGAGACGACCAGTTTATGTCAGTTGTAGCGCAGTTTGGGCTGTTCTATTGTTTTAACGTGGTTTAAGAAATATATAAACTGGTGGAAATGATTAATAAACATTTCAGGTTCAAAATGAATCAACCCCAGGTCATTCTCTCCTCTAAAATCTATTCCAAGACCGTGATTGTACACGGAGTTTTGATGGACAAGAGGCCAACTAAGTGATGCATTATAACTCAGCATGCCTTATCGCTTACCTTGATTGAAATATATTTTTTCATTAATAATGGTGTTTTCTAGAAAAAAATCCGGTGGAGGCCAAGAGTTTTCTTATCCTGTTTGAATTTTTGCAGAAGCTTCTTTTCTGATTAATTTTTGTTGTGCTTTGCCATGGGCTCCTTGGTCTGCATTGATTTGGCTTTAAATGGTTTACTGGTGTGGTCATGTCAGTCTCATTCTTGTTGCACGGGCGCTCTTTTTTTTGAAATAACAGTAGGGCGATGACCCCCTGCTGCTGCCCAGTTAGCTGTACATCCTAGAATGTGTGGCGAGTAGCACAAGTTTTTTGTTCTATTATGTCTATTTGTTGTAGCATTTAGTGTACACATAACTATCCTTTAGCTGCCACAAAAATGTTTATTATAACGGCACAAGGGTTAGATTTTTCAAATGACATACAATAGAATTAAGCTTAACTCTATTAACAAGTAATATATTTAGTAAAATAGGAGTCAATAAACAATGCATGACAAATTA
Organism: Alisma plantago-aquatica; assembly: GCA_963693085.1. Taxonomy (NCBI): domain Eukaryota; kingdom Viridiplantae; phylum Streptophyta; class Magnoliopsida; order Alismatales; family Alismataceae; genus Alisma; species Alisma plantago-aquatica. The sequence goes on from OY856412.1 coordinate 255,998,239, forward strand.
CCATAACAATTCACTATTTGCTAACCTCACCTTTCTGTGCGAAATCGTGCTGCATGCTTAGATTATTAACAAGTAATATAATTAGTAAAATAGGAATCAATAAACAATGCATGACAAACTACCATAACAATTCACTATTTGGTAACCTCACCTTTCTGTGCGAAATTGTGCTGCACGCTTAGATTATTATGGGAAAGCAGTTACTGGGTGTTGTAGGCTATATTAGTTTAATCATACTGTGTAAGCATTTATTAGGAGTGTGCAACACATCTCCTGGAGGAACCTCTCTTAGACACACCATTACACCAGAACGCTTCTTGGGATTATGCATTTACGTCCATAGATCAGTTCCCCACTTTTACTTTTATGTGATGGTGTATGGTATTTATTTGATTGCAGTTATTTTTGGATTGTTGGAAGTTTATTTAGAGGTCACTTTTTTTGGATAATTCTGTCCGAAATCTTTGGCCATTGCTAATTTCAGGATACATGTGCTCGATTTGAAATATACACTGTTGTTGCTTAATTTTTTTAACAGACTCATCTTATTGTATTTTTAATACTTGTTCTCTGATAGATGTTGTTGTTGCTTTTCAATAGTTTTGAGGGATCACCGAGGCATGATGCTTATGTCCCGAAGTTTGAAGCTGAACTTTCACAGTTTTGTGAGAAGCTGGTAAAATCCCCCTTCGAGTGCAATCCGCTGTTAGTTTCTTTAGTACTGGAGCCTAGATCAATTCTGGTGTCTGTGTAGGTGACAGATTTGGATAGAAAAGTTAAGCGCGGTAGGGAGAGGCTAGCGCAAGAAGTTGAAGTCACACCACCTCCATTATCTTCTGAGAAGTCTGAACAGTTATCTGTGATAGAAGAGAAAATAAAGAAACTTCTTGAGCAAGTTGAAACCCTAGGAGAAGCTGGTAAAGTAGATGAAGCTGAGGCGCTCATGCGTAAGGTGAACTATACTGCTGTCTTTCACTACAATATATTCTCTATTTGAAATAAAAAAAACTAATATGTTTTTGTTACAGGTGGACATGTTAAATGCTGAGAAGACAACACTTACACAAAATCCCACAAATGAAAAATTGCTGATGCTAACTCAGGAAAAGAAGATGGCTCTATGTGAAATATGTGGTTCATTCTTGGTGGCAAATGATGCTGCCGAAAGGACCCAGTCTCATGTGACAGGAAAGCAACATATTGGTTATGGCATGGTGCGGGATTTCATTAGTGAACACAAGGTAATGTCCTCATGCGACTTGTCTTGGATCTTGACGTCGCAAGGGTAACACCTATTACTATATTCTGCAGGCAAAAAAGGAAAAAGCAAGAGAAGAGGAAAGGTTAGCTAGAGAAAAGGAAGCAGAAGAGCGCAGGAAACGTAAAGAGAAAGAAGAGGAACACAGAGTTCGAGGGAGATCTTCTGACCGTGATAGAGACCGAGAGAGATCTTCTGACCGTGATAGAGACCGAGACAGACACCGGGATCGGGATGTGGAAAGAGATAGATACCGTGAAAGAAGTGGAAGAGGTAGCAGGGATGTTAGGTACAACAACCACAGAAATGGCAGAGATTGGGGTAGGGAGAGGTACCGGGACCGTGATGGAGATAGAGCACGGGAACGGTTTCGTGAACGGAGTCGTTCCCCTTCAGGACACAGCCATAGGAGGTTGTCACGGAGTCCTGTGCGGCCTTAATAGTCACACCACTATGCATTATCCATCTGAGATTATATGAGGTAGACGATTTTGTCTCCTATTTCCAAAACTCTACTTTGTGCTTAAATCTTGATGATGCACCAGAGTCCGTTTATGTTAATCTGTAACAGCTCATTTCGAAAAACATGATCTTCCTTGAAGACAAGAAAATCCGAGGTAGGTGTTTTACATCTAGTTGTTTATGGATGATGTATCTAATTGTGTTAAATTTGTAAACGCTGTATCCTGGAGCAGATTCTTTTTTCTGGGTTAGGTTTTTTGTCCTTGTAGTGACAAACGGGCTGCTATTTAGGCGTGAAGGTTGTGCTGCAGGATGTAGGCTCCCAATCTGAGTGAAATAAGGTAATCTACGTTCTCACGTTAGATGAGGCTTCCAAAGGAGTCTCGACTGATCTGGTGATTCTTTTGACAATAATTCCTATATGTTATGATTGTTTTATCCTCAGGGGAGTGATTAAAAATATGCATCACTAAACTGCAAAATCAAATAGAGATTTTTTTGAAGATCAGGATCTGTATAAACACTCTGTAATGCAATGGTGAAGAAGTGGCTGTAGATCTTTGGGTGCTTTGCTTAAAATGGAACTAAGAAGAATATAGATCGCAAATTGTTTAACAAGCTTGTGTACTTATGTTTAACGAATACCTGATGCAACTGATAACAACGGCTTGTGTCCTGAAGTTTTGATGGTGATCAATATTTTGGAAACTGATATAGATACATTTTTTAAGTATGTTAATGTTGCTATTATCTTTTGATGAATGGAATGTTTTTGTTGATGTGAATACCACGTAACTTCTCATATTATGTGCTTATCTTAGAGTTTCAAGCAACAGTGCTTATCATATCACTGCATCATTCTTACTGAAAAATTGGTTCAAAGAAAAATTTTCCGCATGAAAACATTGTATACGTTTTCTATAACTGTTTTGGAGGACTAAACTGGAAATGACAGTGAGGATTCTATTAAGGTAAAAGGTTATTGATTAACGTGAGTGGTTTGCTGAGCACTGAGAGCAAAGCCTTGACATCTTTAAGTTTGACGTTGAAAAATCCGGCCCCTGGTCATGAGTTAATTCTGGTGGACGTGTCGTCAGAGAGTTCTAAATGCATTTTTCAAAGCAATAATAGTATGCATATAAAAGGCATATAAATAGGTGTAATGGGCGTGTAGCAATATCCATCATGGTTGTCGTATATGGTGGCAGCTTCTGTCTAAAAGTCTCCTTTGTATAATCTATCCATGTGTGGTGGTACTTATTTTACGGACCTTCCCATTTGGATGTAGATATGCAACTGGAAAAGTTTTTGAAGTGCTGGTGTGTATGATATTGTCTTGATTGTGTAGCCGTTCGTCTGCAAAAATCCTAGCGTGGAAAGATATCAAAGTTGAAACAATATAGTATATTTATAAGGTCCGAGTCCTCTTGGACTATGCCAGCGAGATAGAACACTGACAACAAGGGATAGCAAAAAAAACCTTTATAATTTGGTATTAACTAATCATCTTTTTGTCCTATTTTTCTTGATCTGCCATTGAATGTGGATGTATTGGTACGGTGATCCATAATATTGGCATGGTTGTGGATTGGGTTAGTGATATCCACTGTGATGACTACGAGCTAGGTGATCGCTGTTACCAGCTTTAATTTGCAGCGGCCCTCAACCTTTTTTCTATGTTAGAAACAATCTCGACACCTGCCAGACGCAGTTTGTATTCTTACGGCTTATAGCAGTAGTGTGTACTAACGTCCATACAAAATAGGCGTGCTTTTAGCGTCTGGAAAACGCTAGGAGTAGAAAGGGAACGGAGCTCCCAACTTTCTGATGATCACACAATTTCTAAGACTGCTTTGTATAACCGTATTACAAGAATACAAAATGCTTATGCGTGATTGATACGTGTCTGTGGATTTATTAATAGAGGTTACATTTTGGGTGAGCGTACATCTATTTATCATGAGGAGTGGATGGTATGGTACATGCGTGAGTATCCTAGCCTTCGTATCCATTCAACCGGTTTCCTAATAGTATAAACACCTGAATGATAGCCATATTAATGGATGCAAGCAGGGAATCTGTAATGGTTGTTGAACTCTGTAAAATGCCATCTTGACAACCATGTGAGGCCGATGACTTGAATTCAGTTGATCAACATATTTGCCGTGGGCTAGCAACAAAGGAAAAAAAGGTTGGTGACACATTTATTCCCCTCAACCATTCAATTAGAGCTCTAGCTAGGGATGCTAGTTTCCCCTAAACTTTATTGGGCACCAAAAATGTGACATTGTGCTCACCATTGGCTATCAGAGAACACATGTACACTATTTTTGGAAAGAAACACTCACCTTCGAATCGAATTTTGTACACTAAAAATTACAAATCCCTGTAAAATTAGACTATTCATTCAATTTTCTCTACATGGTAATTGTTTGGATTTAATCATTCATTCAACTCAAGATCATCTCATATAATTTGTATGAGCTTACTCTTTCGGCTCATTAGAATCAAACATCACAAGATGGTAGCTAATCATTTGAGTGATGCATTCATGAACAAGTGTTAAGCGATAAATATTGGTAAGGGTATATATAGTCACTGGAATATGGATATCCACATGTTGGGAGAGACTTAATGGCTACTCGCAACCCAAGTTAATGAGTGTTTACTCATGTTTATAAGTGATGATATGGATTTACAGACAATGAAGGTCGTGGCCCGAAGAAAATATGAAGATGGAGTAGATAGATCGCGGAAGGTGGGGACAGAACAAGACAATTGTTGCAATGATATTTGATATTGATTTAGACCTCCTATTATTGTAGATGGCGGAAACAATGGTGATGAAGGGCTCTGCGATCCTCCTCCTGAAGGCAAATACCTTCAAGGGATGTGAATCGATGGATGTTGGACTTTCATCCTTTGCTTACCAATGACAATTGGTACTGGTAGTGGAGTCCAGAAGTGCTTCGAAGTGAATAAGATGTGCCTTTGAAGGCTTGGGGTCCCTATTTATAGGGATCAATGGCAGACTTGAGGCACCTAAGGACATGAGCTTTACTTGCGCTTCAAGCTCCATGGTACATGTCTCAGGGCACATGCTTAACTAACTCTGGTGGAAGTTGCAGTTGTAGGGATTCCAATGGTAGATGGTTACCCAAAAACGCCATAAGCAGAGGGTGGAGGTACTTCTGTTGGTTGGTGTGACCAAAATTTCCATCAAAAGTTGAGGTCTAGGATCCTATCTGTAAACAACTAAAGTGTTCCACTAGGTAGAGGAGTCCTGGCGAGTGCTCGTCGGTTGAGGGTGCTAGTGTCGCCATCAGTATGCTTCAATAGATGGCTCATTGGTGGGGGGGGGGTACATGCTTCCTATCAATAGATGGCTACCGACATAACGTTTACATCTCCCGTGTCATCGAATGTTGCATCAAGCCATGTTCCATGGGTTGAGCGTTGGGTGCCATCAACTGATGGAATGACTGTGTTTCCAAAACTGATGCTTTCTGTAGAAAAGTGCAACCGTGCAACATTATTGTTAATGGAAGTAGACAACAATAATATGTAAGCAAATACGAGAATATTCACATAAGCCTAGGATAACAAGGGAAATGAAGGATAAAATAGCTATATTTTTAATATCTAAACTTGGATATTATCAACACCCAAACATGGAGTCTATCTTGTCCTCAAGATAATAAATAGGACCATAGTATGGGTGGTGAATAAGGGATTGTCAATATAGAGAATCTTAGTATTGTGATCATGTCTTTATGTTAGCTCTACCTGAGATTTCTGCCTCGCTACTTTATCTACTTATTGTTTTCTGGAATGTATTTTAAAAACTCAAGACTTTCCTTACCTTTCATCTGATACTCCCTTTACTAAAGGTTCGGTTCTTCCTCACAATTTTCATTCTGAGTCCTGCTTCCTATTCATATAGTGCATGAATCTCATACAAGATAGCTTTCACTCTCAACTTTTATTTTTTGGATGATCAAGAGAATGCGTAGAGCGGGCTAAGGCTGAGGTGTAGCTGTTATTTTTCTATGTCACTCAAATAGGAGTTCAGTATACAATAGATGGTTCAGTGATCACTTTTGAAGAACAAAGGCTTATTTTATAGAGGTTTTTTTACCAGTCAGGACATATCAACCTTTATGAGCGCAACTATACACATAATGGGCAACACCCTTGGCTCGTAATAAAACACAACTATCATGCTTTTGATGTGCTCATTCTTTTATCCTCTTTGTTGTTGGCTTCTAGGATGATGGGATTTTTTTTTGGATTTTTGTGGGCTGCCAAGCCTCTTTTCTCCTTTTTAGGATTTTAGCATTTCTAATGTAGCTTTTCCTCGTATAAGAATTATGCATTCCCGACCTGTACTTCTGGGTTCAGATCAACGCTTAGAAGTGTATTGAACTAAGATTCATCTTATTTCCAAGAAATTTCCAGGGTAGTAAGCATTTTATGAGCAGTATGCAACATCTTAAGATGGAAATGATGTAAATGCATGATCACTAGGAGAGTAATGTATTTGTATTGCCCTAATTTGTCACTTGATACAATTGTGCGATCAAGATTGCTTGGAGACACACAAATGTAGCTTAGGAGTGAAGGTACCTTCCTAGAAATTTAGATCAAAATTTGCCTAAATCTAAAACTTAATACTCTATCAAGAAATTTCTAACTAAAATTAAGCTAAGTTAATTGTAATATAACATGTGAAAACTAACAAATTTAAAATTGTCAAAATTGTGGAAGATATGGTATATGCATATTGTGAAAAGGAAAATAAGACGTGATATCAGAAAGATGGGGAACAAGGGCGTACCTACCTCAACTGTTCACACCCCCAAACTTATCCTTCAATCTTTCCCCCAAGGTCAAAGGAAAAGGTTAGATGTAAATATGTGATTTTTATTTCTACCCATGTTGTCCCTCAATCGCCCATTGGGAACTCAACAATTGGACGACATAAGAACCTCATCAATGATGGTAGTAATAGTCTCAAAATGCTGCCAAAACATGTGGAGGCCGCAATCATTTTGTTGTTTTATCTATTGGGTGATCCTATGACAGAAGCAGGACTTCTTGAAATTGTTGACCTAGAGGTTATACATTGCCATATTTTGATAATGACTTAACCATTCCATTCATATGTATCTAATATGTGTATTCAAGATTGATTTCAGGTGTTAGGTACACGAAAAGGATCAAATTACACAAGCCCTAGCTTGTCAAAATTTAAGTCAAAAGCAATGCAAGTGTGCTAATTAGGAAATACATGTAAATGACCTTAGAAGAATTTTGTAATCACTTGTATTGATGATATGACTTGTAACTAAGGCGAGAAAATTATGTGGGACACTTAGTACCAAGTTTTAATTACTTTTTAATCACTTTAGAAAATCGATCAAAAGCTGTTGATCGGTCGAGTTACAATCTCGACCGATCCACTGGATCAATTTTTTAGAGAGTGCATCGGTCGAGTTCTGCATTCACAGAACTTGACCGATTGGGTTACTGACCAAATGCTATTTTCATTGGTTGGTCGAGTTTCCCCAGGACAAACTCGACCGATGGTTTGAAAATTGAGTTTTTCTTTTAGCCGATCGGTCGAGTTACCTTTATTGAATCTCGATCGAATGTATTGTATGAAAAACATAGAAAAAGTGATTCTAACCGTTGGTGACTTGTTTGGACGAAAATAGATCCGTTGCCTTGTGCAAAAATGACTATAATTCGGCCCTAAGTGTTCCCCAACTCAAAGGGGCACCCCCAACTATAAATAGGACCACTTGGAGTTCATTCCAAGGTTGCTCTTTCATTGCATAGCTTGGTCCTAACTTAGTTGAGAGTGCTGCACCCCTTTGAGCCCCTTTCTCTCTCTACTTTCAATTCAAATTCGTGAATATGAGTGAGTTAGGATCTGTTGTAAGAGAGCTATCCCTTGTATCCATGTAAATCTCTCCACCTCCATCTTCCTACCCCTTTCCTTATTGAAGAAAAAGCTTGAAAATCTTTTCCAAGTGAAGGAGAAGGATTTGATGTTCTTCAAGGTTGAAGAATGCATGGTGATCAAGATCTCCGAGTGAAAGAGATAGGCAAGGAGGACGTTTAAGAAGGATAGGTAATTCTTAGAAGGCCAAAGACTTGAAGATGGAGTGGGTAAGTCCTTGTTGAAGGTTGAAGACTCTTTGGTTCAAGTAGGTAAGTTCCTTCGGTAGGTTGAAGATCCTTGCTTGAGATATTAAGTCCTTGGATGAATGTCGTTTTGTCTTGTAATCTTATGAATGAATATAAGAGTACCAAGATTGTAAAGTCCTAGATATTAACCACCTCTAGGTAGTGGAATGACTCACTTCTAGTTTGAAGTGTGGAACCACTCTAAACCACTTTATCCAAGTGTATGCTATCCTTGCCTCTCATCCTTGCTATGCTTGTTAGTTAGGACTTCAAATTGGTTATATGCTTAAGCTTTTGAACTTAATATAATTTGAAGGTCTAATATATTTTGTGAGATTTGTGAAGCTCTATTCACCCCCCTCTAGATCCCTTGATCCAACAAGTGGTATCAGAGCAAGTCTTCTCCAAGCTACTTCCACAAGTAGGAGAAGATGGGCGATTTAGCAATTAGATCTCTCAAATTGGAGGGCAGCTTCTCCATGCGACCTCTGGTCTTCGACGACACCAACTTCCTCTATTGGAAGAGAAGAATGCAGTTCTATCTCCAAAGAGTAAGCTACAAAATGTGGAAGGTGGTGCACCTAAAGTATGAAGATCCAAAGAGGGAAATCTCTACATGGACGGAAGCCCAAATGAAGCAAGCTAAGCTCATTGCCAAAGCTGTGAGCATTATCTATGCAGCCCTCACCCCATCCGAGTTCAACCAGATCTCCTCATGGGGCACCACACATGAGATTTGGAACAAGATATGTGTCACCTATGAGGGAACGGAGCAAGTGAAGGAAGCAAATATCTACATGCTTGGTGGTCTCCTTGAGAACTTCAAAATGGGCAAGAATGAAAGAGTGGTGGACATGTACACAAGGCTTAATGTCATCATCAATGGATTGGCAGCTCTTGGTAGTGTGATGGAAAAATGCACAATCAACTCAAAGATCTTGAGATCTCTTCCAAGAAATGGGAGCCCAAGGTGACCTCCATTGAAGAAGTGTACAAGCTTAGTGAATTGTCAACTGAGGAGCTGGTTGACAACCTTCAAGATCATGAGCTAAGGCTTGAAAAGCAAGAAGAAAAGAGAGAAGAGAAGGAGTCCAAGAAGATCAAGGACACATCCTTCAAAACTCAAATTGAAGAGATGGTTCGACAGTAACAACTTGCACTCAAGTCCCCTACTCCTTCCTCAAGTGAAGATGAAGACCCAAATGATCATGAAGCTAATTACTCCAAGAGTAAGCACTTCAAAGGGAAGTCATTTTCATCTACTCCTAGGTGCTATGAATGTGGCCAAAAAGGCCATTACAAGAGTGACTGCCTCAAGGCCAAGAAGAGCCACCACAAGAGAAGCCACAAGAAGGACAAGGAGTGCAAGAAGGAAGGCAAATATAAGAGAAAGAAGAAGAAAGAAAGAAGAAGCAAGGATGCATCTCATGTAACTTGGGAGGAGTCTTCCTCAAGTTCTTCTAGCTCTGAAGATGGAAAATGCCACCTTGTTCTCATGGCCTCTACAAGTGATCATGTAGGTGAGGTAAGTGAGGTTAATTTGCATGAGTTGTCTAAAGAAACTTTTATTGATATGCTTAATGCTAGCCGATCATATTTTACTAATTGCAAAGCTAAAAAGAAAAGGTTAGGAAATATTATAGATGATTTTTTATGCTAAGATTGAGATTCTTGATCAAAATGAAAAGATATATCTTGATAGTATTGATACTTTGCAAGGACAATTTCTTGACCTTGAGCTCCAATACAATGGAGTTGAAGTTGAAAATGGTGTCTACCTTAAGACCATTGCTACTCTTAAGGAAGAAAACCAAAAATACCAAGATGAGATTGATGTTCTTAAAACTGAAAACGTAGAACTTAACCTCATTGATGAAGCTAGGAAACAAGAAACTTATGCTTATTAAAGAGAAATTCAATTGCTTAAATATGAAAATGTTAAGTTGCTTGCTCAAGTAAATGATCTATCCTCTAGACCTATCTTGTAAAGTAATGAGGTAACTAGCACTGCTCTAGAACGTGATTCTTTTCATACTAAAGCCCTCTGTTTAGAGGCCAACTTGTTGCATGCTAGAGATGATCTTGCTAGCTTATCTTCTGCTATCATTAGTCTTAGTGATGATAATGCTAAATTGAGAGCTTCTTTGTAAAAGTTTCTTACGGAAAAGAAATCCCTTAATATTGTCCTAGAACACTCTACCAAACAAATTAGTACTAGTGGTTTAGGATATGATGGGACTGCTCCTAAGGGTAAGAACAAGAACAAGAGTAAGGTAAGTAGAAGAGTGTGGAACCTCATTTCTTCCATCAAGAGACTTCTGGCTCTAAGAAGCCAATGGTATGTGCTCATTGTAAATGTGATGATCATTATTCCACTTATTGTCCTTACAAGCCAAAGAGGACCAATCCAAAGATGAAATAGGTCCCCAAACTAACCCCAGATCCCAAAGTTTGAGTTGGGCACCGACATCCTTCTTTCACGCAGGTCAAAAGAAGGTGGATTGTTGATAGTGGCTACTCAAAGCATATGACAGGTGAAATCAGCCATTTCAACAAATTCATAAAGAAGAAAGGAGGATCGGTGACCTTCAGGGACAACAAAAAGGGTAAGATAATAGGTGAGGGTGATTTAGGCAACGAGCTTTGTATTAAAAATGTTTTGCTTGTTGATGGTCTACATCACAATTTGATAAGTGTAAGCCAACTTTGTGATAATGGTTATCTTGTTCTATTTACTTCTTTAGAATGTTTGCTTCTAGATTCCCTCACTTACAATGTTACATATAAGGGAACTAGAAATTGTAATCTATATTTTATTGTGCTTGATGCTCTAAATCCCATACTTGATAGATGCATAGTTGTGGATAAAAATGATATATCTCTTTGGCATCGCCGGTTGGGTCATGTGAATATGCATCAAATGAAGAAATTGAGCAAAAAGGAATTGGTTAGGAGACTTCCTAAATTGAATTTTGAAAATGATGAGGAATGCAAACCTTGCACACAAGGAAATCAAACTAAGTCCTCCTTCAAATCCAAAGGAGTCCTTAGTACCAAAAGAGCTCTTGATCTTCTTCATATTGATCTATTCGGACCCATGAGAACTCAAACGCTTCGAGGTTCCAAGTATTATCTTGCGATTGCCGATGATTTCTCTCTCTATACTTGGACATTCTTTCTCGTCTCTAAAAGTGATACTCTAGATGTTTTCTTGAATTTTTGTAAACGAGTTGAAAATGAAGCTTCTTTCTGGATTGTTTCTATCCGTAGTGACCATGGGGAAGAGTTTGAAAATGATCTTTTTGAGTGCTTTTGCGAAAAATCTAGTTACTCGCATAATTTCTCTTCTCCTCGTACACCTCAACAAAATGGGGTAGTAGAGAGAAAGAATAGGTCGCTACAAGAGATGGATAGGACCATGCTTCTAGAATATGACATTCCAAAGAAGTTTTGGGCTGAAGCTGTTAGCACCTCATGCTTTGTGCAGAACCGAGTTTTTACGCATCCATCTTTGAAGAAAACCCCCTATGAGTTATGGCGTGGTAGAAAGCCATCCATCGACTTCTTTCACGTTTTTGGATTTCCTTGTTTTGCTTTGAAGACAAAGGATTCTCTCGACAAGTTTGATCTGAAATCGTACAAGGCTTTGTTCCTAAGCTATAGCACTACAAGCAAGGCCTATAGAGTTTTCAATATTGATCAATCTAAAATTGAAGAGTCAATTAATGTTAAGTTTATTGAATCTAACCCTGCTATTAGAAAGAATGTTGTTGATAATGATGTTGTAGATGACTTAATTCCAATATTAAAGGACCTCGACATCGACAACAAAGATAAGTAGGTGGTTGAAGCAGAAGATGAAGAGAAGAAGGATCCCACTCCTCACTTCGGAAAGAATCATCCCAAAGAGCTAATCATTGGTAATCCATTCGTGAGGGTGAAGATACAAGCTGTCTACAACAAAGAACAAGCAGACAGTGCCTTCATCTCACAGCTAGAGCCAAAGAACATCAAGGAAGTTCTTGGAGATGACGAGTGGATCCTAGCCATGCAGGATGAACTAGAGCAGTTCAAGAAGAACTGAGTGTGGACTCTAGTGCCAAGACCAAGTGACAGAAAAATTATTGGCACCAATTGGGTCTACCGCAACAAGCTTGACGAAAATGGCAAGGTGGTAAGGTACAAAGAAAGATTAGTGGCTCAAGGCTATAATAAGCAGGAAGGTATTGATTTTGATGAAACTTATGTTCCTATTGCTAGAGTTGAATATATTATAATTCTACTTGCTTTTGCTAGTTATAAGAATTTCTTGCTATATCAAATTGATGCTAAAAGTGCGTTTTGAATGGTACAATCGAGGAAGAAATATTTTGTAACATACCGAAATCTGGGCATTTTGCCTTTTGGTCCTCTTTTTCCATCTTTTCCTTTCATTTCTATCCTCTTTGGACTTCCTATTTAATTTGTGGACAATATGATGATTTAATAAATATTTGTTCACCTTTGATTCCAATATTTGGGTTTATGCACAAATACCTCAGTAAGACTTTAGATAATGGGCCTAAAATGCAAATTGTACACTAAGCAATAAAAAGAATAAAATATTTCGTCCTAGAACTTTCTAGCACTTACTAGAATAAGAGAAATAAGAGAAAATCCGAATTTGAAATAAAGGAGAAGATAAATGCAATAATTAAAGGTAATATGGGAATTAATGGGTAAAGAAGATAATGAGAAAGATTTTGCACAAAATATTATAATTGGAAACCTATCAGGATAATTTGATACTAAAATTCGTTTCTTTGATCAAAAAGTAAGTTAAGGGCCAAGTATCATTTAAAGTGGAACATAATATAAATATTAATGACATTATCAAAAGAAAATAGGAAATATGCCAATAAAGTGAAATAAAATACTAATTGTTCTCAAATCAGAAAAATAACTCCAAATTCGTATTCTAAACACAAAAATAATCCTTTGGGCAAATTTGCATTTAATTTGGTCAATGTTTAATATTTTATTTTATTCAAGAGAGAGAAAATGACTTAAAGACCAAAAATATTAAATATATATTAATAAAAATTAATTAATGTCAAAATCGTGTTCCTAACGTTTATTATTACTTGTAGACCAAGTTTTATATTTTTAGGAAGTTTCTAGATGCCACTAATAAATTAAAAAGATAAATAAGTGGTAAAATGTAAATGAATTAAATAAAATAAAAAAAGTCTTCAAAAAAAAATATTAATGCCAAATTCGTGTTATATAGGTTAAAATAGACCTTTGGGTGAATTTTGAATCAATTTGGAAAATATTTAGTGAGAACGTGAATTTAGGAGAGAGAACATGTGTAAAATATTCAAATCATTAATTAAAATAACTAAACAAATGAAGTTAATAACAAATTCGTGTTCCATATATTTTGTTTTCCTTGAGAGTGAAGTTTCACATTATTTGATAATTATATGAGTCTCTAATATATTAAGAAAGAGAAAATATGAATTACTTTAAAGGGATTAAATAAAATACTTAGAATTCCCAAAAAAGAAAACTAATGTTACAATTGGGATCTACATGTATTAAATAGTAAAGGCTTCAAATTTTATATTTAACTGGATAATGCTTGCTTTCCCAATTGAATTGGTATTTAAAATCCTAATTATCATAGGCTTTGAAAGTGGTATTTGATTAAACAAATTACAGTTTTCCTAAAGCAAACGTAAAACAACGCTGCGTTGCTTCCTCTCCCTCATGTTTCCCCCCTTCCAAAAGTTGCCCAACCCTTCCTCTACGTATCCTATTTATATATCTTCCTCCCTTCATTCCTTTTCTCCTCAAACACATGAAGCCCTAGCCGCCCAGCCTACTCTCACCTTGCGTCCAACCATGGCGAGCAACACCAAACAGAGTTGAGAATCATTGGGCAGCGTCACCTCCTCCTCTTCTTCTTTCTCTCCCGGAACGACGCCTGGAACTCGACGTCCAGCAACCCCGACGCTGCGTCAGCGTCATTAACACCTTCACATATGACCTTCGACGTCCAACAACCCCCAACGCTGCGTCGACGTCACTAACGACTGCCCAACCGACGCCTCGACGCTGCGTTAGCGTCTCTACCACCTGCCCTTCTGACGCCCTGATGCTGCGACGCCCCGACGCCCTGATGCTGTGACGCCCCGACGCCCCGACGCCGACAACATCACTTCCAGAGCAACCCCGACACCAACACACTATGACAGCAGGGCATCGTAGCCACCAAGTGCAACGTCGTCGACCTTGACAATGACGCTGTCATTCGCAACCGCTAGATCTGCAAGACCATGATGTTTGCAAACACATCCTTTCAACCTGACGATGGTGACTCATTACATGTTGCTTCTTCCTGGGTCACATGATCATAGAGAACGTGATGATGTGTTTGGGTCCCCATCTTGTTGTGAATCAACCAGACATGCAACCCCCATGGTAACTCTAGACATGTAAGTCTTCATTTCATTTTCAATAGTTTTGTTTTAGAAAATAGATTATAAAGATGGGATAAGAATGGAGTAAGAATAATCTAGTTATTTAAAACCATAACATGAACTAGTCAATTATCTTACCTATCAACTTTGTTGTATACAAATGTAAATATTAGATTGCATGAAATCAAACCTGTAATGATACATTAAAGTGGAAACTTGATATTAAATAAAAGATGTTGTATAAGACCCGGGTAGATTGATATCCAAAAATGATTAAAGAATCACCCTAATTGCTTATTGTATACTTACCAAACTCTAAGAATCATTAATGGTGTATCCTTGTGTTAATGTAACCTTTACATTAGAAATCATATATATATATATATAGGTGCATTACATGATAATTAGAAATACATATGGATCTAGGGAACACTCTCATCTAAATTAATCCAAGGGAACTTAAAATCTGTATAAGAATTCATCTAATGATATAATGTAAAAAAAGATAATAATGTGTAAAGGAATATACTTTTATAAACATATATCTAGACGACATGTTAGTTGGATCAAATCATGTGTATATTAGTGAACCTAATAAATATTCATATAGAATATACTTACACCAATAAACATGGTAAGCATGATGTTAGGAATAATATGGACTCACATCATTACACCTATTTTGGCAACATATATATTATTATACACATATATATGAGTTACATAAACTTATGTGACTAAATATTGGTAACTAGAACTAAGATAGATATGTAAAGCATCACATATTATCTCAACAAAGATTAAAATCATAAACCCTAACATGACATTACATGATCGGGAATTGAGTAATAATAATGTAAAAATATAACAGGAATGAATATGTTCACTTTGACTTGGCTAATATACATAATGTGTTTTTAGGATGAAAAGTTGACTTTGTGGACCAAAGTATACTATTCATGTTAATCTTTATGTGTGAAAAGAGGTATGTGCAATTCCTATTTATGTATGTGTTTGATTGTGCATCTACCTATCAGTTGGGAAAACATTAAGCCATTACCTATAATTTCTTATGAGGTTTAACTTGATCTAAATCCTTGATTCTTGAAACCTAATTTGCTTATTGCCTCAAAAGTAGATGTACTATTATCTTGATTGGGTATTCATACCCCACTGCCATGTTACATATTCTTTTGCTTAACCTTGCCATAACTCTTTTGTTAGCATGTAATTAAATGATCTATTTAATATTTAAGTAGTGGTACTTATGTACAACCACCCATAGAGGGCATGTAAATAATCGCCCTAGGGGAATGTTTATAATTCTCCCCAATAAAAATTATAGGTGACTGGAAATGTTTTATTCTTCCCTCACCTAAGGTTAGAGGTCCGGTAGGTGCCTCAAACCTACTTAGTTAAGTAGACATATTAATTTACATGCAAAATCCTTTATTTACTTTTGTTATTGGCAAGTTTCCTTAATAACAGCCTCATACTCTTGATGTCTCATCTTATGATGAACCCTAGCCTGTTTTCACATGATTTACTTATCTTTCCATCTTAGAATAGTTTTGTAACACATACTTTTTATTTTCCTTTCCCTTTTGCTGGGTGACTTCCCAACCACCCAGGTGTGAAGCAAGGTGGTTGAATAGGACTTGAAGATCTTGGCTTTGGCTTGGACTTAGATGATGGATATGTTGCTTGGAGACAAAAGTGGAGTAGTTAGATTTCCCTCTACTTAGATCCTCTTTTTGTATAGAGCATGTACACCCATATTGGGAGAATTTTTATGTACACTTTATTTGAAATTGAATATAGTCAAAATTTATCTTCCGCTGCTATCCAAATTGGATTTTGTTTACCATTGTTTTGAGTAGAGAGGTGGGTTTATCCCACTCTTTACAACATGGTATCAGAGCCAATGGTAGTCGGATCTTTGACTATTTCAGTTTGTCTCCCTAATTAGAACCCAAGACCTGCATAGTTTCCTTTAGGTGAAAAGTTTGCCTAGATTTGTTCTATGCTGATGATAGGTTGATTTAGGACCTTATAGTTTCACATTAGAACCTTTATGAATAAAACTCTAATTAAAATATGTATAACTTAATGTTGTTTAGGTTTGCCTTTAGGCAACTATTAGGGCATGCAGTTGAAGCAAGGGTGTCTAGAAAGGATCAGGGTTTCGGGGGCTGGCAAAATTTTCCTCCGCACCACTAGCTTGGTATACGAGGATTCCCGTGCCCATATGATCCGGCCTGGCCTACGTTGATACGAATTGCCCGAAATAGTTTGCTTTTAGGAAATAGTAACTTTAGACTTCTATGATGTATATCTTTGGGAACCCTAAGTTGTTTTGTTTGAGGATGGTTACCAAGATAGTTTTCTTATGTCCTTTGAACCTAGACCTTGGAGTTTTGGTGTTAGTGAGAATATCAGAGTGCGCAGTGGAAGCATGATGAATCTTGATAATGGTTTAGTTAGACTTATCCTTTAACCCTAGTGTAGTAGGTCAAACTCTTTAAGGGGTGGAGTATGGTTAGTTGATGATGTTTGAGTGGTTAGATTTCGAGGACGAAATCCACTTTAGGGGGATGGAACCCTATAACATCTTCAAGTCTATCTAATCTATCTTTAGAAACCCT
This sequence comes from Alisma plantago-aquatica, assembly GCA_963693085.1. Lineage (NCBI taxonomy): Eukaryota > Viridiplantae > Streptophyta > Magnoliopsida > Alismatales > Alismataceae > Alisma > Alisma plantago-aquatica. The sequence continues at coordinate 256,015,260 of OY856412.1, forward strand.
AACGTCATACTTAGGTGGTTAGTGTGCTTGAATCCTTAGTTTTGACCAAACAAGTTAATAGTTGTAACCCTAACATGCTTGTTTATATATTAATGAACATATAATTATCGTCTATGGAATAAATCATATGCCTGAACCCTAATGAATATCCAATGCACATAATATGAATATCAATGCTAATTGTCAATAAGCAAGATGTTAATAATGTCATGAACCAATAAACCCTAATGATATTATGAGTAAGGTTGTAATGCGTAATTAATGCATGCTAAGGATGAATAAGTGAAATATAATGGTCATGTTGACCTAAACCCTAAGTTGTAATCATCTAACCTTAACAATACATCCTTAATACCTTTCATGATACATTAATGATGTTAAGTGCCATAATCAGTTAAGATACTTTGATACACGTAAATGATATATAATCATCTGATCACATATTAATCAAGTCATCAAAATGAAATGCATGTTGTCTTGTTATCTAATACACTCATGATTAGTCACTTAATGTGAATCAAATCATTAATATGACATATGTTCCACCTTGAACATTAAAATACATATAATGGATTCAATATGAATATGAGATGATTGGAATTCACATAAATGTGCAAAATCAATAATATAAATGAATAAATATGAATGATGATTAATGATGACATTAATGTGAGAAATAATGATAATGTGACATTGTGACAACGTTAATATGAATATAAGTAACTAATGTGACATTAATTGAAATAATTGTATGCTTAATGACAAATTGGATAGAATGTCTTATATTCATGTAAAATAATTTGTTATAATTAATAAAATAGTAATATGAGGATAATGAAGTATAAATCCAAATTATTAAGGACAATGATCAAATATAATAATGAATGTTGAAATAGTTGAGTAACACCTAATTGTGATAAAATCCTTAATAAGATAAATATATATATATATATTAACAGTTTAATGGATAATAATGAAATATAACCCTTTTGACAATAAAGTGTATATGACATGACGTAATTAAATATAATGATGACAATGTGTTATCATAATGAATATAATGTTAATAATTCAAAAATGTAAATAAAGTTAAATCTCTTAAAAAGAATATGTTAATAGTGGAACCCTAGGTGATCCTTGTGAACCCAACCTATGTTGAGCTGTATGTGAAGTTTCAGAACCGTTAGGTGTAGTTGAAGTATAAGTTTTGGTGGAAGTTGTGTGGTTAGAGGAACAACCTGAAGTTTTGGTGATGTGAGGTTGCACACTCACCCTTCTCTAATTGCTAGTGATTTCGGGGACGAAATCCTCTTTAAGGGGTGGAGTGCTGTAACATACCGAAATCTGGGCATTTTGCCTTTTGGTCCTCTTTTTCCATCTTTTCCTTTCATTTCTATCCTCTTTGGCCTTTTCTATTTAATATGTGGACAATATGATGATTTAATAAATATTTGTTCACCTTTGATTCCAATATTTGGGTTTATGCACAAATACCTCAGTAAGACTTTAGATAATGGGCCTAAAATGCAAATTGTACACTAAGCAATAAAAAGAATAAAATATTTCATCCTATAACTTTCTAGCACTTACTAGAATAAGAGAAATAAGAGAAAATCCGAATTTGAAATAAAGGAGAAGATAAATGCAATAATTAAAGGTAATATGGGAATTAATGGGTAAAGAAGATAATGAGAAAGATTTTGCACAAAATATTATAATTGGAAACCTATCAGGATAATTTGATACTCAAATTCGTTTCCTTGATAAAAAAGTAAGTTAAGGGCCAAGTATCATTTAAAGTGGAACATAATATAAATATTAATGACATTATCAAAAGAAAATAGGAAATATGCCAATAAAGTGAAATAAAATACTAAATGTTCTCAAATCAGAAAAATAACTCCAAATTCGTATTCTAAACACAAAAATAATCCTTTGGGCAAATTTGCATTTAATTTGGTCAATGTTTAATATTTTATTTTATTCAAGAGAGAGAAAATGACTTAAAGACCAAAAATATTAAATATATATTGATAAAAATTAATTAATGTCAAAAACGTGTTCCTAACTTTATTATTACTTGTAGACCAATTTTTATATTTTTAGGAAGTTTCTAGATGCCACTAATAAATTAAAAAGATAAATTAGTGGTAAAATGTAAATGAATTAAATAAAATAATAAAAGTCTTCAAAAAAAATATTAATGCCAAATTCGTGTTATATAGGTTAAAATAGACATTTGGGTGAATTTTGAATCAATTTGGAAAATATTTGGTGAGAACGTGAATTTAGGAGAGAGAACATGTGTAAAATATTCAAATCATTAATTAAAATAACTAAACAAATGAAGTTGATAACAAATTCATGTTCCATATATTTTGTTTTCCTTGAGAGTGAAGTTGCACATTATTTGATAATTATATGAGTCTCTAATATATTAAGAAAGAGAAAATATGAATTACTTTAAAGGGATTAAATAAAATACTTAGAATTCCAAAAAAAGAAAACTAATGTTACAATTGGGATCTACATGTATTAAATAGTAAAGGCTTCAAATTTTATATTTAACTGGATAATGCTTGCTTTCCCAATTGAATTGGTATTTAAAATCCTAATTATCATAGGCTTTGAAAGTGGTATTTGATTAAACAAATTACAGTTTTCCTAAAGCAAACGTAAAACAACGCTGCGTTGCTTCCTCTCCCTCACGTTTCCCCCCTTCCAAAAGTTGCCCAACCCTTCCTCTACGTATCCTATTTATATATCTTCCTCCCTTCATTCCTTTTCTCCTCAAACACATGAAGCCCTAGCCGCCCAGCCTACTCTCACCTTGCGTCCAACCATGGCGAGCAATACCAAACAGAGTTGAGAATCATTGGGCAGCGTCACCTCCTCCTCTTCTTCTTTCTCTCCCCGAACGACGCCTGGAACTCGACGTCCAGCAACCCCGACGCTGCGTCGGCGTCGTTAACACCTTCACATCTGACCTTCGACGTCCAGCAGCCCCCGACGCTGCGTCGGCGTCACTAACGACTGCCCAACCGACGCCTCGACGCTGCGTTAGCGTCTCTACCACCTGCCCTTCTGACACCCTGATGCTGCGACGCCCTGACGCCCTGATGCTGTGATGCCCCGACGCCCCGACGCCGACAACATCACTTCCAGAGCAACCCCGACACCAACACACTATGACAGCAGGGCATCGTAGCCACCAAGTGCAACGTCGTCGACCTTGACAATGACGCTGTCATTCGCAACCGCTAGATCTGCAAGACCATGATGTTTGCAAACACCTCCTTTCAACCTGACGATGGTGACTCATTACATGTTGCTTCTTCCTGGGTCACATGATCATAGAGAATGTGATGATGTGTTTGGGTCCCCATCTTGTTGTGAATCAACCAGACATGCAACCCCCATGGTAACTCTAGACATGTAAGTCTTCATTTCATTTTCAATAGTTTTGTTTTAGAAAATAGATTATAAAGATGGGATAAGAATGGAGTAAGGATAATCTAGTTATTTAAAACCATAACATGAACTAGTCAATTATCTTACCTATCAACTTTGTTGTATACAAATGTAAATATTAGATTGTATGAAATCAAACCTGTAATGATACATTAAAGTGGAAACTTGATATTAAATAAAAGATGTTGTATAAGACCCGGGTAGATTGATATCCAAAAATGATTAAAGAATCACCCTAATTGCTTATTGTATACTTACCGAACTCTAAGAATCATTAATGGTGTATCCTTGTGTTAATGTAACCTTTACATTAGAAATCATATATATATATATAGGTGCATTACATGATAATTAGAAATACATATGGATCTAGGGAACACTCTCATCTAAATTAATCCAAGGGAACTTAAAATCTGTATAAGAATTCATCTAATGATATAATGTAAAAAAAAGATAATAATGTGTAAAGGAATATACTTTTATAAACATATATCTAGACGACATGTTAGTTGGATCAAATCATGTGTATATTAGTGAACCTAATAAATATTCATATAGAATATACTTACACCAATAAACATGGTAAGTATGATGTTAGGAATAATATGGACTCACATCATTACACCTATTTTGGCAACATATATATTATTATACACATATATATGAGTTACATAAACTTATGTGACTAAATATTGGTAACTAGAACTAAGATAGATATGTAAAGCATCACATATTATCTCAACAAAGATTAAAATCATAAACCCTAACATGACATTACATGATCGGGAATTGAGTAATAATAATGTAAAAATATAACAAGAATGAATTTGTTCACTTTGACTTGGCTAATATACATAATGTGTTTTTAGGATGAAAAGTTGACTTTGTGGACCAAAGTATACTATTCAAGTTAACCTTTATGTGTGAAAAGAGGTATGTGCAATTCCTAATTATGTATGTGTTTGATTGTGCATCTACCTATCAGTTGGGAAAACATTAAGCCATTACCTATAATTTCTTATGAGGTTTAACTTGATCTAAATCCTTGATTCCTGAAACCTAATTTGCTTATTGCCTCAAAAGTAGATGTAGTATTATCTTGATTGGGTATTCATACCCCACTGCCATGTTACATATTCTTTTGCTTAACCTTGCCATAACTCTTTTGTTAGCATGTAATTAAATGATCTATTTAATGTTTAAGTAGTGGTACTTATGTACAACCACCCATAGAGGGCATGTAAATAATCGCCCTAGGGGAATGTTTATAATTCTCCCCAATAAAAATTATACGTGACTGGAAATGTTTTATTCTTCCCTCACCTAAGGTTAGAGGTCCGGTAGGTGCCTCAACCCTACTTAGTTAGGTAGACATATTAATTTACATGCAAAATCCTTTATTTACTTTTGTTATTGGCAAGTTTCCTTAATAACAGCCTCATACTCTTGATGTCTCATCTTATGATGAACCCTAGCCTGTTTTCACATGCTTTACTTATCTTTCCATCTTAGAATAGTTTTGTAACACATACTTTTTATTTTCCTTTCCCTTTTGCTGGGCGACTTCCCAACCACCCAGGTGTGAAGCAAGGTGGTTGAATAGGACTTGAAGATCTTGGCTTTGGCTTGGACTTAGATGATGGATATGTTGCTTGGAGACAAAAGTGGAGTAGTTAGATTTCCCTCTACTTAGATCCTCTTTTTGTATAGAGCATGTACACCCATATTGGGAGAATTTTTATGTACACTTTATTTGAAATTGAATATAGTCAAAATTTATCTTCCGCTGCTATCCAAATTGGATTTTGTTTACCATTGTTTTGAGTAGAGAGGTGGGTTTATCCCACTCTTTACATATTTGTTGCTCAACCTCCGGGCTTTGAAAATGACAACCCACCTAACCATGTTTATTTGCTACAAAAAGCTCTCTATGGACTCAAACAAGCACCTCGAGCTTGGTATGAGAAATTAAAGAACTTTTTGTTAGACAATGGCTATGTCATGGGCAAAGTTGATTCTACTTTATTTCTAAAACACACTTCTAGCAATTTTCTTATCATTCAAATTTATGTTGATGATATCATATTTGGTGGATTTAATCTTGATCTTTGCAAGGAATTTAGTTCTCTTATGCAGAGTGAGTTCGAGATGAGCATGATGGGTGAAATTACTTTCTTCCTTGGCTTCCAAATCAAGCAAACCAAAGATGGAAACTTCATTAACCAAGGAAAGTACACCAATGAGCTACTCAAATGCTTTGGAATGGAGAACATGAAGCCGATGGACACACCCATGTCCAACACCGCCAAACTTGATAGAGATGAAGACAGTGGGAAGGTAGATGAGAAGCTCTATAGAGGTATGATTGGAAGTTTACTTTACTTAACTACCTCTAAACCTAACATAATGTTTAGTGTTGACTTGTGTGCTTGCTTTCAATCAAGCTCTAGGAAATCACATCTTGTCGATGTTAAGAGAATTTTAAGGTACTTAGCCAAAATCCAAAACTTTGGACTAAGGTACCCTAAGTCAAGGGACTTTACTCTTATAACATATAGTGATGCTGATTACACAGGTTGTTTGATTGATAGAAAGTGCACAAGTGGCACTTGCTTTCTCCTAGGACCATGCTTGGTGTCTTGGTTTTCCAAAAAATAGAGCACCGTGTCATTATCAATTATTGAGGCTGAGTACATTGCAACCGAAAGTTGTTGTGCCCATGTCCTATGGATGAAGCAAATGCTCCAAGACTTTAACATTCATTTTGATGCTTCTCCTATCTATTGTGATAATACTAGTGCAATCAATCTATCTTATAATCCTATATTGCATAGTAGAGATAAACATATAGAGGTTCGTCATCACTTTCTTCATGATCACATTGCCAAAAAGGATATTTATATCATGCATGTGGACACAGAAAATCAGTTGGCAGACATTTTCACCAAACCTCTAGCTAGAGAGCAATTTAACTTCATTAGATCTAAACTGCTCATAATTGCTTTAGATGACATTGACATGTTATCTAGCTAGTTGCTTTTATTCTACATGTCTTGCTCATGCTTATATCATCTTGCTTGCCTAAAATTGCTAAAATTTGCTTGTTGTTATGCTTAGTTTCACTTGTTTTTGGGCATTTCTTGAATTTCGAGTTTTTATCGCTAAATAAAACCCAATGACGAGTGATACTTGCCTAAGTATGTTCAACTTACATAATAGACTTGAAAAATAATTTTAATTAGCATTCAAATGGATAGAAATTAAGTTTGATGGTTTTAGGTCAGGTTGACCATCATTCAAGTTTCCCCCAGGACAAACTCGACCGATCAATGGCCGAGTGCTGTTCTGAAATGGACCAATCGGTCGAGTTTCCGACTCTCAGAACTCAACCGATCAGCGGGCTGAAGCCAACTTAAGTTGGGTTCAGCCGACTATTCTCCCTCTCAACTAGAGAATAGCCGATCGATTCCCCTTCGTCTAGCTCTAAGCTCTCCACCCCAACCCTTACATTCCCTATCCTAGCCCTTTTATGACCTAGATAGGCTACCCTAGACCTTCCTTGTTGCTCTTCCTTGGCGTGTGGACGAGTTTGGTGGTTTGTTTTGTGCGTTTGCTCTCTTCTTCTCCTTCTTTTTGCCTCCATGGCTTCTCATAGAAGAAAGAGACCTGCCCCTAGCAATGCACCATCCTCTTCTTCATCATCTCGCTTGGTTTCTTTTGATGATACCTCCTTTGTCTCAATAGAGACTGTAAATAGGTATAAGGACCTTCTTCCTAGGATTCCTTTTCCATTTAGATCCTTGTTTGAGCCTAGCCCTAGGCTCAAGCTTTCATCGACCAAGTGGAGAAGTTGCTATCCATTCATCACCTATCAACCCTGGCTGTCGAGCGTGACTTCTTTCATAATTCTATGACAAGCACAAAAGCAGTTCACAAATTCTACACAAACTTGCATTAGAATTATGACTCCCTTGTACCCCCATCGAATACTCAAGTGATCCTTACATCCATGATTGCTGGGAAGATATTCCAAATCTTTGAAGATATCTAGAATGTTTTCTTTTCAGGAGACGATGAGAATGACACCCGACGTAAGGATTACGGGGAGTAGTTTGACCTTTTGGATCATGAGGGTTTCTAAAAGCAGAATGAAATCACTCTTCCTGATATCCATCGCTACCTGAAGAAACCTGACGTTCCTTACAAGAAGAAGAGCACCCTACCCTTCTCCTCCCTTGATCTCAAAAAGCGTATACTAGCCCTAGTGGTCAAATGCAACATCCATCCAAAGAAAAATCAAACATATATTGTAGAGAACACTGCGGTCATAATGTACTGCATTCTAGAGAATGTCGGAGTCAAATGGTCAAGATACATTCTCCACCACATGACCTATTTTCACTCTGGCAAGAACACCCGCAACACCCATCCACCTTATCCAACCCTGATATGTGGTCTGTTTCAATTCACCATTGAGAAATTACTCTTTTTAGACTTCCACTACAAACTTGCCAGGAATGGTGTGTGTATCAGTGAGACCACAATTCAAAAGTCCATGCCCATCTTTACCTCCACCACAGCCGGTGCTTCACCCTCAGCCTCTGCCTCTACCTCTACCCGAGCTCCACCTCCCCAGCCACCCCGACCTAGCGGTGCCTCATTTTGTGTGTCCAATGAAACCCTCATGGGCTACATGATGCACCAACATGCATACAACCTCTAGGTTCAGGAACACCTGCACCAAGATTTATGTTCAATCATGTCAAACATGAACTTATCTTGTGCACACCCATACCCCACCTACCATCCTTACCCCAGTAGTGATTATGCTTCCTATGCATATAATCATTAATACCCTACCCCCGAGCCTTCCGCTGCTGCTCCCACACCCTCTGCTGCTGGTGGTCCTGTTCCTGTCTACCTACTATTTTCTGCTGGCCCCTTGGCCACTCTGTTTGCCAGTCTTGGCAATTCTGCTCCTTCCTTCCCTCAGGCCAATGAGCTCTATGCTCTTGGTATGTCTTGGGATGAGTAGAATGCTCGTTGGCCCGGTCGTGGTTTTGGGCCTTCTGTGGATGAGGAGATGCCTGACTAGGCTGATGCTGAGACTGTTGCTACTAACGACAATGATGGTGATGGCTCTGGTGCTGATTCTGGTGATGTAGGCACTGATGCTGCACCTAGAGATGGAGACGAGGACTACGAGCCTGGAGCTGATGATGATGATGCTATGGACATAGATAGTCTAGATGTATAGTTGTTTCTTAATTTTTAGTCTAGTTTGCTGATTATATGTATCTTTCTAGGCTATTTTGTATTAGAAACATTTAGGCACATTATCTGAGATGTACTATTTTATCGTCAATTTTCATCGCTTCTTGCTTGTAGCTACTTTTATGAGAACATGTTTCTGAGTTGTAATCTCTATTATGTGCACTCTTGCTCTTTGATCAGTTATGTCCTATGAGTTGGTGCCATATTTCACCATCTTTTGATTATGACTCAACTTGTGTGTTTCTTTCGTCTCTGGTTGATATATGATATGAGATTGCATGCATGATTATCTACTTGATTGTGTTTGGAGAAGACCTGATTATATGCTCTTCTACACCCTCACTTTTTGATAATGTCAAAAGGGGGAGAGAACTTCAATGTCTTGGAACTCAATCATATTGCTATTCTTTGTCCTACTGCTGCTTATTTCTTATGAGATCCTTTTCTTGTTCATTATATGCTTTATCATGTGACTTGCAAAGGACCATATAGTATATGTATGCTATAATTGCTTTGTGTATATAGGCTAACTATACATGTTAAAGTTAGCATAGATTGAGGGGGATCAATTCATATTGTTTAAATCTTGAATTCCCCTAATTCACAAGGCAAATGTATAATTTCTATATCCTTTTCAATATGTTTGAGGAATGGTTTGTCATTGTCAAAAAGGGGGAGAATATTGACCTAGAGGGTATACATTGTCCATATTTTGATAATGACTTAACCATTCCATTCATATGTATCTAATATGTGTATTCAATATTGATTTCAGGTGTTAGGTACATGAAAAGGATCAAATTACACAAGCCCTAGCTTGTCAAAGTTCAAGTCAAAAGCAATGCAAATGTGCTAATTAGGAAATCCATGTAAATGACCTTAGAAGAATTTTGTAATCATTTGTATTGATGATATGAGTTGTAACTAAGATGAGAAAATTATGTGGGACACTTAGTACCAAGTTTTAATCACTTTTTAAGAACTTTAGAAAATCTATCACATACTGTTGATCGGACGAGTTACAATCTCGACCGATCCACTGGATCAATTTTCTGGAGAGTGCATTGATCGAGTTGTGCATTCACAGAACTCGACCGATCGGATTACTGACCAAATGCTATTTTCATTGGTCGTCAAGTTTCCCCAGGAAAAACTCGACTGATGGTTTAAAAATTGGGTTTGTCTTTTAGCCGATCAGTCAGGTTACCTTTATTGAATCTCGACCAAATGTACTATACGGAAAACACAAAAAAAGTGATTCTAACCTTTGATGACTTGTTTGGACGAAAATAGTTCCGTTGCCTTGTGCAAAAAGGGCTATAATTCGGCCCTAAGTGTTCCCCAACTCAAATGGGCACACCAGCTATAAATAGGACCACTTGGAGTTCATTCCAAGGTTGCTCTTTCATTGCATAGCTTGGTCCTAACTTAGTTGAGAGTGCTGCACCCTTTTGAGCCCCTTTCTCTCTCTACTTTTAATTCAAATCCGTGAATATGAGTGAGTTAGGATCTGGTGTAAGAAAGATATCCCTTGTATCCATGTAAAGCTCTCCACCTCCATCTTCCTACCCCCTTTCCTTATTGAAGAAAAGGCTTGAAGATATTCTCCAAGTGAAGGAGAAGGAGTTGCTGTTCTTCAAGGTTGAAGAAAGTATGGTGATCAAGATCTCTGAGTGAAGGAGATAGGCAAGGCGGACGTTCAAGAAGGATAGGTAACTCTTGGAAGGCCAAAGACTTGAAGATGGAGCAGGTAAGTCCTTGTTGAAGGCTGAAGACTCTTTGGTTCAAGTGGGTAAGTTCCTTTGGTAGGTTGAAGATCCTTTCTTGAGGTATTAAGTCCTTGGATGAATGTGGTTTTGTCTTATAATCTTATGGATGAATATAAGAGCACCAAGATTGCAAAGTCCTAGAGATTAACCACCTCTAGGTAGTGGACTGACTCACTTCTAGTTTGAAGTGTGGAACCACTCTAAACTACTTTGTCCAAGTGTATGCTATCCTTGCCTCTCATCCTTGCTATGCTTGCTAGTTAGGACTTCAAATTGGCTGTATGCTTAAGATTTTGCACTTAATATAATTTGAAGGTCTAATATGTTTTGTGAGATTTGTGAAGCTCTATTCACCCCCCCTCTAGAGCCCTTGATCCAACAAAAATCTCCGTTCATTGTTAAATAATATTTTCAGATTAGCTTGATTATGCCATTTGCACACTACTCAACCTCTGTTATGTTACACTATTTGGCTATGTTATTTGTTGTTCTTTTCATATTGTATAGTGCATCAAAGATGTTGTATAAGATGAATGTTTTGGTTGTAGCGTCAATGGACAACAACACCCAATGCCCTTCATGAATAATGGGGAGGAAGATGAGTGGAGGGATGTGTGAATTTATTTTCTCAATCAGTCTTTCTTATTATCCCCCCAATCCCTTTTTAAGAATCATGTCCGTAGGAGTTCATAGCCAGCCATGCAAATGCCGCCCAACTCCTCGCCCAATAGGTGTTTGAAAAGCTGTCATGACGTTCACTGTCATGTACCATCTGACAGTAAAAATTTCATAGAAGTCTGGGTTTAGAATCTGTATATCACCTCATTCAAAGATGACTACTAGTTCATCTTCTTCAGGCCTTACCCTTTCCATGATGAGATGCAGGCCTTCCTTTTATAGGCCATAGCATGCGTCCCGCACAAAGTTGTCGAATGTTGTTATGACCATTTCCGCAGGTGATACTTTGTTTGTTGCTGTGGGTTCCTCTTGGGGGACCTCTTGACTTGTTTCTGGCACCAATTCAATCTTGGGCTTTGTAGTGGGAGGGGTTGTTGTCTATGTTGGGTTTGGATGAGTAAAGTGCTAACCTGTAGTTTGAGCTTGTTGATCTTGTAGGGAAGGTTCATTCTAGAGTGTTTTGAGTACTTCTCTCCATGGTTTCTTCTCTAGGAAGGTGTGATAATCCTGATTTCAGGGTTCCAATAACCAAGATAACAGTTGAGGTTCATTACTATTCAATAAATGACCAATCTTAGAATGAATAAATTTATTCAATATTTGAATTCATTTCACCTAAAATTTGTGATTAGAGATATGATTGATGATGATGATGCTAATTGAGTTATATTATGATGGGTACCTTGTTTAGTGGATATGAACACTTATGAGGCCAAGGGCCAATTTACTAGTCTCAACAAACACAAGTGATAAATTAATGAGCATTGAGGTCTATAATGAATAGCTTGATAATTGTATGACCATAATACTCTTATGAATGAATCGATTTGGAGGAAATTATTTGACATGCAAAGACCATAGTTTGCACATAAAACTTAGAGGAAAGCTCCAATATATCTTGATGAGTACGTGTTTGAAATTTCATATCTAATTGAGTTTCCAATTAAACAATACTAAAGATTTAAGATCCTTAGTTATTTGATTAAATGGGACTGAGAACTATAGTCGACAATTCTAAATAGCTGGTATCAAGGTGCCTGGTTCAATTATGCGGCAATCTAAACTCTTAGAAAAGGGGTCGCCGCGAGTAACCTGCGAGGCCGACTGAATCTTCCGCACATTTCGGGTCCAAACAACCCCTCCTGAGGGGTATCTGATGGCTGGAGTCACGAAATAAGCCTCCCCTCTTCCAGTGCTTCTCCACTCCCCTGACAACAGTGGGGCGGGGAAGGAGTAGCTGGGATGCTCTGCGGGTAAGAAACCGATCTGGGCATGAGAAGAAGCATTTTTTGCATATCCTAGAAGCTCTAAGGAAGACAAGCGTGGGGTTTGGAAAGACAGTGGAATTGGCCGACTCAGTGCTCCGGTCAGGTCTGATGGTGCTCAGAGGTGATGGAACCTATGTTTGATGCTTCCCACGAGTTCACGGTGGTGTCATGATCCTTCCACAACCAAGGCGGAGCACTTCCTAGGATCTCTGAATGATTGCAGAAGAGGATAGAAGTAGGTGTCGAACCCGTAGCTGATGAGATGACATGCTCACTGCATTGCAGAGGAGTGGCCGCCGACATCTTGCTGGTTGCTTCCCTCGCGGCAACGCTCTCACACAGGAACAAAGCCTTTCACGACATCTTGCTGGTTACTTTAGTTGAAGCACATCTTCGGAGCCTGAATCAAGACCTAACTCCTCGTTGGAGTTCCAGGATGCGGCGACGCCCTGATAGCAGGGGCGGAGCCAGGATTCCAATTAATGTGTGTGTGTGGGGGGGTTCGCAGCGCGCTCAACAAGCCACTGCACCAAACCAAGTGCATGTTGCTGACCATTATATGTTATAAATAATATATATTAAAAACTGTATCATAAATATATACATATATATGGAACATTTTTTTTGGGGGAGTCATGGCCCATGCTTGCCCCCCTTGGCTCCGGCCCTTGCCTAATAAGTCTCAGAATCCAAGGTTGCAGAGTGGAGAAAAAACACGGGTGTCGGCTGGTGTTACAACCCCAACTTTTGAGTTCATTTGGTGAGAAATGTAATTTCTCATATTAAAAATATTAGAATAAATAATGATATAATTTGTTTTGAATAAATGAGTTTCGTTTACAATAGCTTTGTTGGTTGTTTTGTGGGCTTGATTGGCTATTTGGCCCAATAATAAGAAAATTCAATTAATAAATGAATAACTAAGAATTGGAGAAAAAAAAGATGTAGAAACCTCTAGAAGGCAAAAGAATATAATCTAAAGTTAGATTTCGTGCCTCTTAGGTTCCTTGGGTTCCAAGGAGTCCAAAGTTGCAAAGATAATGCAACTAGAAAAGAAAAGATCAATTAAATATTTCTTTATTAAGAAAGAAATTGAAAACAATGATAAAATGTGGAAAATAAGTAGAAAGATTTATAATTGAGTTATCTTTGAGGGATTTTCGTATCCATAAGGTTTCTAATGTTAAAAGGAATTCCAAAAAGGAAAATAAAAAGAGAGATAAAGAGAAACCCTCAAAAAGAGATATTTTGATAAGAAATAAATAAGATAATGAGAAATAATGGATAAAAAGTAAAAGGCTAAGGGATATTCCCAAGATGGGATTTCGAGCCATTAAGGTTACTTGAGGTTCAAGAAACTCAGAATAATAATTTAATGGAAAAGGAAAGAGAAAATAGGTGAGAAATTTATATAATTAAGTGATATCTTGTACCTAAAGAAAATACATATTTTCTTTTAGATAATGAACCCAAATTTGGCAGAGGGGTAGATTAAGTCATAATAGACTTTCTCCTAAAATTTTATAGAAAAAGGATAAACGAGGAGATAGTTATTGATGTTAAGAGTTTGCTTAAAATAAAAGAATAATCATTGATTTTTATTTGAAATAGGAACCTTGGGCCCAGCCCATGCGCCTGTCACGCGCATTGCGGGCCGTTGGATTCAGATCCAATGATGACCCCTTCATCTCCTAGCTCATGACAGGTTAGGAAAGTAGGATCAGGAGACCAGGGTTCTCAGGGGCGATTCCCTTGATGATAAAAGCATGAGCACTTATGGATACACTTCCAGTGGATCTGGGAGATCGAGCCGACCGCACCCACCCTAGATTTCACCTAGGTTTGTGGCTTCTCAGAAATTCGCCCAATCTCCAAGAACCTTGGCCATGGGCAAGTAAAAATAGAGGTTCTAGACCCTCTGCGAAAGCCTAGAGCTTTCCTTTGAGTTCGGATGGGAGAGGCTAGCGGGTGTGCGGGGTCAATTGCGAGATGGATCAAGATCTCCACTTCCGAATTGAAGCTGCTTCTCATCATAGAAAAGCTTCTCCGCCCCATCATCTCTTGTGAAATCCAACGAAGCCAAGGGCACCAACAGTTTTGGTGGACTTGGGCGGAGCGGTAGGGACCTTCTCTGGCTACTGGGGCGGAGGAACTCGCGGGGTCAACGCCGCGGTTGACCGCTGCCTGGAGCTGCATCACGAGAGAGGGTGGGCTCGCAAGGTTGAAGAAGCAGGCTGACGAAAAGACCTCACTGCCCCTGAGCGGAACGCAACCAGGTTAGGGCATAATTGCCTTTTTCTTCCTTCAATCGCAAGTTAGGCGGGTTTCTGTGGACCATTGGATTTCTCGTGGTCCAGTGGACCACAGATCGGATGGCCAACATTTCTCTAAAATAACAAATAATTCAAGATTAATGTCTTTTCTTGCAAAAATCATAACTTTCGATAGGAAGCTCTGATGAATAAAGTTAAAACATTGAAGTTGCTTAGAAAAATACGAGGAACATAATAAAATTAGTTTGAAAACTCAGATATGTTCCTACTTGCAAAAGTGTGTTAATCTAATGAAAAGTGATTATGTATTAGATTAAGAAACCCTAATTGAGCATATTGGTTAAGTTCATGTTGCTTAGTTGATGAAATTAAGTAATTGCAACCGGTTGAATAGTTAATGACGAACTTGAACTTAATCTAGATGTTTCGTGCATGATTTAGGGTTTTAACCCCATATGAGAATGATTAAGCATTTAGAAACCCTATTTTGAGATGATTAATGTATTAAGTAGGGTTTTATGGATGATTAAAGTTGCTATTAACCTGTTAATCATAAAGAGGTACAGTAAGAACAAAAAGGATGAACTTTGCACGTAATTGTTTTGATTTGGAGTTCCATGTACATGAACAAGCTTTAATGGTCCTTGAAACCCTAATATGAGTAAATGTGACTCTTAATGGATTTAATGGTTCAAATTCATGATTAAAATTGAGATATGATGGCTCTAAGCTATTTCGAGTATAAAAGTTCCTTATTATAAATAAATACCCTTAATATGTTTTTCTATTGGATAAAGATGGAATTAATGATAAGTAGAGTTCAGATGTGAACTAAATCATAATGAACTATGAGTAGTTATTCCGGAAGGAACCAAAGATGAAAATTAGACCTAATAATCTTGTCATGAATTAAAAAGGATAAAATGGTAGTTTTAAAGTAAAAGAGGCATAATGGGCTTAATTGATGGTTAATTGTGCCTTTTATCAGAAATTAAGGTAATATGTTAACCTTAACATCTTTTGTGAAGAATAGATGAGATAATTAGGGTTTGCGAGTATTGTATAAAATTAGGGACTAAAAGAGTAATAATGAAGAGGAACCCTAATCGCATTGGAAACCCGAAAAGTGAACTAGAAACCCTAGGAAGCGAGCTAGGTTTAATAGATCTTTATGGCATGATTAATAATAGGAAATTGGATGCCTATTTCAGGATCAACTTGGTGTGTGCTTGCCTAGTTACTTAATTGGTTGAATTATTTCTGCAATCAAGTCAACTTGACATGTATGTGGTTAATTATGGTTAATCACATTAGTTTCCCGAAGAGTTTCCAGAATGATTAATCGCATTGAATGCAACCTATCAGTTGGATGTTCATTCTTGTAAATTATAAAGTCACTATGATTATCACACTTGTAATATAAATGTGTATTCTCGCACCTACATGCCACCCTAATGGATGATGCAAAAAGGTCAAGCCCAGGAGGGAAGACCAATGGGCACCATGAGAGGTCACCCTAGACACCAAGCTTGGGAATGAGAAGGTCCACAAGGTAAATAATCTTCCAAATTCCAAAACATACCTAGAAATCACATAATTAATAGAAATTAGCCCCCTTATCCAATAAATACCCATAAAATACATATGAACTCAAAAATTGTCAAGTTTATTACAAAACTCCTAGATCAGACTCTTGAGGTGCTTATAAAGATGGTAATTAATTTAGATGCTAATACTCATATTTAGGATTAATTAAATAAAACAAACAATATCCAGTTGATATTAATTCTCAAAAAATTCTCCTAGAACCCTAATGATGATTTGAATCCATCTTTAGACTCTTATCTTACTAAGATCCCTAAATATTAGGTCATTTCCTATTAATGGATGATTAAATGCTTTTAGCCTCATATTAATTCTAGGAAAAAAACTAGTCATTAGAAAAATATGAAAATTGAACCAGACCATAATAATGACCTCTAGATCAGTACAAAAATATCATAGACCTGTTAAAGTTAGTTTGAACTTAGGTTTGGCCTAAACCCTAGTTTGGACCTAAATATCAAGTGAGATGATTATCCAATAATTAATGATGGTTAATTTGTTATTAATAAGGTGATGGACAAAGATATAGACGGTACATAATATAAATAGGAATCTATGAACTCAGGTACATGTGTTTTATTAAGTATAAGACTAATTTTCATGGATGCATACTGATATGATGTACTTTGGATGCTTTTATTTGCATATAAATTCTTGGATGCACATTAGTAGTATATGCTTCGCCAAACATAAAAGAACATAAAAGATTAAGATGAGTTGTAGCTACTGAAGTGAGATAGTATTTCCCTCTCTCTTCTGAATACTAATGTCGAGCACCACCCTATAGCCCTAGGGGCAGGGAAGGGCCCAACATGTATGTAAAATAAGGCGCTGACACACTTAGTAGTACAACTGCATCTAAAGACATGTATAAAAGAAATATTTACCTAATTCTCCGCCCTAATATAATGTTTTCTTTTTATTTCTTTCTCAAATATTTCATTATGCAAGTTACTATACTAGTATTTTATCTACGCACACAACTTTTGTTGATTCGTCTGTTTCACATATTTTCTAGGTTCAGAGCTAGGATGGGAGAAAAGACAGGAAGTGAGCAATATTCAGGTTGTATCTTTTGTGTAGATCCTAGTTAGCATACATGTTCATAGACTTGTAAAATTCTATTCAATGTGTAAATGTAAGTTATAATAATTTTTTAGTAATATACATGTTGAATGTTGAGATTGTTATGGTGTATGCCTGTATTTGTATGTTCATGTATGCGTATTATGCTTCCGCATCGCTCTCTGATACAATTAGCTAACATTTTTGAATTTGTCCTCTAGAATCTTCTAAGTCTCAAGAAGGTAGAATCCGAGGATGTTACAGAAGGGAACTATTGTATAAATCTGCCTTGGATAGCGTCCATGTGTGGGTCATATCATAATATTTTTGTCATGGATTATTTCCATGACATACTTTCCTTGCAACCCATGGACGTTTTCATTTGTAGTATCTCCCAAGGGGATTCTTTAATTCATTACTTTGATCATCCTCAACACAATGAAGGCAATGTCCCGAAAAATCAAGAATTTACTGGGAGCATCAAAATTGATCCATATAGGCTTCTAGTTTGGGAAATACCGATTGTCAAATCCCTTAATGAGATGTTTAAGTCTTATCATAATATTTTGTATCCCCTAGCCTCATAGTCCCTAAAGACCATTTTGTTGCACAACATGTCCCTAATATTACAGTTATGTGTCACAATCTGATGTTCAACCAAGTCTACTACTATCAACAACTAGTGGTCTTTACCCTTGAAAGGTAGAGTAATGAGCTTCATATTCCTAGTGCTTTTCCAAGCAGAGATGAGTTCATTGACTGAGAGTGATCTAGGGTTGCCTTAATAGAATTTTAAAGACTGACTCAATTTGTTATTGAACACTGGCCCCTCTTTGTCTCCGTGCATGAACTCTTTGATGATTGTACCACAGAGGACCTTAAATAATTGCTTGTAGATAGACGCCTTAGCTTTGAATTCCTTTCTTAGTTCTTCTCTCGTCAGAATACACCCTTGATTCGTATAAAGTACATAGCTTCTAGGATTGTTCATCGAGGATGTAGGACAGAATGTAGATGTCCCGTAGAAGCATCCCTGAGGTGGATGTCTTATCAATATCCCTCATTTTGTAGGGTAGGGGTGGAGGCACGACTTCATTGGTACCATAAGGGATTTTAGGCTCAGGAAAAATAGGGTTATCTAATTTCTTGGGGGCTCTCTAAACATATAGTTTATATTTCCTTCCTCATCATTGGAGGCATACTCTTTGTGACTTTCTCTGGGGACATCACTTTAATGTACTACACCTTTTCAAGCTATTCTATGGGTTTGTTGGAAGAGAATTCTCACATTTTTTTTTGAAAGTGAGAGGTGGTGCTATGGTTTTGTAAATGAAGAGTTCTTCTAGCCTGACCATCACCTCATCATCTGTCTCCCTTATCTCTCCTTCTAGCATAGAGGTAGGATTGGGGATTGCTTCATTCTGCATGGTTGCTTCTTCAATGTTGGCACATGCATATATTTTTTTATTTAGGTTGACTTTATCCCCTACATCTTAATTAGGCTCGTTCTCACCAGGCGTCATGGACACCTTTGTTGAATGTTTTGTTGACGCAACAAAATGCACATCAACATCATTATGATCGAAAAAATTGTCTACGTTCTACAAAGAATCTCTTCTTCATTGTGGTATGAGAGGGCCACTGTAACACACTGATTTTTGTAAAACATGTAAAAGACTAAGAAGAAGCATAAATATCATTGGGATGTCACAAAATGATTATCATTGCATAAAAATAGAGTTTATACAACCAACACAGGAAAAACAACAATTCTCATACACAAGTTCCACAACCTAAAACTTTAACTTTGAACTAGCTAAACTAGTACATAGTCTTGATGCTAATTGAAAAACTAAACCACACGCCATATGATAGTTGTCACCCCACCAGGTTTAGTCACCTAGATTTCTTATTGAGGTATAATATCCTTGCTTATGCTTTCTTATCCTTCTCCTGTAGATATCACATCTGATAAATGTGTTTTCATCATTTTTATTTACATCTTTTAGATATCTTTTTGGGATTGTTTTGTTATTTATTTTCTTAGTTTTATAATTAATTACATTATATTATATTTTTCTCTTTAAGTAGAATTTTAATTATATTTTCTTGGATTTTATAGGAAATGGGATAAATATTCTTTGAGTATAATTGCATAATTTGCAGCAGTCCTGTAATTATTGTATATCCGTCACCAAAAGTACCATAACTCTCGAATCCAAAGTCCAAATTGAGTGTACAATTATTCATTGGAAATGAAATTTAATTTCCTATAAGTATATCCTATTATATGGACCGCTTTTATACATTTTATGGGAGAAAAATACGTTCGAAATTACTGCTGTGGGAATCTGCATTGAAGAGAGTTACATGGTCAAGACAATTAAAGCCTATCAAATTTCTACTGACCAGATCTAGAAAATTCAAAAGGACGACTCCCTCTCTTTTCCCCTCTTTTTTGAGTAGCCTACCCCCTCCTTCTTCTATAAAAGGAGGGGCACTTCCTCCTCCCAAGATCATCTTTTGTATCATCTTTGTATGAGATTTTTGAGCAATCTTCTTATGTTCTTATGTTATTGTGTTCTTTCCATCAATAAAGATTAATTTTTACAAGCTAAGTATTTCCTTCAATTGTTGTTCTTTTACTTTGCTCGTTTAGATCTAGTTTCTTCTTCCTCTTATTCTTTTGTCGACCGAAGCAAGGGATTAAGCATCGGTCATTTCATTGACTCTAGCCTAAGGAACTACTTTTAGTAAGACTAGACTATGGCTATAACTCTTCTTCCCTCTATCTCCCTTTTCTCCACAAAGCATGAGTGGGTAGTTCTCTATCGAGGCAAGGGGGATAATCCCTTAGCCATGGTTATATCGACTTTTCCTTAAAAATGATTCTAGATGGCTTTTGGATTTGATAACTAATTGATCTATCAAAGTAATTAATTGGTTTGATTAAAAGTTAATCCGAATGGATATGACTGTGGAAGTTTGGATTTAGAACAACAAACCCAATCACATATGAGTTTTGAAACGATCGTGGATTTTTTTCTTTTAGGATGATGAACTAAGAAGCATGAGCACCGGGACCAATGGGCTCATGTGGAGTCCATCTTTAGTGGATTTTTATTAATTCACTTGCCTTCATTGAATTCGTCATTTTTAAGGATTAGTTTGTTTTTGCCTAGACTAAGGTGGTGAAAACCCCTAAAGCCTCGATTCCCATCTCTTGATTTAATCACTGCTTGCTTTTACTTTCTTTAATCTTTAGTCTTTTCATTCATAATAGTTTTCTTGTGCTAACAACAATCTTGATTTTCCTTGTGATAGGGAAAATTTATATTCTTGTTAAGTGCATTTTCATTCCTGCATTTATTTCTTAAATGTCAGTCATCAACCCCAAACTCAACTTTTAATTTCTGTTCCAAATTTGAAAATACCAAAAATAAATAACAAGTTCTTCAAACAATTGGGTTTAGATTTAACAATCTTAATAAAGTTGTTTTGTGGGATCGACCCTTTCTATACTAGCCTTAATCAGAAAGTTGAAAAAGGATTGAACTCTAGGATAATTATCTTAGTGATTGTAAGTGCACTTCGACGCATCAACAATTTGGCACCGTTGCCGGGGACAACAAATTATTTTCTCATATCCCAAAAACTTTTAAAAAACTTTGTTTCATTTTAATGCCTTTCGAGTAACATTTCGGAAGTGCTACTCCTCTTTCTGCCGAGTTTCTATTCCGGCAGTACATTTTTTTCTGCAAATGTACTAGTTTGTAAAAAAAAAATGTAATTTTAGTTAGTTTTGTAAATTTTAACCTTGTGTCATAATCCCTTATTTTTTTAAATTTATGGTCTTGTAAAAATATTTAGTTCTTTTTTGAATTGTAAAAAAACCATTTTCAAATGGAGCGGTCAACAAATTATGGCTCAAAAAAATGATCAAATGGTTACCACAACCATCCATCACCATATTGTCCTAATATGTCCCCTGATTATGGTAGCACCTTATATAATCTTGAGTCTTCCTATCCTGGTAGGTATGATGAAAATCCTAACCCAAACTTTTTTGATAACCACTATCAGGAACCTTTCTATCCATATTCCAATGGGGGGTATGACCAACAACATTTTGGGGAATATAAATCTGATTAAAAAACCCAAAAGTAACTAGACACACATAAACTCTTGATAGAGGCTTTGCTAGATGCCCAGTCAAAGAGTCCAAATTGTCAAAATGTGTCTCATCATGTTATGGTGACACCTTGTAATGCCAAGTCTTCCAGTCAAGGTGGATGTAATGGAAATTTCAATCCAACATCTCCTGGAGACTATTATGAGGAGCAATGCCACAATCAATATGAGGGGTACTATGACAAAGATCCTTATGGGGGGTATGGTAGGGGTAACCAACAAAATTTCAGGGGTTATGAACCTTATTATGAAAATGAATATACATCTCAACAGGATGAACGGATTAGAGCCTTGGAAAAAGTACAAAAGAGTATTAGAAAATCGAAAAACCTTGCTAAATATCTTACTAGAGGCCCAATCACAGACTCCCCTTGTAGATCTCAAACAACCCAAGATGGTTCTTCCCGATGATGACGACGATGATCCACTTTTTGTGTCATATATGTCGGATCCTGAAGAAATAGCACAAACCATGGAGCCATATTTTGCGTGTGATGAGGACGTTGGTATCCCTACCTTTCCTTTAGAGACTCTACTACTTGAGTATGAAAAGTCACAACACAAGAGTCATTCTTATCTTGAATATCCAACAAATCCTCCCATCCTTGGCATCTTTCTAGATGTTATCCATGACCAATCCCCTATGATTGAACCTATTCTAGATAAGGAATCACCAATCCCTGATTATGAAATAATTCCTCATATTTTATCACAGCCAAATCTCATTCCACATATAGCTGATCTAGAAGGGGAGACACCACCCTTAGAAGAGGTCCACATGCTCCCTTCTGCTGGATACAAGGAATATGTCCCCATTTTTATCCCTCATGAACCCATGGAAACTCCTTGCATAGAGGAACTAGAGTTACATACTATATCAACCATAAATTCCATATATCCCAAGGTTGATTGCATGAATTTTGAGCAGAGCAAAAATACTTATCATGCTGATTTAAATGTAGTTGTCTCTTTCATATCATCGTCAATTATCCTATACGCAGGTCAATATTACGGGGGGAAACCTAATCCAGATCCTCCGCCTGACCTTGCACATCTGACACTACATGTGTTACCGGTCGGGTACCCACCAACCTCCCCCAATCCACATCCTTCTTCGACATTTCCTTTACTGCTAAAGGAAGATGTGTGGATCCTTTTGGAAGGAGTGTGAGGCAAAAGACATTATGAAAGCCTCTTTAAGCTTCCACGACCACCCATCCATTGGGTGTACCATGAAGCTCCTTTGTTCAAAGTTACAACCATCATCAACATCCCCTTTAGCTGGACATTTTTTGAGCTACCAGGACCTCCTGGTGATCCCAGTAATTTTCTTCCCTCCATTCTGGATTTAAGTTTTGCTCGGGATGAGAAAAATCTTAAGTTCAGGGTGGAGGTGTGTGGTACATACTCCTTCCACCCACTCTATCTTACTTTTTGCAATTTCTCATCATGTTATGTAGTTTAGTTTTATTTTTTCAAAAAATTGCTAAAAATTTCAATTTTCTAGTTTGGCCTTTATCTAGTCAGCCAGTTTGAATAGATGTTTATCATTTTACTTCCTTGAATTTAGTAAAACTTTTTTTAAAATTTATTACAAATTGCCATGTTTGAAACCATCGTGTCACCTTGGACCCCTAAAATAACTTCACTCCTTGGAATAGTTGGCAAGTCATAAGGAATCAATTAGAACCAATAATGTTTCCCCATAATTAAGAAATGGATTATATTGTTATAAAATTTGTATGATGTGATTTATAGGAATAATCTAACTAGATAAATGACACTCTCTGATAAAAATATATGAAAAAAAAGTTAAATTTATAAGCACAAGAACATCTTTGTCTCCCCTCTATTTTTTTTCTTCTAAAAAAGAGAAACAAAGAATCACCACCGGACAAAAATCAAGTCCGGGGTGGCATGCTTCCCAAAATAAAAACTCCATACCCCACAAAGGGGTGTACCATCAAAAGATGCCAAAAGTACACATGAAAAACAAAATTGTGACCAATGTAGCCACAACTCCACAAATTCATATCCTGAGTCAAATAGAGGAGGGATCAATATTTTTTTCATCATTTCCTTCTTTGTTTTCACACCCTCAAATTCGTCCTGTTCTTGTGAAACAACTTCCAAAAAAAAGTAATAAAAATTGAGAGTGTCAAAGAAAAAGTAAGATGAATCCTATTCTTCTACAAATTCTTGTTTTAGAAGCTAGATTTGACATTTGTTTTGATAGGGGATATAGAATTTTATGCTATGCGGTTCTAGGAGATTGGGTCACTTGGACAAAATTTGGAGGTGAGGACTATAGTGATGTTATTAATGTGAGGATGGTATTTTGGAAGTATGAATTGGAGTTTTGTAATCTAATTTACTTGAGGACAAGCAAAGATTCAAGTCTAGGGTATTTTGATAAATGTGTTTTCATCATTTTTATTTACATATTTTAGATATATTTTTAGGATTGTTTTGTTATTTATTTTCTTAGTTTTATAATTAATTGCATTATATTTTTTTTCTTTAAGTATAATTTTAATTATATTTTCTTGGATTTTTGTAGGAACTGGGATAAATATTTTTGGAGTATAATTGCACAATTTGCAGCAGTCCTGTAATTATTGTATACCCATCTCCAAAAGTGCTATAACTCTTGAATACAAAGTCCAAATTGATGTACTTTTTATTCATTGGAAAGAAAATTTAATTCCCTAAAACTATATCCTATTATTTGGACCGCTTTTATACTTTTTACGGGAGCGAAATACGTTCAACATTGCTGCTGTGGGAATCTGCATTGAAGAGAGTTACATGGTCAAGACAATTAAAGCCTATCAAATTTTTGTTGACCAGATCTAGAACATTCAAAAGGAAGGCTCCCTCTCTTTTTCCCCCTATCTTTTGAGTAGCCTACCCCCTCCTTCTCCTATAAAAAGAGGGGCACTTCCTCCTCCCAAAATCATCTTTTGTATCATTTTTGTAAGGGATTTCTGAGCAATCTTCTTGTGTTCTTATGTTATTGTGTTCTTTCCATCAATAAAGATTAGTTTTTACAAGCTAAGTATTTCCTTCAATTGTTGTTCTTTTACTTTGCTCGTTTAGATCTAGTTTCTTCTTCCTCTTATTCTTCTGTGGACTGGATCAAGGGATTAAGTGTTGGTCATTTCATTGACTCTAGCCTAAGGAACTATCCTTTAGTAAGACTAGACTATGGCTAGAACTCTTCTTCCCTCCCTCTCCCTTTTCTCCACAAGCATGAGTGAGTAGTTCTCTATCGAGGCAAGGGGAATAACCCCTTAGCCATGGATTTATTGACTTTTCCTTAAAAATGATTCTAGATGACTTTTGGGTTTGATAACTAATTGATCCATCAAAGTAATTAATTAGTTTGATCAAAAGTTAATCCGAATGGATATGACCGTGGAAGTTCGGATTTAGAACAAAAAACCCAATCACATAGGAGTTTTGAAACGACCGTGGATCTTCTTCTTTTAGGATGATGAACTAAGAAGCACGACCACCAGGACCAATGGGCTCATGTGGAGTCTTAGTGGACTTTTATTAATTCACTTGCCTTCATCGATTTCGTCATTTTTAAGGATTAGTTTATTTTTGCCTAGGCTAAGGTGGTGAAAGCCCCTAAAGCCTCGATTCCCATCTCTTGATTTAATCAATGCTTGCTTTTGCTTTCTTTAATCTTTAGTCTTTTCATTCATAATAGTTTTCTTGTGCTAACAACAATCTTGATTTTCCTTATGACAGGGAAAATTTATATTCTTGTTAAGTGCATTTGCATTCCTGCATTTCTTTTTTATGTGTCAATCATCAACCCCCAAAATCGACTTTTAATTTCTGTTCCAAATCTGAAAATACAAAAAATAAATAATAAGTTCTTCAAACAATTGAGTTTAGATTTAACAATCTTAATAAAGTTGTCATGTGGGATCAATCCTTTCTATACTAGCCTTAATCAAAAAGTTGAAAAAGAATTAAACTATATGATAATTATCTTAGTGATTGTAAGTACACTTCGACGCATTAACATCATCCCCAACCATGCAAAGCAAAAAACAAAAATGTTAGAGTAAGTGGCACTAAGTAACATTATATGAACTGAAAATACACTATACTCTTGAGAAACTTGAAATAAACATTGTAAACAGTAAATACTTTCTAATCAGCTATCTTTATCTATATTTCTCTTTATCCTTGACATTACTATCTCAAGTTGACTATATTTTCTTTCTTCATAACCTTGCTCTCAGGAGCTTGATAATACATGCACCAAAGTTCTTATTGCTCTTAGGAGCTTGATGAATATTATTGCTCTCAAGAGCTTGAATATGTAGTCATTGCTCCCATGAGCTTGATACAATACATTTCTCTCATGAGCTTGAATCTATAACATTTCTCTCAAGAGCTTGATGGATAGTATTGCCCTCAAGAGCTTGATCTATGACACTGCTCTCGGGAGCTTAATGAATAACTTGGAAAGGAACAACACGAATCAAGTATCTTGTACTTAACATTATTCTTGAATGTCATAACTTGAAACATTAAATATTACTTAAAAGGATGCACATGTCATTATTATAATCATACATGAGAACATTATTGAAAACTATAATTTGATTCATGATCAATTTTCTGGTAAACATTCATTAGAACTATATATTTGGTATCATTATAATTGATTCTCATAATCATGACCAAAATAAAACCCTTGACCCATACTTGTTAACTCAGAGTGCATGAATCCACTTACCTAAACTTTGAGAAACTCCTACTGATTCTCTTGAAGTTGATGAAGCCCTAGGTTCCTGTAATTAACATACTTTACATCAATTACTATCTTAAATAAAATTTATACCATAATCGTAGTTATCATAAAAACCAGATATAATATTACATAATCAGGGTTTGAAAATCACACAATCAGATTCTACTAAAAAAATCCTTTCCAAAGAGTATTTTCCCATTATTTTTCGATAACCCATCAAATTAATATGAATATCAGAACAGTCTACCAGTCAGAAAATATGGGAAAGCCACGTTGGCACCATCCTATCCATTAGTAGTAGGTCTGCCTAGCTGGCCCAATTAGCACCCGTATCCTGGCCAGGGCCCTCACTCTAATGGAAACATGCGATTGCTGTATAATCTAGACTGAACAAGTTCGGATAAACCCATACCAACTGTGACAAAGCATTTGTAAAGCATGGGCAACGTGGTAATCTTTGACGCCGAGCTTCTTCTACTTCGTGATAGGTCAGGTCTCCAGTATTCCAAATCACAGGGAAACCTGCGTTGGGAACCGATCAAGCAAGCAGAAATTGGGCGTGAAGATCGTCATGCCGAGTCAGTGGGGATCTCGTAGTGACCTAGATCCCTAGATTGGGTCAAGGATGATCGGGGTGCGAAAAACCATACTCGACCATAGAACATGAGGAGGTGTCTTGCAAGTCACAACACAAACCCAAACTCGAAGCAAACTAACCATATCGATGTGTCCCTGGAACCTTGGCGAAGGTGGAGGAAGCAAGGAGAATAGAAAAGGAGGCCCTTGATCGGTAATTGCCTTTGGGATGGAAAACCAAAAGAAGGACGATGAAAGGGGGAAACGGAGGTACTTGTTGTATCAGACGTAATTGAGGGTCGAAAATGCTTCTCTGGGGGCCAGGTGAATGATCGACAGCCTCAACTGCAGACGCAGGGGTCTGAGACGCCGTGTTGACAAGGCCTGGTTGAACAGCAACAAAAGTGTCTTACGAAGCAACCCCCCGGGAATGCAGGGAAAGGGGCCCAGCATTGCCGCAGGTCAAGGGAGGTCCGAGTTCTAATGGAACTGGGACTCTAGATCCTTTGAGGCGCCTGGGGCATGAAAACTATGTGATTGGGGATCTTTGTATGCAAAATGATGCGAAGAGTCTGAGGGTGATGAAAACAACTGATTTCACTGAGGTTTTAGGGGTTTAGCTGGCAGAGAAAAGAGGGACTTTGGTTCATGTCTCGTGTAGGAAACATTGGGAGGTAGGGGACGAGAAAAAGAGCGTGTAACACTCGATTATTTCATTAAATCGTGTGGACCAAAGTCCACCAATATCAGGATTGTCTAGTTATATTTATATAGGCTCTTTCCTAATTTCATTAAGGGTCCCACGACTATCAAATTAAGACCAAAATTTGCATGCAACTTAATTTAACCAATATGAAACTAAAAATCAACTTAGTTTTCCGTTTTCGGAGTCATACCCACCTATGCTCACATTTTGGGTTAAACCCATAATTATCCCAAATTATCTAGTAAAGATTAGAAGCCCACAATTACACAAAAGTCACTTATCATCATTATAAACTTATGTAATTTTTTAAAGGATCCAAAAATGGGTGTTTGTCAGGTCTAAATTATCCACGATCCTAATGTGACAACTATTTATCTATTATACTATAGTTATTGTCATTATGCATCAATATGATCAATAAAGGTTCAAATCCGGCTAACTTTGATTGAGCTTAGGGTTGTGCCATAATAAGATGAGAAAGGGCTACCCTTTTATGAAACTAAATTACCATTAGGTTGAATGTACACTTATATATTAACTTTATGGGTCCATGCTTCATTTCCTAATCACATGAGGATTTGAAGAAAATAAGAAATCACATAAAAAGTTTATTTATAATATACCAATTCTCAAATGTTATAATTCTACCCACCTTAATTTAATTTCGTCCTCAAAATTTCATATACTACCCACATTAGGGTTTCACATATTCTGCATATGAACTAATCAACATCTATTTCTATCTAATAAAAAAACTAGGGTTAAACTAGATCATACCTTCTTCCACATCATCAACCATTGCAAAGATTCTTGCTTTTCTCTTTTCTAGTTGGTCTAGTTTAGGGTGTTGTCTTGCATCTCTCCTTGATTTGAACTTGGGGGGCATTCAAAATTCTTGTGACTTGGATCTCCACAATGGTAGAAAACTCCGGTGCCAAACCTACATACTCCACCATGGAGCCTGTTGCAGGTTGGGAAAGGGTTCTTATCAGTTGGTTCTTCTAAATCTTTCCTCTTCTTATCATTATGGTTGTTGGAGTTGCTTCGAAACTAGTTGTGCTTATCATTCTTACACATCCTTCCTTGGTGATCTTCTACCTCCAGGGCAGCCTTGAGTGCTTCTTACACTGTCTTGATGCCACATCCAGTCATAGCATAGCCTAGATCAGGCTTCAGACCATGCATAAACTTCTTTGCAAGATTGCCTCGTCTACGCCGTACCTATACTTTTGCAGCATGCAAAACTTCATTGCATACTGGTTGATAGTTGTGTCGTACTGCTTCAGGTGCCTTGAACTCCATCTCCTTCTTTTCGATCATAGCTTCTGAGATGTAGTGATTCCGGAAGGCAGTGGTGAACTCTTCCCAGGTCATTGGCTCAACATTGGGTCCTCGAGCATTGGTGAAGTTCTCCTACCAAGTGCGTGTTTCACTCTTCAACATGTGTGTCCCAAAGCAAACTTTAATGCTCAGGACATCCCAAATCATGAAAGTAGTGCTCGATATTGAGTAGCCACTCTTCAGCTCGACCAACTTTATCAGTCTCAGCTTCACAGGAGTAGGTCTCTGGCTTAATCTTCAGGAAGTCTACTAAGGTCATCTCCTGGTTCCTCGATTGATGTGGTCTTTCATGTTGACCGATCAATGCATCAATAAGAGCCTTGATGAGCACTTCCAGAGGTGCATTAGGGTTAGCCTCTCCAGAAGCACTATGATCACTTCCCCCATTGGAAAAGCTTCCCTCTCCATCAACGTACTCCTTGCCTTTATCAGATTTCCTCTTAGGATCCATCTACAAAAGGGAACATGAACTACATGATGTGGCCAACAATATTTTTCACTCTGATACCATATTGTAACACCCCAATTTTTGTAAAACATGAACAAGACTAAGCAGAAGCATAAATCTCATTGGGATGTCACAAAATGATTATCATTGCATAAAAATAAAGTTTGTTCAACCAACACAGGAAAAATAACAGTTCTCATGCACAAGTTCCACAACCTAAAACTTAAACTTTGAACTAGCTAAACTAGTACATAGTCTTGATGCTAATTGAAAAACTAAACCACACACCATAGGATAGTTGGCTCCCCACCAGGTTTAGTTGCCTAGCTTTCTTCTTGAGGTATAAGATCCTTGCTTATGCTTTCTTATCCTTCTCCTGTGTACATCACATCCCCAGCCATGCAAAGCAAAAAGGAAAAACATTAGTGTAAGTGGCACTTAGTAACATTATATGAACTGAAAATACACTATATTCTTGAGAAAATTGAAATAAACATTGTAAACATTGAATAATTTCTAGCCAACTATCTTTATCTGTTTTTCTCTTTATCCTTAAAATTACTATCTCAGGTTGACTATATTGGCTTTCTTCATAACCTTTCTCTTAGGAGCTTGAATATACATGCACCAAAGTTCTTATTGCTCTCAGGAGCTTGATGAC
The DNA here is from genome assembly GCA_963693085.1 of Alisma plantago-aquatica. Taxonomy (NCBI): domain Eukaryota; kingdom Viridiplantae; phylum Streptophyta; class Magnoliopsida; order Alismatales; family Alismataceae; genus Alisma; species Alisma plantago-aquatica. The sequence continues at coordinate 256,045,363 of OY856412.1, forward strand.
TAACATTGCTCTCAAGAGCTTGAATCTGTAGTCATTGCTCCCAGGAGCTTGATAAAATACATTTCTCTCATGAGCTTGAATCTGTAACATTGCTCTCAAGAGATTGATGGATATCATTGCTCTCAAGAGCTTGATTTGTGACATTGCTCTCAGGAGCTTGATGAATAACTATGAAAGAATCAACATGAATCAAGTATCTTGTACTTAACATTAATTTTGGACATACTGTAAAGAGGCGAGATCACCTCCTTACTAAAATTTAAAGGAAATACAAAACATCCACACATTTCATAAAAATAGAGAGTTTGGGATGCTTGCATAATATTCCAAATAAATAAGCATGATTCCAGATACATTATAAAATGTCAATAACAACGGAAATAAAAATACTAAGCCTTTACATAGCTTTCATTGTTCACCACATGATTGATTCCTAAAAGAAAAGATAAGAGAAACATGATCTAGCTATAGCAACCTAGTCATCCTTTTCAAAATCTTGAGATCAACTACTGAGAAAACTTCCTTCAAGCTTGTCCTTCTCCTTGCACAACACCAGCACCTGGGTGGTTGGGAAAGCACCCAACAAGAGGGAAAAGGAAGAAAAAGTATGTGTTACAAAACTGATCTAGGACAATGAGATAAATAAAACAAGTATAAACAATCTAGGGTTCATCATAAGATGAAGAATACAAGAGTATGAGGCTATATCAAAAGAAACTTGCCAATAACAAATATATATTAAAAAGGGGTTTTGCATGTAAGATAATTATGTCTACCTAACTAAGTAGGGTTGAGGCACTTACTAGACCTCTAACCTTAGGTGAGGGGAGAATAAGACACTCGCAGTCACCTATAATAATATGGGGAGAATAAATACATTCCCCAGGGTGAATTGATACATGCCCTTTGTGAGTGGTTGTACATAAGTACCGCTACTTTAAATTAAATAGAACACAAATCTACATATTAGAAAAATAGTTATGGAAAGAATAATTTATGAACCAATAAGCATGGCAATGGAGTTTAAAACCCAAACAAGATAATATATTAACTGATTTGAGGCATAAGCAAATTAGGGTTTCAAGAATAGAAGAATAAGGTTCAATTAAGCCTCATAATGGAAAACTAGGTTAAGGCATAAATATTGCCAACCGATGTGTTAGATGCACATACCTCTTCCTTAGAGCCCTAGTAACCACTTTCCAAAATCCTAACCAAGATTAGAGTCCACTTGTCCTATTATCATGACCATATTCATGTATTAGCATTATAGGTATTCACTAAGAACTCAAAACCCTAAAGTTTTCAAAATTTTCTACAAACCACTGATTTATGTCTTGAAAACAACACCACTATCTTAGTTAGGGGTTTCTGATAAAAATGACATATAATATTATATATTTTGAAGATATGGACTTTTAGGGTTATTTTTAGTGATTTTTAGTTGATTAAATCATCCCCAAAATACTTTCTTGAAAAACTCAAAATCAGGCATCATAATTATTTATATTAGATAGATAACCTTTTTTTGAGTCTAGAACATATTTTAGTTTTAATTTTGGCCCAAGGAATTATTAGTTATGAATTATCTAAGTCTGACCAATCAGAAAATTAGAAAAATAAATTTTTGATTTTAAAAACACAGAGAGCGAGCGAGAGAGAGGAGTCCAAGCCCACTGCTTGTCCCAATCACCACGGGCTAAGTCATCGGCCCACACCCACTGGCTGCCAAAGTGGCACCAGGGTCAAAGACTGGTCAAACGCGGAAGGACGAACGAAAAGGGTAGAACTGCCCATGAGCGGAAACAAAGGCGAACAGAATCGATCGAGGGCATAAGCGTAAAATCACAGGAGGCCTTTTCCCTCATTGCTCGCACAACCTATTCATGAAGAAGCTCAGTCGACGTTCGGGAGAATTGGGCAATTTGGCTATACTTAACCAAACTCAACACACAAGTACTCAAAACGAAGAACGAAGAAACCGAACAAGATGGTACCTCTGATTTCATCAGAGATGATGTGCAGAGGGTGAGAGAAGTGCCACAAGATCTGCATCTTCGACAACTCTTAAAGGGTCAAGACATTGATGAAAAGTCAAATTGGCTAGTGCATTGAGTTGCAAAGACGATGGGGGTGCTTAGGGTTTGGATATTTATAGGCAATGGGGTTTGTAGTAGGGTTTTGGTACCCGAGGTGAGACGTAGGTTGCGGCCAACTTTGGGGGTTTATCAAACCTTCAATAAATCATGAAAACTTTGGGATTGTTGGAAGCAGAAACTCGAGATAAATTCACAACACCAAAAATCGTTTGATTTGGTTGAGTGTAGATCAAGATAATGCCAAACGAAAAATTGAAAACTTCCACCCTGTTTCCTAATCCGGACCAAGGTAGGAGATAAACTCGCTACCATTCGATCAATCCATGGGGCCATCTGAGCCATCGTATCACACACATAAGTTATATTAGGCGCGTGACATATATTTCTAATTGCATTATAAACCGAATAAAGTGATATACACATTATCTAATGAATTTCTCTCTCTTCTTTTGAGGGCTCAAACAATCTCCAAATTTAATAAAAATTGACAACTTGACTTATTTTGAGGTGTAGAATCTGAATATGGAATTAGTTTTGCCTTTTGAGGACTTTTAATGGGCTAAATAATTCAAAACTTATTTTCTCTTTCCTCTTACATTTATGACTCTCTGATTATCAAAATATGCTCAAATTTCACCCATGTGTCCCAATTAATGTCTTGGATACGATTTTGCCATAATTTGGTCATGTTTGTGATATTTATTTAATCAATTCTTAAAATGAAGGTTATACACACTTTTTCTCTCATACTTGTTCACATTATCCAAATTAATTGAAAATTTGCCCAAAGACTTATTTTTATTCCTAGATTACTAACTTGGAGTTAGTTTTCCAATTTGAGAATATTAGATATTTTGTTTCTCTTTCTTGGCTTATTTCCTATTTTCTTTTAATGAAGACCTTTATATATCTTTATATTTTCCACATTGGGTGATACTTGGCCCTTAAGTAACTTTTAGTCCAAGAAAATAAATTTGTGCATCAAATTGTCTCTGGGTTCATTTAATTGATATTTTTGGAAATATGTTCCACTTTATCTCATTTTATCCTATTTATAGAATTTATCATCTCCTTTATGTATATTTTGAAATTTCTTTTCTTTTCCCTATTCTAAAAAGTCCTAGAAAGTTCTAGCACAATTTCCATCATTATTTTTATTATTTAAGTGGACATTTGCACTTCAGGCCCATTACTTAGGTTTCTACTGGGGTATTTGTGCATAAAACCCTTTATTAAGAATATATGGGAAATATTTATCCAATAACCATCATAATTCCACTAATTCAACTCCAAAGACATAAGGGACAAAAATGAAGGACAAATCTTATTGAAAAAGAGTACAAAGAGATACATAGTGGGTTTCAGTATGTTACAACACTCCACCCCTTAAAAAGGATTTCATCCGTGAAATATCATACAAAAAGGGAAGGGTGAGTACGTAACATCTTATCTCTCAACTCCCAAGTGGTTTCTTCCAAACCATGATATCTCCACAAAACCTTCACCAACTCTATCTCCTTATTCTTTAGCTGCTTTACTTGGGAGTTAAGGATCTTTAGAGGTAACTCTTCATAGGTTAGATTCTCATGAATCTCCACATGCTCAATATTGAATACATGAGAAGGATCTTTCACATACTTCCTCAATACAAAGACATAGAACACATTATGAATCTTATCATAAGCAGGAGGTAAGGCTAAGCGGTATGCACAGTTTCCCACTTTATCTAAGATTTCAAATGGTCCAAGATGGTGAGGACTTAGCTTGCCTTTTACTTTAGATCTCATAATATAACATATAGGCTTGATCTTCAGAAATGTATAATCTCCCACTAAGAAGCCAACATCAGACCTCTTTTTATCAGCATACATCTTTTGTCGGTCTTGAGCAGCTTTCATCCGTTTCTTTATCAACTGTACCTTCTCGAGCATCATTTACATATCATCCATCTTCACCAGAGAGCGTTCACCAACATCATCCCAATGTAAAGGTGAACGATAAGGTCTACCATAGAGTGCTTCAAAAGGTGGCATACCAATACTGGTTTGGTATCTGTTGTTATAAGCAAACTCCACTAATGGCATATATTGATCCCATGCACCACCCCTATCCATCACACAAGCACGTAGCAAGTCCTCCAGAATCTGAACTATTCTCTCAGACTGACCATCGGTTTGTGGGTGGTATGCAGTACTGAAATGCAGATCAATACCCATCTCTTCCTAAATCTGACCCCATAAGCGAGAAGTGAATTTTGGGTCTCGATCAAAAACTATCATAGTAGGCAAACCATGCAAACAAACTATCTAGTCCACATATAACTGTGCCATCTCAACAACTTTATACGTGGTTTTGAAAGGCAAGAAATGAGTAGATTTTGTAAGCCGATCAATAACCACCCAAACAACATCATAATCTTTCTTGGACTTAGGGAAACCAGTAACAAATTCCATTATGATCTTCTCCCACTCCCATTCTAGAATTTTAAGAGGATGAAGAAGACCACCAGGTTGTTGATGTTTGATCTTGACTTGCTGACATGTCAAGAACTTCGTGACGAATAGAACTATATCATTCTTCATGTTCTTCCACCATACGATTCGTGGTAAGTCCTTGTACATCTTTGTCATGCCAGGATGAATAGTATACTTGGACCCATGAGCTTTGCTTAGAATATTCTATCTTAGATCACGTACATTGGGAATCCACAACCTTTGTCTAAAGCGGACAACACCATCCACTCCAACAGAGAAGTCAGATTGCAGTTTCTCAGTCAAGGCCTTTATCTCTCCTAGCTCAAAACTTTCCAACTATGCAACAATGACTTCCAAGATCCAGGTCGGTGTAACAATCAAGCTAGCCATATGAACACACAACTTGTCTTCATCTACTGAATCGATAGGCTGTGGTCACCAACTAGTCACATGTTCAAGGTTTTCCCACACCAAACATCTCAGAGTAGAAGAAACAACATCCTTCTTGTGACTTAAAGTATCAACTATGATGTTTGCTTTACCGAGATGATAGGTGATGGTGAAGTCGTAATCTTTAAGGTATTCCAACCGCCTACGCTATCGCAAATTCAGATCCCTCTAAGTCAACATGTATTTCAGGCTCTTGTGATCAGAGAACACTTCAAACTTTTTGCCATAAAGGCAGTGTCACCATATCTTCATAGCATGAACTATGGTAGCAAGCTCCAAATCATGTGTAGGCCAATTAGCTTCATTAGGTTTCAATTGGAGAGAAGCATAGGCGATCATCTTTCCATATTGCATCAAGACACACCCTAAGCCTTGTTTGGATGCGTTGGTGTAGATGACATAGGGCATTCCCTCAACAAGCAAAGTAAGTACGGGAGCGGAAGTCAAACACTCCTTCAACTTCTGAAAACTATTTTCACACTCAGGTGTCCATGAGAACTTGACCTCCTTTCGTATCAACTTGGTCAAAGGCAAGGTCAATTCAAAGAAGCTTTTGATAAACCTCTGATAGTAACTGACTAATCTGAGGAAACTATGAATTTCATATGGGTTCTTCAGAGCCTTCCACTTTGTCACAACTTCTACCTTCGTAGGATCAACAACTATATGTCCGGTAGAAATCACGTGACCCATAAACATAACTTCCTTTATCCAGGACTCACACTTCGAGAATTTTGCATAAGGTTGATTTTCTCACAGTGTGTTGAGTACAATCCAAAAATGCTCACGATGTTGTTCTAACATCTTGGAATAAACCAAAACATTGTCGATAAACACCACCACAAACTTGTCAAGGTATGGGCGGAATACTTGGTTCATCAGGTCCATGAAGGCAATAGGGGCATTCATCCAACCAAAATGCATGATCATGAATTTGTAATGCCCATAGAGAGTTTTGAACGCCATCTTTGAAACATCATCATCCTTCACGTGCATTTGATAGTAGCCACTTCGCAGATCCAACTTAGAGAATCAATGGCTGACTTCAGATGATCGAATAGGTTGTCGATGCGAGGCAAAGGATAATAGTTCTTCCTTGCCACTTGGTTAAGCATGCAGTAGTCCATACACATCCGCATCGATCCATCCTTCTTCTTCACGAACAGAATAGGGGCTCCCCATGGAGAAACACTGGGGTGGATGAAGCCCATGTCGAGAAGCTCTTCAAGCTGTTTCTTCAGTTCGGCTAGCTCGGTAGGGGCCAAGAGATAAGATGGCTTCGATATTGGTGACATTTTGGGTACAATCGTGATGGAGAATTCCACCTCACGAGTTGGTGGCAACCTGGGTAACTCCTCAGGAAAGACATCCAGGAAGTCCTTCACCACATCAATCTGGTCGAGAGCAGGAGGTGTAGCATCAAGGACTATAGAATCTAGGAAAGCTCTACACCCTTGTGAGACAAGCTTTTCAGCTTTGATGGCGGAGATAACAAATTGTCGCTCCTCTCATTTTCTACCCTTGACACACATTCTTCCCTCAATAGGGTGAAACAAACTAACCTTGGATTCCTCACAGTATAAAACCACTTTGTTCCTCTTCAACCAATCCATTCCCAGGATGACGTCAAAGGCGGTCATATCAAGTAGGATGAAATCTGTGGGAAACATTATTCCAGATATATAGAGGTCCATGGTTGGAGTTTGGAGGTACGAAGAGCAGATCTTACCACTAGGGGTTTTTACGTCTAACACATGATACATAAACTTAGATTCTAATTCTAACATAGAAGCAAACTGACATGATATGAAGGTATTGGATGAGTGAGAATCAAACAATGCCTTTAAAGGATGCATATTAAGGTGCAAGATACCTTCAATCACTTTTTTGTCTTCATCTTCTTCCTCAGCATTGAGAGCAAACACTCTCCCATTCTGCCTTTCCATTGGAAAACACCTCGGGTTCTGATTATTGTTGTTGTTGTTGTTCCGCGGAGGTGGATTCTGCCTTGGCTGCTGGGCCTTGTTCTGCTAAGCATTATTCTATCCCTACTGGAAGTGAGGGAAGAATGGTCAGATGTGCCCAACTTGGCCACACTCATGACAGATCGGTGGAGGTCGGTTGTCTTTCTGAGTAGGTGCATTACCAACATGGCATCTCCCTAGAGGATGGTCATGAGAGTACCTATTGCATCGGTCACACCTGCAGTTCTCATTCTGATTCTGATTCTTCCTCTTGTTGTTGTAGCCGTTACCAGAAGATTGGAATCTTGGATTGGAATCGATGTCCAGGGCCTTGTCCACCATCTGTTGAAAAGTAAGTGGAAGTTGTGATATGAGGCTTCGGCCCACCTGGTAGTTCAGGCTCTCCAAAAACAAAGTTTCTCTTCTATCAGCTCCAAGGTCGGTGGCGTAGCGCTCCAACAATAGAAATCTCTGAACGTAGTCAACAACACTCATGCTTCCCTGCCTGAGGCTGTAGAACTCGACATCCTTCTTTCTCAGAAAAGTGGGACAGATGTAATTCTCCCTGAAGAGCTTTAGAAATTGGTCCCACTCCATAGTAGAAGTGTCTAGAGTGCGAACGACACCATTCCACCAAATGTGTACCGGTCCATCCAGCACATAAGTTGCAAACCGAACCTTCTGGTGAGGAGGGCATGCCATATCCTCGAAGGTCTGATCCAAGGCCAACACCCAATCGTCGACTTTGTCCACCATATTGGGTTCACTCTCACCCTTGAAGTAGGGTGGCTGCATCTTTATGAAGTTGGTGATGGTGAACTCCCTCGGCTTGTTGATGTTGGTGGCCATTGTGTTGAGCTGCCCCATCAGGGTGGTAGACAAAACCTGGTGCAACATTTCCAACTCTTGCTCCGGTGTGAAGGTGGGGTACCTAGAGTAGTATGATTGACCGCATGAGTCACAGGAGTGTTGGCGTCATTATGATTTGAATCCTTCTCCTGGTTCGTGTTGTTGAACAAGTCACCTCTCCTGAAAGGTAGGGTTATCATATTAGGTTCCCAGGAGTATAGAATCATAGATGAGAAGAGAATAGAAGCATAGATGAGAAAAGGATATCTAGAATTTCTATTGTATTAAAGCATACTATTTTGGACAATTCGTATTAGCTCAGGCCATGCCGGTATCATATGGGCACGGGAGTCCTCATAAACTAAGCTAGTGGCACAGAGGAAAATATTACCAGCCCCCAAAACCCTGATCCTTTCTAGACACCCTTGCTTCAACTTCAAGCCCTAATAGTCTCCTAAAGGCTCTGATACCATGCTGTAAAGAGGCGAGATCACCTCCTTATTAAAATTTAAAGGAAATACAAAACATCCACACATTTCATAAAAATAGAGAATTAGGGATGCTTGCATAATATTCCAAATAAATAAGCATGGTTCCAGATACATTATAAAATGTCAATAGTAGTGGAAATAAAAATACTAAGCCTTTACATGGCTTTCATTGTTCACCACATGATTGATTCCCAAAAGAAAAGATAAGAGAAACATGATCTAGATATAACAACCTAGTCATCCTTTCTAAAAGCTTGAGATCAACTCCTGAGAAAACTTCCTTCAAGCTTGTCCTTCTCCTTTCACAACACCAACACCTAGGTGGTTTGGAAAGCACCCAACAAGAGGGAAAAGGAAGAAAAAGTATGTGTTACAAAACTGATATAGGACAACAAGATAAGTAAAGCAAGTATAAATATTCTAGGGTTCATCATAAGATGAAGAATACAAGAGTATGAGGCTATATCAAAAGAAACTTGCCAATAACAAATATATATTAAAAAGGGGGTTTTGCATGTAAGATAATTATGTCTACCTAACTAAGTAGGGTTGAGACACCTCCTAGACCTCTAACCTTACGTGAGGGGAGAATAAGACATTCCTAGTCACCTATAATCATATGGGGAGAATAAATACATTCCCCAGGGTGAATTAATACATGCCCTCTGTGGGTGGTTGTACATAAGTATCACTACTTTAAATTAAATAGAACATAAATCTACATGCTAGAAAAATAGTTATGGTAAGAATAATTTATGAACCAATAAGTGTGGCAGTGGGGTTTAAAATCCAAACAAGATAATATATTAACTGATTTGAGGCATAAGCAAATTAGGGTTTCAAGAATAGAAGAATAAGGTCCAATTAAGCCTCATAATGAAAAACTAGGTTAAGACATAAATATTCCGAACTAATGTGTTAGATGCGCATACCTCTTCCTTAGAGCCCTAGTAACCACTTTCCAAAATCCTAAGCAAGATTAGAGTCCACTTGTCCTATTATCATGGCCATATTCATGTATTAGCATTATATGTATTCACTAAGAACTCAAAACCCTAAAGTTATCAACTTTTTCTACAAACCACCAATTTAGGTCTTGAAAAGATCACCACTATCTTAGTAGGGTTTTATGATCAAAATGACATATAATATTATATATTTTGAAGATATGGACTTTTAAGGTTATTTTTAGTGTTTTTTAATTAATTAAATCATCCCCAAAAATACTTTCTTGAACCAGGAATCGTAATTATTTTTATTAGATATATAATCTTTTTATGAGTCTAGAACATATTTTAGTTTTAATTTTGGACCAAGGAATTATTAGTTATGAATTATTTAAGTCTGACCAATCAGAAAATTAGAAAAATAAATTTCTGATTTTAAAAACACAGAGAGCAAGAAAGAGAGGAGGCTGGGTCTTCTGGCTGCCAAAGTGATGCCAGGGTCAAAGACCGGTCAAATGCGGAAGGATGAGCAAAAAGGCAGTACTGCCCATGAGCGGAAACAAAGGCGAACAGAATCGATCGAGGGCATAAGAATAAAATCACAGGAGGCCTTCTTCCTCCTTGGTCGCACAACCTACTCACAAAGCAGCTCGGTCGACGTTCGGGAGAATTGGGCAATTTGGCTATACCTAACCAAACTCAACACCCAAGTACTCAAATGAAGAACGCAAGAAACTGAACAAGATGGTACCTCTGATTTCGTTGGATATGATGTGTGGAGGGAGAGAGAAGCACTGAAAGCTCTACATCTTTGGTGGCTCTTTGAGGGTCAAGACAATGATGAAAAATCAAATTGGCTAGTGCGTTGAGTTGCAAAGACGATGGGCGTGCTTAGGGTGTGGAAATTTATAGGCAAGGGGGTATGTACTAGGGTTTTGGTACCCAAGGTGAGAGGTAGGTTGCAGCTGACTTTGGGGGTTTCTTGAACCTTCACCAAATCATGAAAACTTTGGGATCTGGAAGCATAAACTCAAGGAATTCATAGCACCAAAAATCGTTTGATTTGGTTGAGTGTAGTTCAAGATAATGCCAAACAAAAAATCGAAAACTTCCTCCCTATTTCCTAATCCGGACCGAGGTAGGAGATAAACTCGCTACTGTCGATCGATCCACGAGGCCATCTAAGCCTTTGGATCACGTGCATAAGTTATATTAGGCACGTGACATATATTTCTAATTGCATTATAAATCGAATAAAGTGATATACACATTATCTAATGAATTTCTCTCTCTTCTTTTGAGGGCTCTAACAATCTCCAAATTTAAAAACAATTGACACCCTGACTGATTTTGAGGTGCAAAATCCGAATATGGAATTAGTTTTGACTTTTGAGGATTTTTAATGGGTTAACTAATTCAAAACTCATTTTCTCTTTCCTCCTACATTTATGACTCTATGATTATCCAAATATGCTCAAATTTTACCCATGTGTCTCAATTAATGTTTTGGATATGATTTTGCCATTATTTGATCATGTTTTTTTTCCATTTATTTAATCAATTCTTAAAATGAAGGTTCTACACACTTTCTCTCTCCTACCTTTTCACATTATCCAAATATTATCCAAATTAATTGAAAACTTTCCCAAAGGCTTATTTTTATTCCTAGATTACAAATTTGGAGTTAATTGTCCAATTTGAGAATGTTAGTTATTTTATTTCTCTTTCTTGGCTTATTTCCTATTTTCCTTTAATAAAGGCTTTTATATATCTTTATATTTTCCACATTGGGTGATACTTGGCCCATAAGTAACTTTTAGTCCAAGAAAATGTATTTTTGTATAAAATTATCTCGTGGGTTCACTTAATTGAGATTTTTGGAAATGTATTACACTTTATCTCCTTTTATCATATTTATAGCATTTATCATCTCCTTTATGTATATTTTGAAATTTCTTTTCTTTTCCCTATTCTAAAAAGTCCTATAAAGTTCTAGCACAATTTCCATCATTATTTTTATTACTTAAGTGGACATTTGCAATTTAGGCCCATTACTTAGGTTTCTATTGAGGTATTTGTGCATAAAACTCTTTATTAAGAATAAATGGGAAATATTTATCCAATAACCATCATGATTCCACTAATTCAACTCCAAAGACATAAGGGACGAAAATGAAGGACAAATCTTATTGAAAAAGAGTACAAAGAGATACATAGTGGGTTTCAGTATGTTACACATACTAACTTAAAACATTAAATCTTACTTAAAAGGATGCGTATGTCATTATCATAATCATATATGAGAACATTATTGAAAACTATACTTTGATTCATGATACTATATATTTGGTATCATTATAACTGATTCTCATAATCATAACTAAAATAAAACCCTTGACCCATACTTGTTAATTCAAAGTACATGAATCCACTTAACTAAACTTTGAGAAACTCCAACTGATTCTCTTGAAGGTGATGAAGCCCTAGGTTCATGTAATTAACATACTTTACATCAATTAATATCTTAAATAAAATTTATAAGCTAATTGCAGGTTATCATGAAAACCATGTATGATATTACATAATCAGGGTTTGAAAATAACACAATCAAATTCTACTCAAAAAATCCTTTCCAAAGGGTATTTTCCCATTATTTTTTGATAACCCATCAAATTACTATGAATATCAGAACAATCTACCAATCAGAAAATTAGGAAAAGCCACATTGGCACCAGCCTTTCCATTAGTGCCACTGGGTCTGCCTAGCTGACCCAATTATCCTTGTATCTTGGCCAGGGCCCTCACTCTAATTGAAACATGCTATTGCTATATAATCTAGACTGGACAAGTTTAGATACACCCATACCAACCGTGACAAAGCATTTGTGAAGCATGGGCAGTGTGGTAATCTTTGACGCTGAGCTTTCTACCTCGTGATGGGTTAGGTCTCGAGTATTCCAAATTAAAGGGAAACATGCTAGGAACTAATCAAGCAAGAAAAAATTGGGTGTGGAGATTGTTAAACTGAGTCAGTCAGGATCATGTAGTGACTTAGATCCCTGGATTGGGATCATGGATGATCGGGGTGCAAAAACCCATACTCGACCATAGAACAGGAGGAGGTGTCTTGCGAGTCACAACACATACCCAAACTCGAAGCAAACTAACCATATCAATGGGTCTCTAGTACCTTGGAGAAGGTGGAGGAAGCAAGGAGAATAGAAAAGGGAGGCCCTTGATTGGTAATTGCCTAGGGGATGGAAAACTAGAAGAAGGGCAGTGAAAGGGGGAAATAGAGGTACCTATTGTATCAGATGAAATTGCGGATCAAAAAAGCTTCTCTGGGGTCTAGGTGAATGATCAGCGGCCTCAACTGTAGTTGCGAGAGCCTGAGACAGCATGTCAATAAGGCCTGGTTTAACAGCAAAAAAGGTGTCTTACAGAGCAACCCTCCCGGGAACGCAGGTGCAATTACATAATTGAAAATGATATTGGAGATCCTGCAATCAATTTGAGGGTGTTGGTTATATAGGGAAGGGGTCCAACATTGCCGAAGGTCAAGGGAGGTCCAAGTTCTAATGGAACCAGGACTCTGGATCCTTTGAGGCGTATGGGGCATGAAAACTATGTGATTGGGGTCTTTGGATGTAGAATGATGCAAAGAGTATGAGGGCAATGAAAATGACTAATTTCACAAAGGTTTTAGGGGTTTATCTGGAAGATAAAAAAGGGACTTCGGAACCTGTCTTGCGTAGGAGACATCAGGAGGAAGGGGATGAAAAAAGGAGTGTGTAGCACCCGATTATTTCACTAAATCATGTGGACCAAAGTCCACCAATATCAGGATTGTCTAGTTATATTTATATAGGTTCTTTCCTAATTTCATTGGGGGTCCTACGACTATCAAATTAAGACCAAAACTTGCATGCAACTTAATCTAACCATTGTGAAACTAAAAATTAACTTAGTTTTCTATTTTCGGAGTCATATCCACCTATGCTCACATTTTGGGTTAAACCATACTTAATTATCCCAAATTATCAAGTAAATATTAGAAGCCCACAATTTCACAAAAGTCACCTATTATCATTATAAACTTACATAATTTTTTAATGGATAAAAAAATGAGCATATGTTAGGTCTAAATTACCCACGATCCTAATGTGACATCTGTTTATCAATTAGACTATAGTTATTATCATTATGCTTCAATATGATCAATAAAGGTTCAAATTGGGCTAACTTTGATTGATCATAGGGTTGTGCCATAATAAGATGAGAAAGGGCTACCCTTTTATGAAATTAAATTACCATTAGGTTGATAATGTACATTTATATATTAACTTTATGGTTCCATGCTTTAAACATTATAATTGTATTTCCTAATCACATGAGGATTTAAATAAAGTAAGAAATTAAAAAAAGGGTTTCTTTATAATATACCGATTCTCAGATGTTATAATTCTACCCACCTTATTTTAATTTCATCCTCAAAATTTCATTTACTACCCACCTTAGGGTTTCAAATATTCTGAATATGTGCTACTCAACATGTATTTCTATCTGATAAAAAAACTACAATTAAACTAGATCATAACTTCTTCATCATCACCAACCATTTCAAATATTCTTGCTTTTCTCTTTTCTGGTTGGTCCAGCTTAGGGTGTGTTGTCTTGCATCTCTCCTTTATTTGAACTTGGGGCATTCAAACTTCTTGTGACTCAAATCTCCACAATGGTAGCAAACTCCAGTGCCAAACCTACATACTCCACCATGGAGCCTGTTGCAGGTAGGGAAAGGGTTCTTATCAGTTGGTTTATCTAAAGCTTTCCTCTTCTTATCATTATGGTTGTTGGAGTTGCTCTGAAACTAGTTGTTCTTATCATTCTTCCACATCCTTCTTGGGTGATCTTCTAGCTTCAGGGAAGCCTTGAGTGCCTCTTGCACTTCCTTGATGCCACGTCCAGTCAGAGCATAGCCCAAAGCAGACTTCAGACAACACATAAACTTCTTTGCAAGATGTGCGTCATCTAAGCCATACCTGTACTTTTGCGTCATGTGAAACTTCATTGCATACTAGCTGACAGTTGTGTCATACTACTTCAGGTGCTTGAACTCCATCTCCTTCTTCTCGATCATAGCTTTTGCGATGTAGAGATTCTAGAAGGCAGTGGTGAACTCCTCCCAGGTCATCGGCTCAACATTGGGTCCTTGAGTATTGGTGAAGTTCTCCCACCAAGTGTGGGTTGTGCTCTTCAACACGTGTGTCCCAAAGCAAACTTTAGAATGCTCAAGACATCTACAATCACAAAAGTAGTGCTTGACATTGAGTATCCACTCTTCAGCCCGACCAACCATAGTGGTCTTAGCTTCGCCGGAGTAGGTCTCTGACTTAATCTTCAGGAAGTCTACTAAGGTCAACTCCTGGTTCCTCGGTTGATGTGGTCTTTCATGTTGACCGGTCAAGGCATCAATAAGAGCCTTGATGAGAACTACCAGAGGTGCATTAGTGTTAGCTCCTCCAGAAGCACTATGATCACTTCCCCCATCGAAAAAGCTCCCTCTCCATCAACGTGCTCCTTTCCTTTATCAAATTTCCTCTTAGGAGGCATCTACAAAAGGAAATATGTACTACATGAGATTTTGAGAAAAGCCTGGTGGCCAACTATATTTTTCACTCTGATACCATATTGTAACACCCTGATTTTTATAAAACATGCACAAGACTAAGCAGAATCATACATCTCATTGGGATGTCACAAAATGATTATCATTGCATAAAAATAGAGTTTGTTCTACCAACATAGGAAAAATAACATTTCTCATACACAAGTTCCACAACCTAAAACTTAAACTTTGAATTAGCTAAACTAGTAAATAATCTTGATGCTAATTGAAAAACCAAACCACACGCCATACGATAGTTGGCACCCCACCAGGTTTAGTTGCTTCTTCTTGAGGTATAAGATCCTTGCTTATGCTTTCTTATCCTTCTCTTGTGGACATCGTGTCCCCAGCCATGCAAAGAAAAAAGGAAAAAATGTTAGAGTAAGTGGCATTGAGTAACATTATATGAACTGAAAATACACTATACTCTTGAGAAACTTGAAATAAACATTGTAAACATTAAATACTTTTTAGCCAACTATCTTTATCTATATTTCTATTTATCCTTGACATTACTATCTTAGGTTGACTATAGTACCTTTCTTCATAACCTTACTCTCAGGAGCTTGAATATACATGCAACAAAGTGCTTATTGCTCTCAGGAGCTTGATGAATAACATTGCTCTCAAGAGCTTGAATCTGTAGTCAATGCTCCCAGGAGCTTGATAAAATACATTCCACTCATGAGCTTGAATATGTAACATTTCTCTCAAGAGCTTGATGGATAACATTGCTCTCAAGAGCTTGATCCGTGACATTGCTCTTGGGATATTGATGAATAACTTTGAAAGAAACAACATGAATCAAGTATCTTATACTTAACACTACTCTTATACATAATAACTTGAAACATTAAATCTTACTTAAAAGGATGCACATGCCATTATTATAATCATATAATAGAACATTATTGAAAACTATAATTTGATTCATGATCAATTTTCTTGTAAGCATTCATGAGAACTATATATGTAGTATCATTATAATTGATTCTCATAATCATAAAAAAATAAAACCCTTGTCCCATACTTGTTAACTCAGAGTGCATGAATCCACTTATCTAAACTTTAAGAAACTCCTACTGATTCTCTCGAAGTTAATGAAGCCCTAGGTTCCTGTATTTAACATACTTTACATCAATTACTATTCTAAATAAAATTTATACCCTAATCATAGGGTATCACAAAAACCAGGTCTGATATTACATAATTAGGGTTTGAAAAACAAACATCAAATTCTACTCAAAAAATCCTTTCCACTATTTTTCTGATAACCCATCAAATTACTATGAATATCGAAACAATCTACCAATCAGAAAATTAGGAAAAGCCACATTGGCACATCCTATCCATTAGTGCCACTGGGTCAGTCTAGCTAGCCCAATTAGCACTCGTATCCTGGCCAGGGCCGTCACTCTAATGGAAACATGTGATTGCTGTATAATCTAGACTGGACAAGTTTGGATACACCCATACCAACTGTGATAAAGCATTTGTAAATCATGGGCAACATGATGATCTTTGACATTGAGCTTCTTCTACCTCGTGATGGGTCAGGTCTCGAGTATTCCAAATCAGAGGGAAACCTTTGCTGGGAACCGATCAAGCAAGAAAAAACTGGGTGTGAAGATCGTTGGGCCATGTTAGTTGGGATCTTGTAGTAACCTAGATCCATGGATTGGGATCAGGGATGATCGGGGCGTGAAAAACCATACTCGACCATAGAACAGGAGGAGGTGACTTGCGAGTCACAACACAAACCCAAACTCGAAGTAAACTAACCATATCGATGGATCCCTGGAACCTTGGCAAAGGTGGAGGAAGCAAGGAGAATAGAAAAGGGAGGCCCTTGATCGGTAATTGCCTTTGGGATGGAAAACCAGAAGAAGGATGATGAAAGGGGGAAATGGAGGTTCTTGTTGTATCATACAGAATTGAGGGTTGAAAAAGCTTCTCTGAGGTCCAAGTGAATGATCGACGGCCTCAAATGTAGTCGTGGGGGTCTGAGACACAGTGTCAACAAGGTCTGGTTGAACAACAACAAAGGTGTCTTACAGAGCAACCCCCTGGGAATGCAGGTACAATTGCACACTTGGAAATGATATTGGTGTTCCCGCAATCGATTTTAGGGTGTTGGTTATATAGGGAAGGGGTCCAACATTGTTGAAGGTCAAGGGAGGTTCGTGTAATGCCCGGAGGTCATTGGTTAAACAATAAATCGTCATATTGTGAAATACATAAATTAAAATATAAGGAGGATTAGTTAGAGTAGAATTCACATATGGATAGAAGTTTAGAGATCCACATTTTAAAAAAGGTATGCAAAAGTTTATTTTCTTACAACTTTCTAGTATAGTTTGTTAAAATTTAATAATTGTTCTTGGTTAAATGCCAAACCTTTGATCTGAAAATTTCTACTCTAACTAATCCTCCTTGTATTTCAATTCATGTATTTCTCAATGTGACGATGTATTGTTTGTCCTTTTGGCTTTGTACCTAAAATGCGGACAAAAAAAATGTCGGTCAGCCGAAGCTGGTTTGTGGGGGAAAAATATTCGTGCAATTATTTATAACAATGTATTGCAGCCAATTACCATTTAACAAACAATTTTATATTTTAAATATAACTGTGCGATCCATGCATTCCCTATCCTCTGCACTGTCCCTGCAATGGACCTTGGATACTACTTTCCATATAGTAGCTCCCATTAAACCCCTCATGGTCCCACCTATAGGTGAACCAATTTCTAGGGTTGAGTCACATGGCACAACCCGTAACTCGTGGCACTACACTTGGTAGCCCAATTTCTAACCCACGATAACCTAGACCTTAATCTATGTTACCCCTTTTAGCCTTTACAAGACACAGAGGTGGATTCAGATCTAAGCCAGTTATATATATATATATATATATATTCCTGGTGATAATCATAGTCACTTTATAGTTGCATGAAATAAAAGGCATTCAACAATTATTTTCAAGCAACCGATAAACACGTTCGGAAATCACCATGAAACTAAAGCGATTATTCATAAGCGTAACCACATACTTGTTCAGTAGATTTCTCAAGCTAATATAAATTCCAACCAAGAAAGCAATCCAAGCAAGTAATTCAACCACATAATCAAGAATCCTAGAAAACACATGTACTCTATTTACTACACACTTTATCAAGATTCTTTCTATTCAACTTGAAATTGCTTCCTAGGATTTCCTTATCCATTTTAGGGTTTCCTTTGTAATTAGGGTTTCACTTCATATTTTATTATTCTAAACCCTAATTTTAAACCATTACTCATAAACCCTAATTATCTCATCTATTCTTCAATAGTAAGGTTATCTTAACAACATATAACCCTATTTTTGGATTAAAGGCACCATTAACCATTAATTAAGTTCATTAAGCCTCTTTTACATTAAAGCTACTATTTTTATCCTTTTAATCCACAACAAGATCATTATACACATTTATCATCAATTCAAAGTTCATTATGGTCTAATCACATACGAACTCTATAGTTAAGCGTGCTCAGCTTGGAGTAGTACTGGGATGGGTGACCTGTCGGGAAGTTGATCCTGGCATGCGCATGAGTGAGGACAAAGCGTGCAATTAAGGTTAGTGGTGGTCTGTGGGGACAATCGTCATTCCTGAAACCTTGCTAGAGCCTTGGGCAGTGGGCCCAGGTGTTACAAATCGTATCAGAGCCATAACCCCTCCAGTAGGTGGGGCCCACATGGGCATGTGGCATGCCAGTCTTGAGCCATGCGGTCTAAGAATGTAGGAAAGGGCTGTCCATGGTAGACATAACCACCCTTGTGTTGGTATTCCGTGATCGGGAGATGGGTGTCCATGGGCCATTATGGGTCTGCACTGAAATGGGGTCAGATTATGAGGCCATATACTTGAACCTTGACGAGGACGTCAAGAGTCTAAGTGGAGGAGATTGTAACATCCCAGTATTTGAGGCCTCAGATAACATGATCTTAAAAGGAATGATTACACTACCCATATCACCAAGGTGCACCTCCTTTTCTAGGAGCCCATCACTAATAACTCCATCGTTAAGCATGCTCAGCTTGGAGTAGTCTTGGGATGGGTGACATGTCGGGAAGTTGATCCTGGCATGCACGCGAGTGAGGACAAAGCGTGCAGTTAAGGCTAGTGGTGGTCTGTGGGGACAATCGTCATTCCTGAAACCTTGCTAGAGCCTTGGGAAGTGGGCCCGGGCATTACAGTTCGAGTTCTAATGGAACTGGGACTCTGGATCCTTTGAGGTGTCTGGGGCATAAAAACTATGTGATTGGGGTCTTTAGATGCAGAATGACGTGAAGAGTTGAGGGCGATGAAAATGACTGATTTCACGGAGGTTTAGGGGTTTAGCTGGTGGAGAAATGATGGACTTTGATTCCTGTCTTGCACAAGACACATCAGGAGGTAGGGGACGAGAAAAGGAGTGTGTAATGCTCAATTATTTCATTAAACTATGTGGACCAAAGTCCACCAATATCAGAATTGTCTAGTTATATTTATATAGGCTCTTTCCTAATTTCATTGGGCGTCCCATGACAATCAAATTAAGTCTAAAATTTGCATGCAACTTAATTTAACCATTGTGAAACTGAAAATCAACTTAGTTTTCCATTTTTGGAGTCATATCCACCTATGCTCACATTTTATGTTTAACCCATACTTAATTATCCCAAATTATCTTGTAAATATTAGAAGCCCACAATTTCACAAAAGTCACTTATTATCATTATTAACTTATGTAATTTTTTAATGGATCAAAAAATGGGCATATGTTAGGCCTAAATTACCCATGATCCTAATGTGACAACTGTTTATCAATTAGACTATAGTTACTGTCATTTTTTTGGGGAATATGGTAATATATTATCCCTAAGAAAGAAATTACAAAAGTGTACTCCTAAGGAGGAGTGTCAAGGTATCAACTCAACCCTGTACAATGGGTTAGTCAAAAAAATCCCAACAACACTTAATGTGTGGGGTCAAACTAGCAGCTATGGGAGGCTTGGCTCTAACAATGAGACCAATCTCCTTACGTAAACTATCAAAAAGTTGTAACTCATCCATGCCTTGGTGCCCATGAATCCTTTTGTTCCTTTCACTCCAAATTAAGTGGCATAGACTTGTGAGGCATATGCCAGAAAAACATGTAGGGGTTCTATCCTTAGTCCATGTGGTGACTTCCTGGATCTGGAAGGGAGGAGAGTGGCCCCACCCGTTCTTCATGCAAATGCGGCTCCAGAGGTAGCAAGCCACTTTGCACTCAAGGAAGAGGTGGGTGTGAGACTCCTCCTCCTCTCTGCATAATGGGCATAGGACCTCAGTATTCAGCCCCCAACGGGCCATCCTATATCTGGTGGGTAGCTTCCCAAGGATATCTCTATAGGTAAGGGTACTCCATTTAGGGGTGAAGCACCTTCCCCATAATAGAGTAGCCCAAGTAACAGGGTTACCTTCTCTTAGCTTCTAAGGGACAGCCTTGGGATCCACCAGTGTCCAGATTCCATCACTAGAATGATTGTACATGGTATTCACATCATTCCACTGTGTGTTCATATATTTCCACACACGGGAATCATACATGGTGTTGGTACTGGACCCCCCAATCCCATTTGTGTATCTCATTGTCATCCATTCTACCCAATCTCTAGAGGGTTGCCTAAGGAAATGGTCAATCCTCTTAAGGTTGGATATTCTCTATATGTCTTCCACATACCAAATACCAAGCCCACCATGATGTAGAGCTTTGGTTATAGTGTACCAAGCGACACCATGCCCTTTCCCAACCCATTGGAAATTAAAAATCAAGCTTCTGATCTTGGACATCATCGGTGTCGGGAGTATGTAGAGGTCACACCAAAAATGAACCAAACTCTACATGACCAATCTAATTAGTAAACACGTCTGACCATTGAGATCCTTAGCCCTGACCAACTATCAATCTTTGTCCTGATCTTGTCAAGGCACATGCTGTAATCACTAGAGAACCCTTTACCACCATCTATGGGAACCCCAAGGTATCTGGTAGGAAAGTGCCCTATTCTAATCCCCATAGCATGTCTCAGCCTCCCTCTTCTGAAATCACATGATTTAGAGAAGAAGATCCTTGATTTGACATTGCTCATGTACAACCCTGTGAGCTTCCCAAACTTCACCATGACCTTCTTATAATCCATCAGACCTTCAACATGTGCTTCGGAGAAGAGAAGGATGTCGTCAGTGAAGATGAGATGGGACATCACTTTGGTGCCCCTGACCTTGAAAGGCTTGATCCTGTTAAGATCCTCAACCTCTCTCATCGGCGTAGTAAGACTCCCCATTACAAGGGTGAAGAGGAGGGGGGAGAGGGGGTTCCCCTGTTGTAGTCCATTCTTAGCTGTGAACATACCAACAGGAGCCCCATTTATAAGAATGGATAAGGAAGTGGTTTGTACACATTGTTGGATCAAGGCGATCCATCTCTTGCTAAATCCCATCGACTTCATGATCCTCCATAATGTATCCCAGTTAACAAAGTCATACACTTTAGTTATATCAAGTTTGACACATGCTTTCTTAGCACTATTCTTGACTTTGAAGTCCGTTAGAAACTTGGAGGCCAAGAATGAGCAGTTAGAAATGCTTCTACCTTGGATAAATGCCATTTGATTTTGTGAGACTATCTCTAGTAATCATGTTTTCAACCGAATAACTAAGACCTTGGAGAATATCTTATAGAAAGTAGAGCAACATGCTATGGGTCTATAGTCACTCATGTTGTTAGCGGGGGAGTTTTTGGGAATACATTTGATGAAAGCATGGTTCACCTCTCTCACCATCCTCCCCCCACCATAAACCACCTAACCGCTTTGAAAACATCCTCTTTGACTAGCTCCCAACAGACTTGGAAGAACCTCCCATTGAACCCATCGGGGCCCGATGCTTTGTTGGCCCCTATGGAGAAGACTGCCCGCCTCACTTCCTCTTCTATGACCTATTTACATAAGTTTTGGTTCAAAGTATCACTCACTCTTCATGTAGGAAGAGGCATATTATAGGAAATAGATATGCTTCAATATGATCAATAAAGGTTCAAATTAGGCTAACTTCGATTGAGCTTGGGGTTGTGCCATAATAAGATGAGAAAGGGCTACCCTTTTATGAAACTAAATTACCACCAGGTTGATAATGTACACTTATATATTAACTTTATGGGTCCATGCTTTAAAAATTATAATTACACTTCCTAATTTAAAGAAAGTAATAAATCTAAGAAAATAGGGTTTCTTTATAATATACCAATTCTCGGATGTTATAACCACCATGGCATAGTCATACAGTGGTAGTATTATCAGGTCAACACCTTGCACTTCCAACGCTATGTCTACATTGTATTTGATGTCATTATGTTTTTTTAGGAACTAGAGAGTGCCTTTCCATTTTGTGTTGTCTCTTTTGTCTTTTTGTTCTTGGCTCCTCGGGTGGTAGGGCTCCATGGGTAAGGGTAAACCCGTTTACCATTTGCTCATACCCTGTAGGGGAAGGGTAAGGGTAAAGGATTTTCTTACCCTTTACCCACCTACCCACTAACATCTAATCCGCCACCTTAGTGGGTAAGGGTAAGGGAAAGCCATTACCCATACCCTCTAACCCGCTAACTGCCAATATTTATGTATAATATATA
This sequence comes from Alisma plantago-aquatica, assembly GCA_963693085.1. Taxonomy (NCBI): domain Eukaryota; kingdom Viridiplantae; phylum Streptophyta; class Magnoliopsida; order Alismatales; family Alismataceae; genus Alisma; species Alisma plantago-aquatica. The sequence continues at coordinate 256,067,997 of OY856412.1, forward strand.
AAATTTATAGTCATTGTGTAGTTTAAGTCAATTGATTGTTCAATATTATGTGGTGATATTTAATATAATAGATAATATTCTTATCTACTTCTTGTTTAGTTAATGTTTTCATGTAACAACACCATTTTGGAGGTGTACACATGTATGAAATAACTGGATTTTGTAATTTTTATGCCATTTAGACTTTTTATGTGGTGATTTTTTTTGACTTATATGATCAGGTAGGCTACACAAGATAACGTTATAAGACACATGATTTTAATACAAGATTGAACTATTAGTGTAACATTTGATACATATTTGTGATGGTGTTATCTACTTCTTTTGTGTTTAACTTCTATACACAACAACACTTGGAAGGCATAAATTATGTATGTGTGCAAAAATAAGTTTTGATGATGTATTGTCATTTAATATCAATCTATTGTGGAATTCTTGCTCTTTTGGGTGGAAATTTATTGTTCATATACCAATATGAGGAGGACTACTATTTGTATACGTAAAAACCATTGCTTTTATAATAATTTCTCAATACAAAACTAACCATGTGTATAATGTTGTAGAATATTACTATAATAATTTTGAATAATTAGCCATTTTGGAACATCTTCATATTGCACTTAAATGTATAAATGTATTAGGAAAGTTATTATTGTTCCTAGTATAACAATTGTTTTTAAACACATGATTCCCTGCTTCACCCTTACCCTCCCCATTTACCCTGTGGGTAAGAGGATAAGGGCAAGGGGAGGGCAATGATATTGGTGGAGTGGGGAATTACCCACCCTTACCTGCCATACTTGGAGGGTAAGGATAAGCCTTTACCCTCCTCATACCCTCCCTATTGACAGCCCTATCGGTCTTGAAGTTATTTTGTGTGTGTAGTTCGTTGCACTATTTCCATACTCAAAAATTTCTTTGGCCATGTTGGCCATCAACTCCATAATCTAGTGTTGATTGTTCGCCAGAAGCTCCATGTGTTGAGGTAGTTACACTAGAGGTTAAATTTGCATAGTTACCTCCTTTACTTGTGTGATTAGTGTTTGCACATCTACAATAAATTTCTATTAACATTAATGTACGTAAAAATAATCTCATACATGATGTCAAACTGCCGCCCAATCTCCATGAGTTACATCACAGCTGGAATTCTACCATTTATGGAAGCAAGTGGGTCCGAGCTAGCCTCCTTCCTTGGCATTTCCTTTACATGGGAGCATAGCTTGTCACCTCCATCATGCTAATGTAGATCTCATAGTTCTTTGGCTGGTTGAGTCGGTTCATCAATCTAGGGTCTCTTTATTGACCTCTTGTAACATCCTCAATTTTTAGGCACTTATTCGCAAATTTCCTAATATCATATCCTTCATGGTTACATAGTATAAATGAGTCAATTTTAATTATTTTTGGTTATTATCATGCACTGGGAAATATCCAACAAAGAGGAATAAATAAGATAACACCCAAAATATCAAGATTTAATTCCTTTTAGATTATTAGTTTCTGTAGTATTTAAGCTTTATCACACTTTAATCATATTAATTATTTTATCCACCTAATTGAGAAATGAGGTCCATTAGAATGTTCTAGACATTATCGTGATCACATGGCTAAAATATTGATTTGATTGGGGTATATTTGACTAGGTAACTAAATTCTAGAAGATAATAGAGATTTGTTGAGATAATAAGGCTTTTCTTTGAATTCTGTTCTTTGGGCCATCGTTTGGGAAGTTGGGTCTGTGCCCAGCATGGACCCAATTGATAACGATTGCCCGTGAGAGTCCTGCCTTCTTCAGCCTCCGAACAAACTTCATGTATCCAACCGAACACAATTATCTCATAGCTCTCTCAATCGTTTCCAAAACCATTTTCATGGTTGGATTGGGGAGAAGATGCTGCACCATATTAGCCCCTATATGAACCCTAGTTATCATCCAATAGAAAACACCCAAATCCACCACCATCCTTCTTCCACACCACCATTGGAGGAGATCCTACATTGACTGACTCGGCCTTGCGAGCATCATCATTGCACAATAGAAGGTCCTCATAGGTTTCTCTCCACTCGATTTGTCTGACTTCATCCTGAGTACACCCCCTTCAATCATCTTCAACCTCCAGTTATCTGCCATCATCCACCATCACTAGTCCATCTCCACCCAATCTTCTACTCCTACACCATCTATGGGATCTCAGAGACGTGTTCCTAGTCTTCCCTTGATCTGCAAACCACCGAGGCGTCTCATCTATGAAACCACCTAAAGACACTACTTTGGAGCCTCATCGACCAGGAGCTCCAGGGGATTGTGGCCATCAATCTATAGACAGAAAGTCTCGTGGTGACCTACAAAAGATATCTCAGCCCTCAAATCAACCAAAGGGTAGGTATATAGCCAACTTTGCCCCACTTAGTTCTTCCTTTTTAGTACCTATATTTCTGCTAGTTTTTGGCTCCACGGCCGCCTCGCCTCTGTGTACACCCACGTGAGATGTTTGTCAGCTCAGTGAGGTTCTCATGAGGCTGTGTGAGTGTGCATTCTAAGGATGCAGACCCCTTCTTATCCTTCACCTTGCTTGGTTTCCTTGTTCCTCGGCGCCCAGGCTTGGCGGGATGCTGTCCCTGCTCTCTACCAATTCTGAGACCCATCCTGGAAGGCATCGGGTTTGGCTAGGCTTGCTTTGGATGACCCACCTGTCCTTTTTATCTCAATTTTTGTGTGCTAAGTGATTAGACATTGAGGATCATTGTAAGTTAGAGCTTTGTTTAACCTGGGGTTACATGCAACCTTCACCATGTTTTTTTCTCCCTTTGACCGTGGTTTTTTAGCCTAGAATAATTGAACAACCAATTGAGTAACATATTAGTTCTAAGCGATGACTACTTAATATGATACTAAAATATTATATTAATAACCTTAGCATACCCACTAATGTATTAATCGAGAGAATAATTAATAGTAAATAGGAATATGATCTTTGTCCACTGAGTTACTATGTTACCCTAAATAACAAGATCATGACATTTAGTTACCCTAAAGACATTTACCCGACTGGTTACAGATGACTTTGAAGTCCAACGAAGAATAGAAAACAAGGTTTTTTTTATCACTTGTTGGGTCATTTGGAAATCTAGAAATGTGGAAGTGTTTGAGAACACTACTACAAGTATAGAAATACAAATAGACCACATATTCTCCCTCTACAAGTCTACTATTGAGGCTTGGGAACAACCTAAGAGGAGGATAGCTATGGAAGCATATATGGAAATTGGATGGATCAATCTACTGAGAGGTCAAGTGCTCATGATGAAAGATTCCACAGTCAAAGGATGCAACACTGCTATAAAAACTATTATCCTTGACTGTAATGGCACATGGCGAAGGGGTTTTGCAAGATCCATCTAGGTTAGTTCAGTAGCATAGGCGGAAAGGAGATCTATACTCCTGGATTTGTAGATCATGAAAGGAGGAATTTTGTCTGGTTCTACTGAAATGGATAGCACTATTGTGATACATGCTTTAGATGGTTGTGTATATCAGTTTCTTGCTTTTCAACCCTGGATACAGTCCATTAACAAATCTCTATAAGAACTTGAAGAGGTGAAGTGCATGAAGGTAGATTGAGATTGTATTGGTCTAGCTAATTCGTTGTCCAAGTACCATCTAAAAGCTTCCATAGGGGATCTAACCTATGTGGACCCCCCTCTCGACCTTGTGGGTCATCCTCTTGCATTTCCTCTTTGTAATGGAAGAAAATCTACCAAGTTTAAACTTTCAATAGGAAATGTAATAGAGTTTGAATTAAACCCTACAATAGGAGGTCGCATCAACGATGAATGAATATTCATCCCAATTTAACTATATTTCTCAGACCAATTTTTCATTCTAATCGATATTTTTTCCCATAATTCAGTTAACATAGACTTGCACTCCCATTATTGTTAATAATTCGGTTTTCCCATCTTTGATAGAGACCAATTAGATCTAAATTTTTACCACTTTTACTGTGAGTATAATAGTTTTGTTACTAACATTACTTTTATTTTATGTAGATATCATTGCAATATCAAAGAGTTATTTATATCCAATCACAATTTAGTCAAGGAAAAACCAATGCAGTTAAATCTATCCATGTCAATTATTTGATTATCAAGAAAAAGAATAATTATTTTCATTAATGTGCCATCAAGTTATTTCTTTGAGTGGGTGCTAAGGCAAATAGTTAAATGGTTTCCTTAATATGTGGTATGCAAATATTTGACCCTTGATTTGCATAGAAATGTCACATCATTGCTTTCCAAATCAATCCATAAATAAAGGATTTCATTTTGTTATCCATTGAGGCAAAGAAATTAAAGCAATCAAGGCAACAGTAACTAGGATAACAAAGTGTTGGAAAATAAAATACCTGGGAAAACAATTATTGAGAACTTGGCTATTGAAAAATCCATCGGGCACTTGACAAAATTAGACCTATCGACCAAGTGCAATACCATCACCAGCTTGTAGTTTTCAATGCATGGAAACTTCATGTCAATATTGCAAAGGCAACGTGAAGTCAAGAATTGATTACAAAGGTAAATAAAACTAATATGATACCAAGGTTGGCCCACTAAGGTGGCCTATCGAAGGTTCCACTCGTGTTGGTGACAAGGCTACTGAGTCTCTCCCTTCATGCAAAGCTCACAGGAAACCACCAAACCTCATTACTTGATCACTAATCTCAAGCAGTCGTTGACCAATTGAAACTGCCAGGTTTCTATGTCCAAAAGGAAGAACGCTTGATAACATTGGATCAATAACTAGAGCCATGGAAGTATCTCCTCTTTGCAACCATCAATTAGTAATTTCCACCTAGTCTGTGCTCGATAGAACCCAACTCCAATCGACCTCAGAACCACAACACTACCAATCATCTTGTAAATCCATACACAGACAAAGAACCCCAACATCAACAATATCTCCATTAATTGACTTACCTTCTATCAACCAAGCTCATAAAGGCAACAATCAACCATACAAGATTCTCTCTCCTGATTGACCAAATCCAACCGATCGACCTTGGTTTATGCATCACATGTTGATGGTTTTAAACGGGTGGTTCTCAATACTACAATTAATATCTGGCTCTTGGACTCCATTCATAGAAAATATAAACAATACCCAACATCCACCAAGCAAAAAGGTCAGACTCATTTTGATCCACCCCTTAGCATTTCCTTGGTCCTTTCTCCCTTGACCTATGTGGTAATAAAGAACGAACAACCAAGTGAGGAAACAAGACAACCACACTTCTCCTCCTGTCTCCATTATTCTCCTCCACATCCAAGTCTAGAGACCATTGACCTGGCTAGTGTCATTGGCCCAGTAAGACCATTGACCTCTAGTCTTGGTGGCTAATCGATCCTTTTATCATTCGTGGTAGTCCTATCCACCATCCACAAATGTCATCATGTCATCTATCCAATCCCATAAGTCAGGGACGACACACAAGGAAGAAGAAGGAAGAAGACTACCCATCACACACCACACCATGTCGTTGACTGCTTGCTTTCTTGAAAATTATTGCACCTTCTTGTTTCCTATCTTGCATTGATCTTGATATGTGGAGCGAGTAGCTTACTCATTGGCGTGCATGGATTAGCCCTAATACCTATATCTTGCAATTTCCTTCTTGTTCTAATTATTGCATGAATTCATTTAATTCATCATCAACCATTTAAGGAATGTTTTGTGGATTGATCAACCACTCTATGTGATTTACTATAATATAATAGTGTGATAGCTTCAATGATTAAAATTTGAATATTGATTAGTTTAGTTGATGTCTTGATGAGAAATTGGCATGTTTCTTGAGATTTGGTTGAGGCTACACACTACTCAATTGAGTTATGAATAGATGCAACCCCAAAGGCTCTTGAGACACACTTTGGATCTTTTGAATTTATGATGGTCCCTATACTAACACATTCACATAGACTAGAATATATCACCCACAAGCACACATGATCGTATTATAGTATAGGTGATTGGCAAGTGAGGGGTCGATCTGCAGGGAAAGAGGGGGCACTAGAGCTAAGTTCGATTAAACTATGTTCCTAAAGTGAACATTAGGGTTTAAATATGGTTTTGATTTGATTACATCAAATGTTTGTGCAATATAACAATAAAGGAAGCAAAACAAGCAAAATCCTAATTTAACCCTAAACAAGTTAATTCTAGCTAACAAAGAAAGGCAACTAAGTGAATAAGAGTAAGAGACTAAGACTAAGTTAAATAGCAAAGCAAGTTAGACACTAAATCAATTAATGACCTAGACTATCACTAACTAGAAAGATTAACCCTAGCAAGCTCAAAAGAGTAATAACTACTCTAGAAAAATCTAACTATACAAAACTAAGAAATTAACTAACAAAGAAATTAAAGTAACCAACTAAACTAGCATGAACAAGCTAAGAGAGGAATTGGGGTTTTAATGCAAGATAAAGGGAAGTGTGCTGTTTGGGGGAGTGATACTAAGATATTAGTTGGGGGGAACATACCATGCAAAACCTAACCATTCATTCTATATTGCTAAACCAAACAATTAGTCAAATGTAACGGAATAACCCGCACTATTGGTTGCCCATGGATAAAATAGAGTGTGTGAAGGGGAACTACACCCTTGCACACCCTATCTAGCATTACAAGGCTCAACTGGACCAGGGTTTAGGTGGGATTTCAATTCAATTGAACTAATCTAGGTTTTAGGGTGAGAATTCTTAGTGTAATTGGGATCCAAAGGTAGGAATGGGGAGTAGAGGTTAGGGTATTTCATCTCACATTACTCACCATCTAGCTTGTAGAAAACTCCTAGGCAATTACACTAAACACTCCTACACTAGCTACCTAGATCTCACACCCAGGAGAAAGAGAAGGTATATATGTGTGGTAATATGGGGTGCTAGCTAGGGATCCACAAGTTGTACCTAGGAGAAAATTCCAAGATAGCTCACATATGCCATCTTCTCCTAGACTTAAGCATTTTCAAGCATAAAACAACAAGTAATTCATGTTTTCAAGCACAAACCACAAGAATACACATGGGAAATGAGATAGAAGTAGAAAGCAACCATCATAGAATGAAAATACAGAGTTTACAAGTTATATTCCTTTGACATGGTATCAAAGTCACATTTTAACCCCAAACAACCCACCACAAAAGGATTAACTACTCATAATGCAAAAAAGAGTAAAAAAAAAAGAGGTAGAATAAGAGAGAAATGCCATGGAGCTCGTGGTAGATCTTCTTCTTCACCTTCAACAACAAGAGCATGTCCTTCTCCCTGCTTGGTAGCAAGTTGGCATGGAAAAGATGGTAAAAGTAGGCAAAACCCTAGAAAACTAGGGTTTTAGGGTGAAGGAAGGTGGAAATGAAGTGGAGGTGGATGGGAGTAGGTGAGAGCTCTTGAATTCACTAAGGAAGGTAGAAATGAATGCTCGTGCTACAACCTCCACCTTGGTATATATAGGTGGTGGGGAAGTACTAGGTTAAGTGGAGGAAAAATGGTGAAAATAGTGTAGAAAATTGTAGAGTTTGGGTGGTAGCATGGTCGTGCTAGGAGAGAATGACCATTCTGAGGAATTGCAAAATGACAGGTTGAATTTGAAAAAATGAAGGCCGGTAGCATGGAATCTTGGTAGCACAACTGTTCTAGGCGTTAGGTAGCATGGTCGTGTTGGGTAACACGACCATGGTGGGTGAGTTGGGGACTTGGGCATTCTACTTTGAATGCCTATTCTGCTTCTAGCCAGCACGACTGTTCTGGCTGGCACAACAGTACTGGGGTCTTCTTGACACATTCATGTTGGCTAGCACAGATCTATTGTCGAGGTTTCTCTAGCCTTGTTGATTTTATGATTCTACTGTGATTTTTTATGTTTGCAGAACGGTCATTCCATGTCACCATGGTCGTGCTGGGTCCTTTTCTTGCACTTTGAACTTCATTCTTTGATATCTAAGGACACCTTTGCTTTATCTTGACCCTTAGCCACTAGGGGTAGGTTGGAGGAGCTTTAGGGCCTTCTTTGGACCCCTCCATGGATGGAGGAACCCCAAAACACCTTCTTTATCTCATGTCCATCCAAGGCATGGTCCAAGTACCTGAAAAACATGAAAAAAGTGTCCATATGTGCATTTTATAAAAATATACATATTGAGGGAAATAATAAGTAATCTAAAAGGTTTAGTTGTGATTGAAGTGCAATAAGACACAATATGGAGTCCTAAATTAGGGCTGCATCACCACCCAAAACTTAAACCATACTTGTCCTCAAGTATGCTCCAACTTAATCTCCCTTCAATTTTCTTAACAAATAAGAATGATAAATGCATTGCAGTAGATGATTATTGACTAAATGGGCTTAATGGTGACTAAGTACACGTGACCCACCTCTCTATTCTCCACTTTCAAAAACCAATCATGATTAAAGCATTGAGCATACAAACTTCACATATAGGGTATAGAATACCCAATCAACACATATGGCTCTCATGTAGCTCTGGGTAGGCTATTTCATGGCGGTGATAATCAAAGATAACTAGGAATGTTGTTTCACTTTCATGCATTCAATTTCATACTTCAAACCACACTATGTGACCCACATGGTTGTGGAAAAGGATGAAGTGAGTTAGGTTTTATGTTTCCTAGCTCAATAGGTATGCAAATAGAAAAAAGGGTTGTGGTAAGAGGTTGGAGTGTTTTTACATAGGAGAACTTATATTTTCTTTATTTAGATGCTATTACATAGGAGCATATGTTATTTTGTTTTTGCATTTTCTTTTTTTCTCTTTTCTTTGCCCTTGGTGTATCTAGGGAACATGGTGGTGAGAGTGAAGCGGGGAAATATAGATATGGCCACCCCAAACTTTTAGAGGTGGCCAAGGTTGAATATGTGCACTTTGGCATCCTTTCATGAGACGAAGAGGTAAGAAGATGATGAAAGAAAAGTGGGGTAAAAGGAGGGTCACTAGTGTGGATTTCAACATGATATCTCCTGCATAAAAGTTATTCCAACACTTCATCAAATAATGTCATTCCACAAAACTGAGTAATATGAAATTCATACTTTTATCATGAGATTTGACAAACCCTAAGCATTTGTGGCTTGCTTAAATCACAATTCATTAAAACAATTCACAAGCATGAGAGAAGTGATTCACATGTAGAAAGTCAACAATGAAGATCATTTAGCAATAGAACCTAAAAATGTAGCATGCATTTATCAAAGATCAACAATTCCAATTCATTAAGTAGAGATTGAGTCAAAACATGCTTTTTGGGAAAGACATTCTAAATTTGCAAAATTGGTCAAAATGATGCCTACTTTTAGGTAATGAAAAGCATAAAAATCCTAACTAAAACACACAAAATTACCAAAAATCTACATGAGATGCAATGCATGACATAAAAAGCATTTTTTTAAAATAATATGCCAAAATTCATGAAATTAATACATGGTATGTAGACATGTACAATAAACACACATAATATGAATGACATGTATAATAGTTGGTTAGACTGTTTGATCATCTCGGCAAAAATTTAGAACTAGGTACATAGAGAAAAAATGAGGTAAAGGAAGGGTTTACTGTCCTACCACCCCCAAACTTTTAAACCATGATGTCCTATACATGAAATAGAAGTTTATAATGGTAGGGAAGAGGGTATGGAGTCATGGTAGACAACCTTCAAGAGATGGAGTGATCAATGTATCATTAGGTGAGCAAGGCAGGACCACCACGACCATTCTATGCAAAACGATCCGTATGGATGCCTGGAGCACAACCGTGTTGTGTGGATGACCATTCTAGACTCCTTTTTGTAATTTTTTTCACTAATTTTCATTTTACATTTCAAATTTTCTCTTCTCTTTGGCTAGCTCCTTCATGCATTATCTTTCCTCCATGTACCTACTCTAACATGATTCACAAATAGAAAAACTATCAAGTATGGTGTGTGTGTGTATTTCTTGGAAAGAAAATGAAAAGTATAGCAAGAGAAGGGGTTTTGAGAATATCAAACCGGCATGGGTTGCCCCCCACTAGCACTAAGTTTAGAGCATTCAGCCAGACATGCCAAGGAATATGCAGGGTCATGTAGCTATTATTTGCCATCTCGTGCGATTTTGCCAATGGTGTTGCACACTACTCAATTGAAGTTTGAATAGATGCAACCCTGTGAACAGACACACATGGTGGATTCACTTTCAAAACTTATAAGGACCTAGATTTAACACACTCACAAAAACTAAGACACTACACCCACAAGCGCACAAGGTCGTGTCGTAGTATAGGAGGGCAACAAGTATAGGGTCAATCCATAGGGAGAAAAGGGGGCACTAGAGCTAGGTTAGTTTTTGGTTCTAGGTTCCTTCTACGGAGTCTAGGGGTTGAAGGGTTTAAAGTTTGATTGTTGATTAATTTCACTAAGTTGAGCAAGAAAAAAAATTAAAGGAAAGCAACTAAGATCAAAACCTAAGTTAACCATAGACAATTAATTCTAATAAGCAAGAAAAGACAAGACAAGGCAAGGAAAGAGAACAATCTACACTAAGGCAAGCAAGATGAAGTCTACACTACACTAAGATAGCAAATAGGGCAAACAAGCATTTAAAGACCTAAACTAGCAAGAGCAAAGCAAGAACAGGGCAAGAAGCTAACTAAGCTAACACTAGCTAAGCAAGAAGGCAATTAAGGTAAATGTGGGCTGTTTAGAGGATGCACTTAACAATTAGGCTGGGGGTGACATATGAACATCATGATTTCATTTAGATTATCAAACCAAACAATAAGCTAAAGTCTAATGAATTGTCCTAAACTACTAACTGGACATGGATGTGCTAGGTTGTGTATAGAGGAACTAGTCCCTAACACCCCCTACTACCCTTGTAGGACTCAATTGGGTTAGGGTTTATATGTAATTCAATTAGAGCATAAACAAGCCTAGGTTTCTAGGTTAGATGATCTTAAGATGATTAGGGGCTGAGGTTAGTAATGGGAGTTGAAGTGAGGTTTTAGGCCTCCCCTCACTCACATTATAGCCTTGAGAAAGCTCCATGCTAAGCACACCAAATTCATCTAAACTAGATACTTAGGTCTCTCAACTAGGGTTAGGAGAATTGATTAACATGTAGGAGGATGAGTAGCTAGCTAGGGATCCATGAATTGGACCTAGGATCAAATCCCAAAATTCACTCATATAAGAAATTTCTCTAAATTCCTAGGTGATTTCAAGAACAAACCAACAAGCAATTCATGAAGAGTGAGATAGAACTAGAACATAATCATTAAGAAATGAAATTGAAATGTTTACATATCATTTCCCCCCAACATGGTATCAAGGAACATTTTTCACCCCAAACAGTCCACCCAAGGGGCCTAGCTACTCATAGCAATGCAAAATACAAAAGGAAAGGAGAAAGAGGTAGAAGAAGCCATGGAGCTCAGTGTGTATGGAGAAATCCTCCACTTCAGGTGTTGCAGGATGTCCTCCTCTCTCCTCCAATGTGTAATGGCATGGGATGATGGTGGAATAGGGTCAAAACACTAGGAAACTAGGGTTTTGGTGGTGGAAATGGTGAAATGGAGTGGATTGGGTGGAATGCAAAAATGGCAAGCTAGGAGGTGGTGAAGGTAGATAACCTCGTGCTAGAGCTTCCACCTAAGTATATATAGGTGTGGGGGAATCAATAGGTCAAGTAGGGGCAAAGTGGGAAATGCAATTAAAAAATAGCTAGGTTTTTGTGAGTAGAACGGTTGTGGTGGTCACCATGGCCGTGGTGGGAGGGGTAAGAATGGTCGTGGTGGAGTGGAACGACCGAGTTGAGAATTGAGGAAAAATCATAGGAACTTGGTCAAAACAGTACATGAAGTTGCACGTTCGTGGTGGGACTAGGGTAGCATGGCCATGGTGGTCACCACGGTCGTGGTGGCTTAGATCACTCTGCCCGTTCTTGGCTCCATGGACATTCTGCTTCAGCTGTCACACTGTCATGTAAGGTGTAATGGCCGTTCTGGGTCAGTCCACCATGGCCATTCTGTGTGGAAAGGTCATGGTGATCTCTGCACTTTCTTGAGTTGACTCTATTGTCTTTTGATGAGCCAACACAGCCGCTCTGAGGTACCATGTCCATGGTGGTCTCTATTGCGGCACTTTGAGTTGATTCTTTGGATTCTCTTGGACAGGTTTGATTCAATGGATCTTTGGCCACTAGGGGTAGGTTGAGGGAGCACCAGACTTTACGTTAGGCATCTACAAGGGTAGAGAAACCCTAGGATCACTCCTTCTCTCTCTTTTCCATCAAGTATGGTCCAAATGCCTGAAAACATGCAAATAATGTACATAAGTGCATTTTATACAAATATGCATATAAGGGGAAGTAATATGTAATGTAATAGGAATAGATGTGATTGAAATCCAATATGGCACAAGATGAAGCCCTAAAATAGGGCTGAATCACCACCCCAAACTTAAAACATACTTGTCCTCAAGTATGATCCAACTCAATCTCTCTCCAAATTTCCACATAAAGAAATGACAAATGCAATGCAATCAGTGAATATTGACTAAATGGGCTCAAGGGTGACTATATATGCATTCCACCCCTCTCCTCTCCTCTTTCACAAACTAGTCATGATCAGAGCGCTGAGCCTACAAACTTCAAATATAGAGCATAGAAAGCACAATCAATCCACATGGTTGTCATATCACTCTGGGTAAATCGTTTCATGGTAGCAAAGGTAAAAAATGACTAATTTTGCTATTTTACATTCATGCATTCAATATCATATGTCCATCCACACTAAGTAACCCACGTGGCTATGAAAAAGGGTAAAATGAGCTAGGTTTGACATTTTGTAGCTCCATGGGCATGCAATGGGAAGAAAGGGTTGTGGGAAGGATTTGGAGTACTTTTACACACTCATCTTTTCTTTATTTAGATGCTCTTAAACATGAGATTCTTTTATTTTCTTTTTCTTTTTTTCTTTACCCTTGGTGTAGATAGGGCATATGGTGATGAGAGTGAATCATGGAGATATACATGTGGCCACCCCAAACTTTTTGAGGTGGCCACGGCTGATATGTGCACTTTGGCATCCTTTCATGAGGCGGAGAGGTAAGAAGATGGTGGAGGAAATGTTAGGTCCAAGAGTGGTTACTAGTGTGGACATCAACATGAGATCTCCTGCATAAAAATTACTCCAACAATTTCATCAAGCAATGACACATTACATGAATGATCAATATTAAAACCACATTTTTATCATGAGATTCTAAAAAACTCTAAACATTTGCGGCTTGCTCCAATCATAATTCAAATGAACATTTCATAAGCATAAGAGAGGTTGTGCACATATAAAAATTCAAAATTGAGGCCATTTCATAATAGACCATGATAATTTACTTACATTTGTCAAAGGTTGTCATTTTCAATCAAATAAGTAGAGATTGGGTCAAAACACACTTTTAGACAAGAAATTCTAAATTTGGGCAAAATTGGCAAAAATGGTGCCAAATTGCCTTCAATCACATCTAAGTCTATATTATTGAACATGAAGCAGGAAACAAGCAAAATCTAATTGAAACATGCAAAAATTACCAAAAATCTACATGATGTGCAATGCATGGCAAAAAGAGCAATTTTTTGAAAATTACACAAAAATTGACTAGAAAGTAAAATACATGACATGCAAGCATGAAAAGTAGGTAAGATCTATTCTAGAAAGCAAGAGAAACAAAACAAAACAAGAAAACAAAACTAAATGTAATGTAAAATGCAAAAAGAGAGTAAAATAGGAAAGGGGCATACCACCCTACCACCCCAATCTTTTAAATCATGTTGTCCTCAGCATGACATTAAAGTATAGGAGTGATAGGGTAGATGCTCACTATGGTGGCTCCGATGGTGGTCCTCCCTGTGGTGGAGAATGCTGGTAATAGGAGCCCCAGTAGTCTGACTGTAGATGTGGGTAGTTATCCTGAAATGTTGAATTTGTGCCCCACCAATCTTCACCCCAATGGGTGTTCCTATGGGCCTGGGCATGCTGAAACTAATACATGTGGTTAACCTCATAGTGTATATGTTGATGGTATAACCACATAACATCTTGGGTATGCTGGAAACCCTCTTGTGCCCTCAAAATGCCCTCTTGGGTTCTCAGTATGTTGTCCTACATGTTTTGGATGCCCTCCAGATGTGCATGTATAGTGGCCATGTCATATGAGGTCGATGTAGGCTGTTGTGGCTTCTTGATGCCTCCGCCTCCCGTCTCCTGACTCAAAGTGCATCTACTTCCTTTGCTGCTCTGCCACCCATGAGGGTTCTCCCTGTCCCTTAATTAGTAGCACCTTTGATATTCCTACCCCTCTAGGGTGCTCCTCCTTGTATCTCCTCAATGACTCCAAGAAGTTTGGAGCATGTCCATGCTCCTCTAATAGAGGCGAAGTGTGGTTCAGTAGCTCCAATGAGACACCTGGATACATGGGTTTAAGCTGGTATATGATTTTTTGATCCACTACTACAATCATAGAAGAACGAACCAAGTAGTGCATGTCCACTAACTTCCCCTCCCCCCCGACCTTGGTATATCCTGTAACATTATGTCCTAGGGTGACATTAATAGACGTCATAATCCCTCCCTTAAATAATGGATTCTTGCTCTTAGAGGGGATTGTCCTCAGATGATCTATCATTAAGGCACCCAAATTTACAAACTTTCCTTTTACCAGCCAACCCAGGAGAAAAAGATCTTTCTTTGTGCAGCTGTCTTGGTTTTCGTACCTACCAAAGATGTATTCGCATGCACTTTTTGTACATAACGGAGGAATGGATTATGGATAAGGCTTGTTTTGGATTTCCCTACTACAAAATTGCTACGGTCGGTGAAGTACTTCCAAATGGTGATGTAGGTAGTACTCAATTCGTTCTCTGTCCTTCCCCCATCCAAGAGGGCTGCCATCTCATCACTGGGAGCAAACATTTTGTTTAAGATCTTTGAAGTAACAACCCAATGCTTGTCTCCAATCACCACTCTAATGGCATCCTCACCATCATCAAAAATCTTCTCTAAAGTGACAAAGAACTGACATGTCATCTCCACATAAGACTCCTGTGGTGTCGCCAAGATGTTGAAAAGGACCATTGATTCCATTACGCCCTTAGAATAGGTGTAGAAACCCATGCTCTCCATCATCACTCGACACGCATAACATGTGGCAATCACCTTGCGTGTTAAGCACTCTGGGTGCTTCAACTTCTTCACCTGACTGCTCGTAACCTTGGGCTCTCTATTAGGTTGTTGTTGGGGTGCATCTGGCTGGGGTGCATCCTACATCGCCTCATCCTCATTGTCTAGGAGAAATTGTCTCCACGCTCAAGGTTGAGGTTGGGGCTGCGGCTATGGTCCCGAAGATGCCGAAGGATGTGCTGCTGAAACTGACAGCCGAGTTGGTGAGACAGAAGGTCGGGCTGCTAAAACCAATGGCCGGGCTGGCGAGAGTTGTGGAGGTACACATTGTGGCTTTGAAGATGCCTCCTCCATAATTGGATCTAACAAAGCATCCAATTTGGCTTTCATAAAATGGATAGTTTTGGCAGAGCCAGATGTGGATGACAGGGCGTTGGATGATGGGGTTGAAGATGATGCATTTTTGGGCCGGTGCCCATATGAAATGACCTCCTTGGTCTTAGACACAACCTTCTTTGCCATTTGCTTCTTATTTGATTGATTTTGGTGGAAGATTTTGGGATTTCTCCAAAGAATGGGGCTGTTGGGGTGGATTGGGGAGAAATGGGGGAATTTGTGGATGGAAATGGATGGAATATGGAGATTAAGGTAATGGAAATGATGGGGGATTGATTAGATATGGATTGGGGTGATTTGGTGGTGATTCGAGGGTGGAATGGTGATTGCAAGGTGTTGTACGGCCGCTAGGGCACGGAGGTGGCCATTCTATTTGGGAATAAATGAATGAGCAAGTGAATTGCAAATTGCAAAATGGCTATTTTAAGTGTTGGTTTGGGCTGCAGCATGGCCGTGTTGTGCATCACAGCCGTATTGTGAAGTACGGTCATGGTGGCTTCATGCAGCATGGTCGTTCTATGTGGCACGACCGTGTTGGGTCTGTTCTTCTGTTCTCAAATTTTCTTCAATTCACTTTGATTTTTCTGTTGATTTTGAGTGCACCACCATGGTCGTTCCATGTCACCACGGCTGTGGTGAGTAATATGGCACTTGTTTCACACTGAATCTCATAAAAACATAAAATCTTTGATCCAAAATGATTTTTCATGGATTACTTATCAAAATTTCCTCTAATTATTCTTATTTCAACCTATTTCCACTTACACATCTTTGAACTAAACAAAAACTATTAAAAACAAGTGTGTGTGTGTGTGTTTTCTTGGAAACGTGTACAAACAAAACAAAAGTATCAAAAATGGAAGGTTGGGTGAAAAATTCCCAAACCTAAGTGGGTTGCCTCCCACAAGCATTGAGTTTCATGCCTTTAGATGGGCTTCTTGGAGATTCTTCAATCATTCATCCATTTGGCATCCTCATGTGCCCATTCTTGCAATAAATGCATCTCTCATTTGCAATCAACCTATGTTACTCATCCCTTTGATCACCAAAGTTTTCATCAAATCCTTCATCTAGATCCCCTCCTCTCCAATGACCATTCTGACTCTTGAAGGGGTCATCTCCAGTATCCTCATCTTGGGCTCATCGGGTGGGAGTCTTATACATGTTGATCTTGATCTTCATGTCCATGAATGAAACTATCATCGTGCCACTGTAAACATGTATCTCAGTGTTAGTTGTAGACAAGAACTATCTTCCCAATATAATAGGAATCTTCCTATCCTATGGATCCATACCAAGAACAATGAAATCTGTCAGGAACACTGCACCCTTTTCTTTGTCTATCATTACCAAAACATCGTCCACTCTTCCTCTAGGCATTTTTATGGAACAGTCTGCCAATTAGAGAGAGAAACGTGTCGACTTCAACTTGTCCAATCCTAGCTACAAATAGACATTGCATGTCATCAAATTCACACTAGACCCCAAATCAAGTAAGGATATGTCTATGCGATGTCCCCCTATGTAATTAGGTATGAGTGGGGCTTTTATGTCTTTCCTCTTCATGGGAAGTGAGTCTTGGATGATAGAGCTCACTTGTTCAGTCAACTTCACTCGCTTTGGTATTCTCCCCATTGACCTTCTCTTCATAGTGCATAAGTCCTTAAGAAACTTGGCATATTATGGGATTTGCTTGATAGCATCCAATAATGGAATATTGACCTTCACTTGGAAAAACACCTCAAGAATGTCAACATTGTGATTTTGTCTCCTCCTTACTTCTGGTGGCTCATCTAATGCTTCAATGAATGGTGACTCACTTGTTTTGGCCTTGCTTGCATTGACATGAGATGGAACACTAGGGATGGTGGGATCTACAAATGGAGTATGAGGTGGAGCACATGGTATCCCAAACTCAACAGGAGGTATCACATAATCATCTTCGGAAATATCAATCACAGTATCACCACTTGGCTGCCTTTACTTTGCTTTATCAACCTTTCTTTGACTCACGGACTGCTTAAGAGATTTCCCACTCCTTAGAACTATCACAACACTTCCTTGATCATGGTGGAGAGGGGGAGCTAGTTGTGGCTGTGGAGGAGGTGGAGGTGGTACTTGGTATTGAAATTGAGGTGGAGGGGGGAATTGAGGTTGGAAGGTGAATTGTTGAGAAAGTTGTGGTGATGGATGGGAAGGGGGAGTATAAGTCTTGATGTCACCTTGGAAGTGATATATGGGCTGCAATTGCATGGGGGTGGACAATAGAAAACTTGTGAAGAAGGCATAGGTCCACTTGCTTAATTGAAAATCAAGATGGGTTTTGAAGACAAATTTTCTTCTTATCGAGCAATTATGGAAGATAGTTGCTCTATCCTCTCCTCAAGCCTTGTCACATTCATTTGTATGTCATCAAATCTCTTCAACCTAGAGAGGACCTCTTCCTAAAACCTTGAGTTTTATCTTGGACTTTGTGATTCTTGGTAGCTGTAGGAGTGAGGTGTCTTCTTTTCTTCACATAGAACTCAATAGGATTAACCGCGTGTCAGGGAACATTTGTCACTTGGTTCTTCATGAATCTCACGATGTCACCAATAATGTGAGAACCTGTTACACTAAAATAGATTACTCAAAACATAAAACACAATATGTAACATACTAGATCTTGGACCCTACCCTGGAAGTTGACATTTTGGACTTAGCCAAACAAGGATGAAGGTTAGACCTATATCGATGTTTAGTATAACCCCAATGAGATAATGCATGTATAGATCACCTTAATGTAACCTAATTTTCTAACATTAATCTTAGGTTTATAATGGATACATAAAAACATGCCACATAACTCATTTTGGTGGTAATATGAAGATAAGAAACTTAATTGGATGAATAATTTAGATTATGGGTCGTTAATGGGCCATATGACATATCTCATAAAAATAAGTCTCAAAAGTGTAAAAAAACTTCAAATTCAAAATCTACATATCAAAATTAGCCTACATGTCAAATTTCATCTAATTTGGACAACATTGAAATATTAGGCTAAGTTTAGGAGAGAGAAAATGAGTAAAAGGTATAAGTAATGAATAATGTGATTATATAACTTAAAAATATTAAAATAAGGGAAAATTCATATTCAACACATCAAAGCTAACTTATGGATGAATTTTGGTCCAATTTGGATGTTGTTTGTGCAAGTTATGCAATTTTAGGTACATTCTAAACTTTTCTTCAATTTACCCAATTGGGAGGTTTCTTTGCAAAATTTTCACATGCATTATAATACTTATATATTCTCTTACCATTCTCAAGTTTTCAACCATAGGGCACCTAGTTTCACCTTGGTTTGAAGGTGTTTCTTTCCAAGGGCATTTTCTGGATTACTCTTTTTATAAATGAGCTTATCTTTAAAAGCTATCCACCGATGATGTTATTTATTTGATTAGAGGTCGGTTGGGATGGCCTTGGACATAAAACAAAATTTGATATTCATGAAGCCTCTATGATATGTCCTCTTGCATGGTCATGAAATTCCTAGGCTAAGGACACATGGAAAGCTCCATGGTCACCTCATGCTTGACTTCTTCCTTATCCATAAAGGTTTGCATGTCCATAGGCACCCTTAGCATTGGACACATGGAAAGTAACTTGACACCTCTTTCTTGACTACTTCCTTATCCATAAAGGCTTTCATGTCCATGGACACCCTTATACATGACACATGGAAAGTATCATAGACATCTCGTACTTGACCTCTTTCTTTCTATAGCCATATCTACCCCTTCCCAACTCCAAATTCGAAAAATCTTGCTCTCCTTTATTCCCTCTAGCTTATAGACTCATTCCTACTCTATTTTTCCATGAAGTTTCTGTCCCAAGGTAAAAGGAGGTGCCTACCTTGGTGAACAAGGCTCCTAGGGTTCCAAATTTCTCTATTTAGGATTTCTTAAGCTCCTCCTTGATGATTTTGACCAAAACTAGTAAGTATCCTCCTTTCCTTCCCTATTTTCATGTTGTTAGTCTTCCTTCCACCTTTCTCCAGGTAGGAACCATGGCCTTCCATGGTGAAACCCCACCTATAACCCATAAACACCTCATCTCCATGTTCTTTTGTTAGAGTTTTTCACCTCTAAAGTGGAGAAGGTGCTTCTTGCTCAAGATAGGAGCTTTATTGGAGAAACCAACCTCTCTAAGCTTGGGAACCTTACTTATTGGACCTGTCCACCTTCCCTAGAGGTTCTTTGGAGGCCTAGGCTTCGATCTAGGACTGACTTGGACTGTTTAGACTCTGAAGTTGAGGTATGATATATCCCCTATTCTTCTATGTTGAGTAATTCATTTATGCTTATTCATTCTCTTTGTCCTATGGACATTAGCCTATACACAAGGTCTTTTCTTTTGAAAATCATGGTTCATGTGAACTACCTTAGTTGATATTGATCATGTGATTATGGATATTCTTTTGAAATCTTATCTTATTCTTTGTTCATGATGGAACTCTAAAAGATGACATGTGATGTCTTTTGTCCACTTATGAGGCAGATGTATATGTTGGTCACTTATGTGGTGACTAGTTTATATATTCTAACTATACTTTCTACTTGCCTCTACATTTAACATGCTATGTGATACAGTAGCACTAGAGTAGTGTAATTGCATTGGTTTTTATGGCAGATGTGTTATTTCCTACCGAGCAGATGTGATATTTCCTGCTCTTTTGGGATGGAAAGGAACCTCATACCCAGAGCAAGATGTGTGATTCTTGAACCATGTTTTATATATTTGGGAGATTGGAAGTATTCCTTTCTCTATCAGGTTTCAAGTTTATGAGACTTAGATGCCTTTGTGTTTATATTGTTCTATGGCTATGCTTATATCACATGCATGCAGGTTGATGAAGATTGTAGAGGGGTGTGCCCTACCATGTGCTAGTATGGCACAACTTTATGGTTTCAATTATGTCAAGTATCTCTTTTGTTATTGAAAATCATTTCTCTTGATACCCACTTGGGTTGTCTTTGTCTTTTTCATGGGAAGCTTTTACACTTTGATGTCCTTTATTCCATATATTGCTCAATTTCCTATTTAGTATGCACATACTAGCCTTTGCTAATGTCATATATTTTCTCTTCTGACTAGGGTATGCTTCCAACCCTAGGTTAAGGACTTGGATAAGAAGGCATGAAGTTTTGGACTAGCTTAAGGAGTTAAAGCTTGGAGACAAAGTTATTATGGTTTAGATTTCCCTCTACTAGATCCTTATGTTGAGCGATACATGTAAACCCTTTGTGGGAGATTATGATGTTCTTTTGTAACCTTGTCATAAATTGAATATAGTCAACATTTTTATTCCGATGCTATACTTTGGTTGTTTTGAATACCATTTATTGAAGTTTGAAAATTTTTCACCTATTCTAGCATACCTTTGAGTGTGTTTGGAATGGATGCTTTATTCTTCAATTTTTTAGTAAGGGGGTGATCTCGCCTCCTTACAACATGGTATCTGAGCCCATGGTATTTGGAATCTGACTATTTCAATATTTCCTACCTAGTTAGAATCCATGACTTACCTTTATGTGACATGTTTTCCCTAGAGTTGATCAATAGATGATGAAGGGTTGATTTAGGATCATATAGTTTCATATTAGAATAATGATGAATAGATCCTTAAAATACTTACAAGTAAAAGATGCATAAGTAACCATGGTAACTTGAGGTTGTTTATCTTGGCCTTTAGATAGATACTAGAACATGAAGTTGAAAGCAAAGGTGTCTAGAAAGGATCAGGGTTCGGGGGCTGGCAAGATTTTCCTCCGAACCACTAGCTTGGTTTACGAGGACTCCTGAATCCATATGATACCAGCCTGGCCTAAGCTGATATGAATTGTTTAAAATTGCATGCTTCTAGGCATTAGTAGCCTTAGACATCTATATGATTTATCTTTAGGGACCCTAATATTTTGAACTAGTCTCCTAGGTGTAAAGACTTGTTTGAGGATGGACAAGAGCAAGTTAACCCATAGTTCATAGTTAGTCTTTACAAGTTTTTTTTGCATGATGCTTATGTAGTTGGATGTAAGGAAGTGTAGTTGAACCTTTTGTACCTAAAGAATAGTTTTGACTTAATAAGATGAATCCTTTAAGGGGTGGTGAATAAGTTATTTTCTTATATGTGGATGTTTTAATTTTGAGGACGAAATCCCTTTAAGGGGTGGTGTGATGTAGCATACTAGATCTCATACTCTACCCTGGAAGTTGACATTTTAGACATAGCCAAACAAGGTTGAAGGTTAGACCTAAATAGATGTTTAGTATAACCCCAATGAGCTAATGCATGTATAGATCACCTTAATGTAACCTAATGTTCTAACATTAATCTTAGGTTTATAATGGATACATAAAAATATGCCACATAACTCATTTTGATGGTAATATGAAGATAAGAAACTTAATTGGATGAATAATTTAGATAATGGGCCGTTAATGGGCCATATGACATATCTCATAAAACTAATTCTCAAAAGTGGAAACAAACTTCAAATTCAAAATCTACATATTAAAATTAGCCTACATGTCAAATTTCTTCTAATTTGGACAACCTTGAAATATTAGGCTAAGTTTAGGAGAGAGAAAATGAGTAAAAGGAATAAGTAATGAATAATGTGATTATATAACATCAAAATATTTAAATAATGGAAAATTCATATTCAACACATCAAAGATAACTTTTGGATGAAGTTTGGTCCAATTTAGATGTTGTTTGTGCAAGTTATGCAATTTTAGGTACATTCTAAACTTTTCTATAATTTACCCAATTGGGAGGTTTTCTTTGAAAATTGTCACTTTCATTATAATCCTTATATATTCCCTTACCATTAACAAGTTTTGAACCATAGGGAACCTAGTTTCACCTTGGGTTGAAGGTGTTTCTTTCCAAGGGCATTTTAGGGATTACTCTCTTTATAAATGAGCTTATCTTTAAAAGCTATCAACCAATGAGGTTATTTCTTGATTGGAGGTTGGTTGGGATGGCCTTGTCGATAAATCAAAATTTGATATTCAAGAATCCTCTATGAGATTTCCTCTTGCATGGCCATGAAATCCCTAGGCTAAGGACACATGGAAAGCTCCATGGACACCTCATGCTTGGCTTCTTCCTTATCCATAAAGGTTTGCATGTCCATAGGCACCCTTAGCATTGGACACATGGAAAGTAACTTGACACCTCTTTCTTGACTTCTTCCTTATCCATAAAGTCTTTCACGTCCATGGACACCCTTATACATGACACATAAAAAGTCTCATAGACACCTCATACTTATCTCTTTCTTTATATAGCCATATCCACCCCTTCCCAACTCCAAATTCAAAAACTCTTGCTCTCCTTTATTCCCTCTAGCATATCACATCATTCCTACTCTATTTTGCATGAAGGTGTTGTCCCAAGATAAAAGGAGGTGCCTACCTTGGTGAAGAAGGCTCTTAGGGTTCCAAATTTCTCTATTTAGGATTTCTTAAGCTCCTCCTTGGTGATTTTGACCAAAACTAGTAAGTATCCTCCTTTCCTTCCCTATTTTCATGTTGTTAGTCTTCCTTCCACCTTCTTCCAGGTCAGAACCATGGCCTTCCATGGTGAAATGATAATGCATCACTTAGCACTTACAATCACTAAGATAATTATCCTAGATTTTAATCCTTTTTCAACTTTCCGATTAAGGCTAGTATAGAAAGGGTCGATCCCACATGACAACTTTTTAAGATTGTTTCTTTTTATCCCAATTGTTTTGAAGAACTTGTTATTTGTTTTTTGGTATTTTTTAGATTTGGAACAGAAAGTAAAAGTCGAGTTTTGAGTGTTGACGATTAACACTAAGGAAGGAAATGCAAGAATGAAAATGCGCTTAACAAGAATGTAAACTTGCCCTGTCACAAGGAAAATTAAGATTGTTGTTAGCAGAAGAAAAACTATTATGAATGAAAAGACTATAGATTAAAGAAAGCAAAAGTATGTGGTGATTAAATCAAGAGATGGAAATCGAGGCATTAGGGGTTTTCACCACCTTAGTCCAGGCAAAATAAGCTAATCCTTAAAAATGACGGATTCGATGAAGGCAAGTGAATTAATAAAAATCCACTAAAGATAGACTCCACATGAGCCCATTAATCCTGGTGCTCAAGCTTATTAGTTCATCATCCTAAAAGAAGAAGATCCATGGTCGTTTCAAAACTCCTATGTGATTGGGTTTGTTGTTCTAAATCCAAACTTCCACGGTCATATCCATCCAGATTAACTTTTGATCAAATCAATTAATTACTTTGATAGATCAATTAGTTATCAAACCCAAAAGCCATCTAGAATCATGTTTTTTTTTGGAAAAGTCGTTAAAGCCATGGCTAAGGGGTCATTCCCCTTGCCT
Source organism: Alisma plantago-aquatica (assembly GCA_963693085.1). Classification (NCBI taxonomy): domain Eukaryota; kingdom Viridiplantae; phylum Streptophyta; class Magnoliopsida; order Alismatales; family Alismataceae; genus Alisma; species Alisma plantago-aquatica. The sequence goes on from OY856412.1 coordinate 256,092,040, forward strand.
CAGAAAACTACTCACTCATGGAGAAGGGGGAGACGGAGGAAGAAAGTACTGAAGCCATAGTCTAGCCCAAAATCAGGAGGTTAATCCTTATGCTAGAGACAATAAAATGGCTTAGTTCTTAGTTCCTTGCTCCATAATTAAAGAACGAAGAAAAGAAGATTAAGACTAAAGAAGAAAGAAGAGACAAGAGCAAGTATGAAAGAACAATGCTTGAAATAAAATCTACTTTATTGCAGAATAAGAAGATGATTACAAGAATAAAAGCTTCAGAATCCCATACAAGGAGAAATCCAGGATGCCTTAAGGAGAAGAAAGTGCCCCCCCTCTTTTATAGGAGGGGAAGGAGGCACTTTTACAATTAGGTTGAGGGGTTTTTGAGGCTGACGGCTGGGATTTTGGCTATCTGCGTGTCGCCAACCGACCAGTTCAGAAACAAACCGATCGGTTGGAAGATGCTGGAGCACGGCAACCAATCGATCGGTTGCCAACCCTAATTAGGGTGGCGGTGCATTCGAAACTGCTCAGTGTCATTTCTTCTTATCAATAGGGCATCAGCCGAGCGTTTGGTTTAGGAATCGGGCGATCTCGGCCAGTCGTCTGATGAGAGTAATGATCGACGCTTGAAGGTGAATCGAGCATTTCAATTTGTAAGACGATCGGGTCGATGAGGTGAGACGATCGGTTGATAATACCATTCGACCGACTCAGGTCGAAACTGCAATAAAATGCACATGATTGTTAGATTTGTGATAAAAATGAGAAAATATCAATTCGTGCAATTTCAAGAGATGAATGGAGTATTTCTATGTGACAAGCTTAATAATTCATAGAAAAGATGTGCTGAAATAGCACACATCAAAATACCACAGACATAAAGTTTTGCTTGTCCTCAAGCAAATGAAAAAATCAAATGATTCAAAAATTTTGGAATAACAAGTTCATCCTCCCTAGATTAGCAATTCTTCTATCCTTTTCATGGACAAGCAACCCATCTCCTAGAACCACAAATTGCAAGCACTATGTTTCTCAAGAAAACATTTTTCATAACTTAATTTTTTAAAACTTATATTTTGTAAAGACAGTCTTGATCTAACTTGCGTTTTGACACTCTTTTTTTTTCATTGGGTTGATTGTTGCACGGGAATAGAGAATTTGAGGTGTGACGGAAAAATCCCTCCTCTATTCGACTTGGGATATAATTTTTTCATGGACTTGTGATTACATTGACCAAAATTTTTTTGTGTGACTTTTTTTTGGCATCTTTTGATGGTACGCCCCTTTGTGGGGTATGGAAGAAGGGCATGCCACCACTGACTTAGGGTTTGGCATGCGATTTATTTTTCCCGTGCAACAAAAAACTTTTTTTTGAGTAATTGTCGTTGCATAAGATAGAAGAGACATGTAGCGACATTATATGAGAGTAAAAAGAATAGATGCTAAAATTAAGAAAATCTGCATTTGATTCTATTTGATACTCTAAGGCTTTCCACCGTTTCCAAAAATTGCTATCATGATCATAGGGAACTTGATATTGCAAAGTTTTTTTTTGCTTGAAATAAATTTGATAATGCATTTGATTTTTGAAGATAAAGTACGACATTCGTCCGACTAGATAAAGGCATTATGTTTGAAAGTAAACAAAGAAAAACAAATAAAAATGTAGAAGGAAATGTTGAAAAGGGAAGATAAAGGGTGGATCACGTACCACCCACCCCCACCCCAGACTTAGAAATTTGCTCGACCCGAGCAAACTCTAAGAGCGAGATGGAGGGAAGAGTCACTGCGGTGGAGGGTGCTGCTGGTGGGAGGAGTAGTAGTTTGCCCAATAAGGAGAATCAGGGCCTGGATAACTTTGTTGTGCTCCGTACTCGTCATAAGCTGGTGGACTAGGGGCATAGTGACCACAGTCCACATGCCAAAACTCCTGCGGACGTTGCATCAGGTACACGTGATTGAGCTGGTGGCCCTTTCTCTGCTGCTCTTGCTGAATCTCATCTAGCTGAATCTGGATCTCGTAGAAGCCGTAAGGACCGGAGTCGTCATCTGGTAGCCGCCTGGTGTGACGTATGGAAGGTGGCGGTGGCGGTCTAGTGTCGTCGTCGTGTGCCTCTAAAGAAAGGCTCCTTATGTGAGGTTTTGGCTCAAGGATGGTGGCTGGATCTGGATGCTCCAGGTAGAATCTCTGGATATGGCCTGGTAAATCAGTCAACTCGTAGATGTAGTTTGTTGTTGCAAACCGCGAATGTAACGGGAGCTGGAGGACCACCTGAGTGTCTTTGAACAAAAGGTAATAAACGCCCTCGGTGCCCAAACGGATAAACCTACTATTCTTCAAATAGCGAGTGTTGATCAGGTGATTTTTGAGCTCAAGAGGAGGAAAGGCAATGTGGGTGTAGCCCAAAAAGATGGCGAGCTGGGTAACATAGTGGACAATGCGAAAAGAAGAGGAAGTGGCTCGGCTAGCTTGGGTACCAAAATGCTCAATGATAGCATTGCCCCAGTTAAAAGGTTCTTCATGTAAAAGATACCAAAGAGCATAAAGTTCTACCTGAGTAATTGCACCCTGAGTACCTTCCCGACTGAAAATGGTGCAAGTCAAAATACGGTAAAGGTAACAGACCACCGAGTCGTGTATGCAGGAGGCCTTGGGCCCACTAGGAAGATGGGGAAGAAGCCCGATGATCTCTGCCTAAAACTTATCTCTGTCGTATTGGTCTGGGTAGGAGTCATGAGACCGCGCCATACATTGTTCTAGCCAATAGTCAGCCCCGCCGTAGAGGATAAAAGAAGTGATTTGCTTGGCAGATGATTCCAGATTTTCCCCAAAAATCCGGTATTTACAGCTCGAGTTTCTGAAAGAACAGTGTAACATGCGGAAAATGCTCAAAAACTCAAGGGTAAGATCACAATAGACGGAGGTGACATGGTAGGGAAAGATAAGGATGTGGTTTCTGCGGAGGATATTGTCGATGGCTTCGCGGATGCCCAAAGCATCAAGGGTTGTGCCGCATGCCCAACGAGGAAAAGAAACACCAATTGTGAACATATCCTCATAACACTGGCGGTGTTCAACGCTAGTGAACTGGTCATTGCTACCTGGAATAGGTGCTATACGGGGTGAACGGGGGGTGGTTGATTCCGGATCATTGGCTGCCTTCTGAGTTCCCTCCATATCGCGGAGAAGCTCATCCGCCTCGTCGATGTCACGAAGCATCTCCTCGACTAACTCAGGAGAAGACTCACCAGTAGGAGAGGGCGTGTGGAAATGGATTCCGGAACGGCGAGGAGGATCCCTGGAAGAGGAAGCGGGGGCCTTGCCTTTTCTCTTGCGAAAGTGGCTGAACATCACTGTTGTAGAGAAGCCAATCAGTTGAGAATGTAAACGATCATCTGGAGAAAACCAACCGATCGTCTGGTAGATGAAATGGGCATTTTCGTAGGCACTCATCCTAAGTTCATCAAGCTCATTTATTTGGAGAAAACGTTTCTCTCCAGCCATGGAAAGGTCAAAATTCAAAGTTTTGATGGCCCAACTTGCTTTGTGCTCTAGTTCTATTGGTAAGTGACATAACTTACCGTAGATCAGTCTGAAAGGGGTGATACCAATGGGTGTTTTGTAGGCAGTATGATATGCCCACAGAGCGTCATTGATTTTTAACTCCCAATCTTTCCTAGTGCGTCCAACCATTTTTTCTAAAATTGATTTTATTTGTCTGTTGGATACTTCTACCTTCCCACTGGTCTGAGGATGGTAAGGAGTGGCGAATTTGTGATAAACCCCATATTTTTTCAAAAGAGCCTCAAAACTTTTCTCCAAAAATTGGGATCCCCCATCAGAAATGACGGTGCGAGGGACTCCAAATCTAGGAAAAATAATATCTTTAAAAAGTTTCTTAACAGGTTTAGAGTCACACGTTTTAGTGGGTCTGGATTCAACCCACTTTGACACATAATCGAATGCGAATAAAATGTAAGCAAACCCATAAGAAGAAGGAAATGGGCCCATATAGTCGATTCCCCAGACATCAAAAATCTCTAATTCCTGCCAAGAGGTAGGAGGCATTTGGTCACGCTTGGAGATATTGCCCGTCCTTTGACATTGGTCACATGAGAGAACATAATCATAAGAGTCTTTGAAAATGGTGGGCCAAAAGAATCCACATTGTAGAACTTTTCTAGCCATTTTTTGGGAACTCATGTGACCACCATAGGGCCCAGAGTGACATTGTTCCAAAATGGAGATGCTTTCTTCGTGGGATACACAAAGACGATATAAACCATCGTCACAAATTCTAAACAGATAAGGTTCGTCCCAATAATAATTTTTCACATCATGTAAAAATTTAGCTTTAGAGTGTCCCGTATACTCGGGGTGCAATACACCTGCAGCTAAATAGTTTACAAAATCAACAAACCAAGGGAATTGGGAGTCTACCTTAAGCAATTGATCATCGGGTAAGGATTCGTTTATGGGATTTTCATCAATGGGGCTATAGCTAAGTCTACTGAGGTGGTCGGCCACGACGTTCTCAGATGCTTTTTTGTCTAGGATTTCTAAATCAAATTCTTGCAATAACAAAATCCATCTTATGAGTCTAGGCTTGGCATCTTTCTTGGTCATGAGGTAGCGAATGGCTGCATGATCGGTGTAAACAACTACCTTTGAACCAACAAGATATGAGAGAAATTTATCGAATGCATAGACAATGGCTAGCATTTCTTTTTCAATTACGGTGTAATTGTGCTGAGCCTCATCTAAGGTCTTGGATGCATAATAAATGACATGGTGTTTTTTATCAATTCGTTGTACTAAAATGGCACCTACAGCAAAATCACTAGCATCACACATGATTTCAAAGGGTAAGGCCCAGTCAAGAGCACGAATGATAGGAGTGGTGGTGAGATCATCCTTCAAGCATAAAAAGCTATCCATGCAAGCTTTATCGAAATTGAAAGGAACCTCTTTTTGAAGGAGGTGGGTGAGAGGTTTGGTGATTTTAGAGAAATCACGAATAAAACACCGATAGAACCCAACATGTCCTAGGAAGGCTCGGATGTCTTTGACTGAGGTAGGAGGGGGGGAGCTTGGTGATGACCTCAATTTTAGCTTGGTCAACTTCAAAGCCCTGGTTTCTCACCTTATGGCCTAGAACAATACCCTCCTTGACCATGAAGTGACACTTCTCCCAATTAAGGACTAAGTGTGACTCGATGCATCTATCAAGAACAAGGGAGAGGTTCCCAAGGCAAGAACTGAAACTATCTCCATAGACAGAGAAATCGTCCATGAAAACTTCCATGATAGTTTCAGTTAACCCTAAAAAAATGGCAGACATACATCTTTGAAAAGTGGCTGGTGCATTGCACATGCCAAAGGGCATTCATCTAAAAGCGTATGTACCAAAAGGGCATATGAAAGTGGTCTTCTCTTGGTCTTCAGGATGAATGGGAATCTGATAAAAACCTGAGTAGCCATCTAAATAGCAAAAGTATTGTTAATGAACTAAACGTTCAAGAACTTGATCGAGGAAGGGAAGAGGGAAGTGGTCCTTCCTAGTTTCTTTATTGAGTTTCCTGTAGTCAATGCACATCCTCCACCCTGTGATGGTATGGGTGGGGATGAGCTCATTCTTCTCATTCCTAATGACTGTAGTCCCACCCTTTTTGGGGACGACCTGGACTAGGCTGACCCAAGGAGAGTCAGAGATGGGGTAGATGATTCCTGTAGTCAAAAGTTTAATTACTTCAAGATAGACAACTTCCTTCATGTTTGGGTTGAGTTTTCTTTGCGGGTCTCAGAAAGGTTTACTATTTTCAATCATTGGGATTTTGTGGATGCAAATGGATTGATCTATCCCAACTAAATCCGTCATTTTGTACCCTAAAGCTATTCTCCTTTTCCTAAGTTCTCCCATAAGCATGTTTTCCTGTTCAATGGTAAGGTCAGAATTGATAATAACAGGGCATAATTGTTGTTCATCCAGAAAGACATATTTCAGGCCTATGGGGAGACTCTTCATTTCCGGGGCTTTTGGTGGTTCAGGTCGTTCTTCTATGGTGGAGATCATTTTAAGGTCTTCAATCTCAGCACATGGGATTTCCTCAAAGTTGTCCAAATGAATCTTGAGTTGATTTGATGGTTCATTATCAAAATCACATTCGGTGGGGATGGTGAGAGCAATGCGTAGGGGGTCATCAACTAATTCCCATTCTTTCCTTAGTTGGTTTAATTCATCAATGCAATCAAGGAGGTAGACTTCTTCCTCAAGACTAGGTCCCCTCATGCTTTCAAACACCCTAAACTCTAGGGTTTTCTTCCCTAGCCTTAACAAAATGGTACCAGCCTCAACATCAATTAAGGCACGATCAATGGCTAAGAAGGGACGTCCAAAAATGAGAGGGTAGCGTAAATCTTCCTTGATATCCATGATCACAAAATCACAAGGGACGTATGCATAATTTCCAACTTTAACCGGAATGTCTTCGATGATTCCCATGGTTTTAGTTGTGGATGAGTCTTCCAGTTGGATGGTCATGGCTGTGGGTAACATGTCATTGAAGCCTAGTCTTTTGTAAAGACTATATGGAATGATGGATATACTGGCTCCTAAATCTGCTAGGCCTTTTCTACAAGCATTGTCACCCAAGTAGCATCCTATTCCAAAAGAACCTGGATCCTTCTATTTTTTAGGCATCTTACTTAGGATAATGTATGATGTGGTCATAGAAAGTTTAACAGTCTCATATTCTTTAGTAACATACTTCCTAGTCAAGAGAGATTTCATGTACTTAGACCAGGCGGGCATGTCTGCCAAAGCATCAAGGAAGGGAATGTCAACATGTATTTTTTTTCATAGCATCCCTAAATTTCATGAAGCGAGCGTCAAGTCTTGTTTGTTTGAGACGGGCTTGGTAGGGGGGTCAGGGTATGTAGATTGGTTCTTCGTCTTCCACTTTAGGGGTTTCAGGGACAGATGGTTTAGGTGTAGCTTCAGGTTCAACAACCAAATCATCATCCTCAACTTCTAGTGGTATGGGGGGGGGGTGTAGCGTCAGGGGAAGGAGTGGAGTGTGATTTTCCCGAACGAGTGGTGACAATTTTAAGATGTTCGGGGTGCTTGGGATTATTTTCGGGCTGCCCAGGGAAGGAACCGGCAGGAGGTTTTTGTTGGGAAAATAGGCGGGCCAACTGTGCGTCAGTTGCCTTTTGATGGGCTTGTATGGCCATGAGGGTTTGTTCTATGTTCGCCAGGCTAGGATGACTTGGGGGAGGAGGAGGGGGGAATTTTGAGGCGGCTGGGGAGGTTGAGGTTGGTTTAGATTTTGGGGTGGAAGGTTTATGTTTTGGAATTGTTGGTAGAGTTGTCGATTTCGGTAATTTCCTTGATTTCCAAAATTTCTTTGATTGTTGTATGGGAATCCAGGTGGTGATCGATTGTTACCTTGAGGGTAGGGAGGCCTTTGTTGAAGTTGGTTAGAGTTCTCGACACCTGAAGGGTTCCCATATTGAAAACCAGGGTGGTTTCTAGGTTGGTTGGGATTGTAGTAACTTTGGCCAGGTATTGTATGAAACGAATTGAGGTCTTCTGGTTGTTGTCCTACTTCAGGTTGCATGGGCATGTTGTAGAGATATTGACAGTGGAGGGTGGTATGGTCGTATCCTTGGCAAATGCCACAAAGGGAATCCATGGCTTTTAGTTGTTGGGGTGACTCCCTAAGGGTGACCAAGGATGACTCTAACCGATCTTGTTTTAAGGCAATTAATTTTAGGCTTTCCACTATGCTTTGGATATCATTATTAACTTCTGCCCCGGCTACCTTAAGGATTCCGCCAATCCCTCTTCTGGCCCTTGTTTTGGAAGTCCGTTTGACTACCTCCCATGCGCTAGTCAAACTTTAATGCATGAAATTTCCTCTAGATGAGGAATCGAGAAAGAATTTGGTATCATCATCAACACCACGATAGAAAATCTCTATGAGTTGGGCTTGAGAGATATCATGGTGGGGGCACTTCCTAAGTAAGTCTTTGAATCTTTTCCAGGCTTCACCTAAAGACTCTCCCGGGGACATAGAAAAATGAGTTATTTGACCCCTAAGTTCATAGGTGAGAGACGGGGGGTAAAATTTCTCAAGGAACTTGCTTTGTAGAACTTCCCAAGTTGTGACATGTTCTTTGCTCTCCATGGTGTTGTACCAGCTACTAGCTTGGCCAGAGAGGGAATACTTAAACAACCTAAGGCAGATGGCATCTTCATAGACACCCGGGAGTTTGCTCAAAGAGAAAAGGTCAATGAACCTTTGAAGATGATCTTGGAAACTCTCCCCATTGTTTCCTGAGAAGGGGTTGGCTTGCATCATGGTGATCCATTATGTTTGGATTTCGAATTGTGGAGCAATAATGTCGGGGGGTATGACCGGATGTTGTACATAGGCAGTTTTGGGAACAGACTAGTCTTTTAATTGTTTTTGCCTTTCGACTTCCCTCCTATTGGCTTCTATGGTTTCTTGTTCGGCCCTAAAGGCTGCTCACAAAGCAGCTTCTCTTTCCGCTTGTTCGGCTTGGATGAGCTCTCTTTGAGCTGTGAGAGCTTGGTCGATCCTACGAGTGACTTCTTCTTCATTCATTCTCACTAGACTTTGACAGTTTAGATGATGAAAAGTCCTTTCTATTTCCGGATCAAATGGTTGAAAATCGACGTTCGGGCGTCACATGCACAATTAAAGCAGTTAATTTGTGTGCAGAAAAAATGTACTGCCAGAATGGAAACTCGGCAGAAAGAGGAGTACACTTCTGGAATGTTACTCGGAAGGCATAAAAAAGAAAAAAAAGTTTTTCAAAATTGTTTTGGGGTTCGAAAGAAACAAATCCGTTGTCCCCGACAATGACGCCAAATTGATAATGTGTCGCTTAGCACTTACAATCATTAAGATAATTATCCTAGAGTTTAATCCTTTTTCAATTTTCTTATTAAGGCTAGTATAGAAAGGGTCGATCCCACATGACAACTTTTTAAGATAGTTTCTTTTTATCCCAATTGTTTTGAAGAACTTGTCATTTATTTTTTGGTAGTTTTTAGATTTGGAACAGAAAGTAAAAGTCGAGTTTTGGGGGTTTATGATTAACACTAAGGAAGGAAATGCAAGAATGAAAATGCGCTTACCAAGAATGTAAACTTGCCCTGTTACAAGGAAAATTAAGATTGTTGTTAACACAAGAAAAACTATTATGAATGAAAAGACTATAGATTAAAGAAAGCAAAAGTATGCGGTGATTAAATCAAGAGATGGAAATCGAGGCGTTAGGGGTTTTCACCACCTTAGTCCAGGCAAAATAAACTAATCCTTAAAAATGACGGAATCGATGAAGGCAAGTGAATTAATAAAAATCCACTAAAGATAGACTCCACATGAGCCCATTGATCCTGGTGCTCAAGCTTCTTAGTTCCTCATCCTAAAAGAAGAAGATCCACGGTCGTTTCAAAACTCCTATGCGATTGGGTTTGTTGTTCTAAATCTAAACTTCCACGGTCATATCCATCCAGATTAACTTTTGATCAAATCAATTAATTACTTTGATAGATCAATTAGTTATCAAACCCAAAAGCCATCTAGAATCGTGTTTTGTTTTGGAAAAGTCGATAAATCCATGGCTAAGGGGTTATTCCCCTTACCTCGATAGAAAACTACTCACTCATGGAGAAGGGAGAGACAGAGGAAGAAAGTACTGAAGCCATAGTCTAGCCCAAAATCAGGAGGTTAATCCTTATGCTAGAGACAATAAAATGGCTCAGTTCTTAGTTCCTTGCTCCAGAATTAAAGAACGGAGAAAAGAAGATTAAGACTAAAGAAGAATGAAGAGACAAGAGCAAGTATGAAAGAACAATGCTTGAAATAAAATCTACTTTATTGCAGAATAAGAAGATGATTACAAGAATAAAAGCTTCAGAATCCCATACAAAGAGAAATCCAAGATGCCTTAAGGAGGAGGAAGTTCCCCCCCTTTTATAGGAGGGGAAGGAGGCACTTTTACAATTAGGTTGAGGGGTTTTTGGGGCTGACGGCTGGGATTTTGGCTATCTGCGCGCCGCCAACCGACCAGTTCAGAAACAAACCGATCGGTTGGAAGATGCTGGAGTGCGACATCCAATCGATCAGCTGCCAACCCTAATTAGGGTGGAGCCACAGTCGAAACCGCTCGGTGTCGTTTCTTCTTATCAATAGGGCATCAACCGAGCATTTGGTTTAGAAATCTGGCGATCTCGGCCAGTTGTCTGATGAGAGTAATGATCAACACTTGAAGGTGAATCGAGCGTTTCAATTTGTCAGACAATCATATCGATGAGGTGAGACGATCGGTTGATAATACCAGTCGATCGGCTCAGGTCCTGAAACTGCAATAAAATGCACATGATTGTCAGATTTGTGATAAAAACGAGAAAATATCAATTCGTGCAATTTCAAGAGATGAATGGAGTATTTCTATGTGACAAGCTTAATAATTCGCAGAAAAGATGTGCTGAAATAGCATGCATCATGAAACCCCACCTAGAACCCATAAACACCTCATCTCCATGTTCTTTTGTTAAGGTTTTTCACCTCTAAAGTGGAGAAGGTGCTTCTTGCTCGAGATAGGAGATTTGTTGGAGAAACCATCCTCTCTAATCTTGGGAATCTTACTTAGTCGACCTTTCCACCTTCCCTAGAGGTTCTTTGGAGGCCTAGGCTTGGATCTAGGATTTAATTGGACTGTTTAGACTCTGAAGTTGAGGTATGATGCATCCCCAATTCTTCTATGTTGAGCAATTATGCTTATTCATTCTCTTTGTCCTATGAAGCCTATACACAATATCTTTTCTTTTGAAAATTATGGTTCATGTGAACTACCTTATTTGATATTGATCATGTGATCATGGATATTCTTTTAAACTCTTATCTTATGCTTTGTTCATGATGGAACTCTAAAATATGACATGTGATGTATTTTGCCCACTTATGAGGTGGATGTATATGTTGGTTACTTATGTGGTGACTAGTTTATATATTTTGACTATACTTTCTACTTTCCTCTACATTTAACATGCTATGTGATTTAGTTGCACTAGAGTTGTATAATTGCATTGGTTCTTATGGCATATGTGTTATTTCCTGCCGAGCAGATGTGATATTTCCTGCTCTTTTGGGATAGAAAGGAACCTCATACCCATGGCAAGATGTGTGATTCTTGGCCCATGTTTTATATATTTGGAATATTGGAAGTATTCATTTCTCTATCAGGTTTCAACTTTATGAGAGTTGGCCGCCTTTGTGTTTATACTGTTCAAGGGCTATGCTTATCTCACATGCATGCAAGTTGATGATGATTGTAGGGGTGTGTGCCCTACTTTCTTTACATGTGCTAGTATGGAACAACTTTATTATTTCAATTATGGCAAGTATCTCTTTTGTTATTGAAGATCATTTCTCTTGATACCCAATTGGATTGTCCTTATCTTTTTCATGGGAAGCCTTTACACTTTGATGTCCTTTATTCCATATATTGCTCAATTTCCTATTTAGTATGCACATACCAGCCTTTCTAATGTCATCTATTTTCTCTTCTTGCTGGGGTATGCTTCCAACCCTAGGTGAAGGACTTGGATGATAAGGCATGAAGTTTTAGACTTTCTTAAGGAGTTAAAGCTTGGAGACAAAGTTGTTATGGTTTAGATTTCCCTCTACTAGATCCTTATGTTGAGCGATACATGTAAACCCTTTATGGGAGATTATGATGTTCTTTTGTAACCTTGTGATAAATTGAATATAGTCAACATTTTTATTCCGCTGCTATACTTTGGTTGTTTTGAATACCGTTTATTGAAGTTTGAAAATTTTGCACCTATTCCAACATACCTTTGAGTGTGTTTGGAATGGATGTTTTATTCTTCAAATTTGTTTAGGAAGGGGGTGATCCCACCTCCTTACATAATCGATCACCAATTAACCACATATCCAAAAATATGGGTAAATTAAAACTAATTTCAACGTCAGCACCCACTTAGAAACATTTGTATAAGAGCCTGATATCTTTCTTATATCCATACTATTCCAAGAATTTGATAAAAAAATTTCTATCACCTTAGATACAACATATATACATAGGAGAACAATATCTGTATATGTCACACAACAAACATTAACATGCTAACAAAATTGTGATTCGTTTGAAACACCATATACAAACTTTTCCTGCCTGGTCCTGAGAGTATAGGGATGACTCTAGGACACATTAGACATCTAATCAACTTTCTCAAGGTCATTTCTGATTACCTAAAAAGATGTGGTGAACCACAAGGGTGAGACCTATGTCCCAACAAGAGATATAACCTCCAACAATGCTTATTGATTACAACATTTTAAATAGTAGATAATTGAGAAGTTGAAGTATTTAATAATCAATTGAATAGATTGAACAGTTAAAGTATACTAAATAGATTAAGCAAATCATCTTAGCAACAAGTATGATCATCAATGCATATATACATAACAAATAAATCCTTTTCTCTAGATAGATATCTACTCAAATATCATCAAATTACATCTAATAACAATCATTATCATTAATCTGACTATCATCATATTCCTTGCTAATTGTAGAAGCAATCTAGTAGCATAAGCATCCCTAACATCATGAATATGCCTAGTAACATAACATGGCTATCGATATTGTCATCTCAAATAAAGTGAACAGATCTATATCATAAGTAGAACTAACATCATAGCACAATTAATTGCATAGGCATGATTATTAGTTTAAGCATTTATAATTACACAGGCATGGCTAAAAATATTAAACATAGATAGAAACATCATCTTAACCATCAGTGTCAGTATAAGGACTATTCATACCCAATTACCATCATTTAGTTATATTAAAGCTAGGTATAACAAGATATACCTCATTAGGGTTACCCATTGATTCATTATGGTGATTATCAATCATAATCATACGAGGAAATGGTAACACTACAAGTTTAAGGCATTGAACCATCAAATTCTCTTCATTATAATCATAACATTACACTATAGGCTTCACCCAAAACAATGGGAATATTGAGGCATCAACTTCTAACCATTAAATGTTGAAAAGGTAAAGCCATTGGTCATTTACATAAGTAAACATCTTGAACAAACCATCTATGAAGTCATTGAGTTGGGCTCTAGAAAGAGTCACCATCTAACCCTAGACATTCCTTGATTAACAACATAAAAGGTTCCATTGAGAGTAGGGTAAAACCCACAAGCGATTGTTTATTTCAAACAAGTCGTTAGTAAATGAACTTCTTAAGTTGATATCACAAAGAAAAATATTTAAATCACATTATTATGACCAACATATTCCATTTAGGCATCATTCCAATTTATTGGATGAAGAAACATTAGATCTTAACCATTAGGTCAAGTTCATATATTAAAACCATCAATTGGAGTATAGGCTCGGCCATTTCATTAAATGACCCAAGAAACCAGTGGTTTAAGGCTTAATTGATGCTACATCTACATGCTTAACTCACCAAAGGTTGTTGAGACCCGATCCACCATCACTAGTGACCATTAAGTCACCATAGGTTGTTAAATCAACACTATATTTATTAATCATCATCGAATATCAAGCTAATGTCACCATCGACTGATAGCATCATTAGGGTACTTAGTCGTTGATCATTAAGATTCTAATTAAGCCAAAAAATGACATAAGGGGTGAATGTTATTTTACACCCTTGGTCACCACCATAAGTTGTCATGAATACAATACCATCGGTTGTTGCAAAGGTACCACCATCGGGTAATGGGTTTATAGAAGAAATCAGCTTAAAACCCTAAAATTGACCACTGGTTGATAGGTGCTTAGCACCATAGGTTGTCAAACCAACCTGATATAAGTCATATTATACCTTAGGAATAACTTACAAATGATCATAGGTTCATCTAGAACTGAAATCAGAATAGGGAACATTATAAAATCGAAATCCAAGTCAAGCATAGTTTTTTAGTGTATGGATCATCATTTAAAAGCAAGAACATGAGCTAGCAAGCTTATGGTAAGCAATAAACATGGAGAAAGTTATAAAACTTGCCTATAATTAGAAGATAAACTCCCAAATAGAAGAAAACATGAGCATATAGGGTAGAAAATCCAAGCATAAGTTGTGAACTCGTCCATCTAGCACCTTTCTTCATCAAATGAGCAAACCCTAAGCATAAGGAGCAAGAAAGGTAGGGTTTTAGAGCTTTAGAGCAATTTCTACCATGGAAAGACAAGGTTCCCACTTGGAGAAAGGTAGGAGGAAGGATAAAAAAGAAATAAACAGAGGAAATAAGGGGATTCTTACTCTTTTAGGTCAATATCACTAGAAGGAAGCTTTTTAAACCCTAAAAGGAAGTCAATTGTAACCCTAGATTCTTTTTCCAAGAAGATCCTTTCTTTATTCTTACTTGGACAGGAAATTTGTATAAGCATAGAGGGAGAATGAGGTTCATAGAAGGAGGGAAGTGGTGGAGAGAAAATGGCTCGTTTGGGTGCTTAGGGATAAGTATATGAAACTTTAAGATAAAGAAAAAGAAAAAGTTGAAGTTTTAGTATCTTTCCAAGTGTCCATGGCCTTAAGATATTAAGAATATACAAGAACACACACAAGCAGCTCCCCCACCATCCATAGAGACATTCTTATCCCTTGTTTCTTAAATTTCCAAGCAAAACAAATAAATCATTAGTTGATAGCTCCTAAAGGTAGCTCATCCATAAAGGGGTAAACCCTAAAATACCCTTGGAAAAAACACCTTCAAACCAAGGTTTAAATAGGCTCCCCATGGATCAAAAAGATCAAGAATGATGAGAGAATATACAAGGAACATAATGCAAGTAATAAATTTCAAATAAAACCTCTGGAATTGGGTAAATTGTAGAAAAGTCCAAAATGTGCATAAAATTGCATAACTTGCTCAAACAGTTTCCAAAATGGACCAAATTTGAAACTTAAGCTTGTATTATGATTTAAAAGAATATGAAAAGGTTAGATGAGGGTTATAAGAATAAATTATGATAATTAAGCTTGTTCAACACTATAAGCGAGGTTAGGGGTCTCATAAAGAATCTTCATCACTTGCAGGCTTGAGTCATTATGAGTTAGAGGTGTCATATCAAAGGCATAGCCACCATCATTCATCATGCTAGAAGATCAAATTATTGAACCTTCTACCAGCTACTCATACAAGGGCCATATCTCCTCGGGTGTCCTAGTAATGAAAACTCCTCTACAAGCGGAATCTACTCAGGTTTGTCTCTTTGGAGATAGACCAGAGTAAAAGGATTGAACTAGCTACCACAAAGGGATCTCATTGTGTGTGCACTCTCTCAACTTCTTCTTAAATCTCTCCCAAGCATTGTGAAACTGTTCATTTCCCAATTGACTGAAACTTGTTATGGTACATTGTATTTGTGTTAACCTTACTATAGAGTAGACTTTCCTTAAGAAGGCATTCTTCATTGTTTCCCAAATCATGATGTTCCTCCTTGAATCATACCAATCTTTGGCTTTATCTTTGAGGTATAAAGAGAACAAGGTCAACTAAATTGTGTCATTACTAGCTGTCAACCTCCTAAAGGTGAAGCATACTTCAAGAAATGAGTCTAAGTGCTTGTAGGGGTTGTTTCTCCGAGCCGTAGAAGATGGGAAGGAGCCCAAGAAGACCTAGAGGAATGGAAAATTTCTCCCATGGCATTTGATCCACTCTGCTAGTAATTGGTGATTTGTAGTTGCTAGGCATGAAGCAATCTTGAAGTTGCTTGTGATGTTCATTTTGGTCTTCCATCTTGTCTTCCCCGAGTGGCTTGTCACATGCACAAGGAACAACCAAACAAAATAAGCAAGTTAGCAAACCAATATGCACAAATAATTCAAAGAATAAAGAGTAAATAATCACAATGGTGAGGGCAGTAGGAAAAGTCAAAGCAAATCTAACTAGCTAGCCTGAGCGCCTTTCTCCCTAGCAACGGAGCCAAAAAGCTTGGTGTGTTTCTCAAATGCAAACAAGTAAACTGACAACAGACAGTGTCAAAGGGTAAACTCAACACCACAACTACTAGGTAGCTATGGTGCCTCATGTCCCCGACAATGGCACCAAAAGCTTGGTGCAATTCTGCCAATGGTGTTGCACACTACTCAATTGAAGTTTGAATAGATGCAATCCCACGATAAGACACACACGGTGGATTCACTTTCAAAATTTTAAGGACCTAGAATTAACACACTTGCACAACTACTCCCGCAAGCGCATGGGGTTGTGTCATAGTATATAGGAGGGCAGAAAGTATAGGGTCGATCCACTGGGAGAAAAGGGGGCACTAGAGGTAGGTTAGTTTTTGGTTCTAGGTTCCTAATACTAAGTCTAGGGTTGAAGGTTTTAAAGGTTGATTGTTGATTGATTTCACTAAGTTGAGCAAGAAAGCAATTAAAGGAAAGAAACAAGATCAAAACCTAAGTCAACCCTAGACAATTAATTCTAATGAGCAAGAAAAGACAAGGCAAGGCAAGGAAAGAGAATAATCTATAGTAAGGTATGCAAGATGAAGTCTACACTACATTAAGCTAGCAAACATGGCAAATGAGCATTTAAAGACCTAAACTAGCAAGAGAAAAGCAAGAACAGGGCAAGAAGCTAACTAAGCAAGTAAAGAGCTAACTAAGCTAATACTAGCTAAACACGAAGGTAATTAGGGTTTTAAAGAAATTAAGGGAAATATGGGATGTTTAGGGAATGCACTTATCAATTAGGTTGGGGGTGACATGTGAACATCATGATTCCATTCAGATTACCAAACCAAACAACAAGCTAGAGTCTAATGAATTGTCCTAAACTACTAACTGGCCATGGATATGCTAGGTTGTGTATAGGGGAACAAGTCCCTAACACCCCCTACAACCCTTTCGAGACTCAATTAGGTTAGGGTTTAGATGTAATTCAATTAGAGTTTAAACAAACCTAGGTTTCTAGGTTAGATGATCTTAAGATGATTAGGGGTTGAGGTTAGTAATGGGAGTGGAAGTGAGGTTTTAGGCCTCCCCTCACCCACATTCTAGTCTTGAGAAAGCTCCATGCTAAGCACATTGTTACAACCCCAACTTTTAGGTTCATTTGGTGAGAAATGTAATTTATCATATTAAAGATATTTGAACAAATAATGATATAATTTGTTTTGAATAAATGGATTTTGTTTACAATAGCCTTGATGATTGTTTTGTGGGCTTTATTGGCTGTTGAGCCCAATAACAAGGAAAAGACAAAAAGGAATTCCATTATTAATGGAGAAAAGAAAAATGTAGAAATCTTAGAAGGCTAGGAAATATCCTCCAAGGGTGTATTTCGTACCTTTAGGGTTCCTTGAGGTCCAAGGAGTCCAAGTTGCAAAGATAATGCAATAAGAAAGAGAAAAGATCAATCAAATAAAGCATTATTAAGAACGAAATTTGAGATAATGATGAAAATATAAGAAATATGTGGAAATATTGATAATGGAATCATAAGGGATGAGATTTCAGCTCCACATGGTTTCTAATGGTAAAAGGAATCAAAAGAGAGAAAATAAAAGAATAGGAGAGAGAAAATATGCATAAAATATGCCTAAATAAGTGATAACTTGCTTATGCAGAAAAGTCTCGCATAGTTTCGAATTAGAGTCCCAAACTTGGCACAAAATTAGATGAAGTCATCATGGACTTTATTCTAAAATTTGGGATTAAAAGGATAAACACATTGAGAGATATGAATTTTGTAAGTTTCCTAAAGTGTAAAGGAAAACATTAAATGTCACAATTTATTTCTGACTTTGTTCTATTATGTGGCCTGATAGCCGTTGGATCCTTGATCCAATGGTGGCTGGTTTCCAAGTAAGATAAGGTAAAGGGAATAGTAGGGAGAAATTTCCTAATCCATTCTCTCGGCGCACAATCCATGTGCAGACCTGAAAGTTCTTCCTTTGGACTCAGGAGGGAAATACGCACTTGTCCATCCCAAAATTAAGTTGTTTCCATGTGGGAAAGGGACTTTCCCAAATCCCAGTTAGTATAGGAGACCAGAAGGAAAAATATCCTTGCAATCATGCCTATATAAGGTGTTTTATTCAGAGTGAGAGGATCACACCCTACTGCACCGAGGCACTGCCTCTGCACAATGCGCTTGTGGGCCGTGTGGGCATGGAGTTCCTTTCCTGCTCCAGTTGCCCTATTTTGGTGGTGAATCAGGGGACGCGAGGGTGGCAGAGCTTGGGGTCATCCCATCCCTATCGACGGTCACAGTTGTGTCAGTAAGGTACATGGGAGGTGGACGGAGCTGTGAGAGATAGTAGGCAGGCTCTGCTCGCTGCTGTCTGAGCGGCAGGCAACAGCTGTGAGTGCGCAGGAACAGTGCGCGGAGGGTGCTGGTTCTCACAAAGAAGAAGGGGGTGAGAGAGTAGACCAGGGTGCCGGGTAGGTGGTTCGGTGATCGGATCCACAAGCCGGGCATCGCTGGAAAGGAAAAGGGAAGAAAAGAAAAGGAAAAATACATGTGGCAGCATACCATTGGCCCTGAAGGTGATTATTTTGCAATTTCATAACTAACTACTGGTAACTTCGATTGGGATGAACTATTTATATGAAAATTTATCAGGAGAATACAAGGAATTTAATAAAAATAGATTTAAGGTCTAAATCTAATCATAGTTCTAAAAGTACTCTAAGCTAACCATGTTTATGCATTGAACTATGAAGAAACCCTAATTGTGTTTAGAAATTGGGTTTAATGTCTTAATTATGTTATTTTGAGATATAGTAACCTGTGGAGAATAAGAAAAATATAATTGAAGCCTGATTCTACTTGAAATTCAGAAAGTATGTAAAGATGCTATCTTTAATGGTTTAATTAATGAAAAACCCTAATCTTTGATGATTAATGAATTGGGTAGGGTTATATGGATGTTTAAAGTGGAAATTAACTTGTTAATAAAAGGAAGCTTTAGATCTAAAAAGATGATCTTTATGCCAAATTGGCTGATTTAGGGCAATAATGAACTTAGACACCCTAATGTAAGTTTAATGTTTTCTTGTGTGGACTAATTTGAAATTCATTAGAGGAAAGTGATGATAAGTTGGTCCTAAGCCTATTAGGAAGATTATAATGAGGTAATTAGGGTTTGCTTCCAGTTTTACTAATTTTAGGGATTGTAGTTATAATAATGGAGAGTTAAAGATAAACCCTAATGAAACCCTAAATTGGAGTAAGAAACCAAGTTCAAGTCAAATAGATAGAATCTTGATAAAGTGTGTAATAAATAGAGTACACGTGCTTTTCAGGATCCTTGATTGTGTGGTTAAACTACTTGCTTGGATTGCTTTCTTGGATTGAATTGCTACTAGCTTGTGAAATCTACTGAACATGTATGTGGTTATTCTTATGGATAATCACTTTAGTTTCACAGCGATTCCCGAATGTTTTATCGGTTGCCTGAAAATAACTATTTGGATGACTTTTATTTCATGCAACTATAAAGTGACTATGACTATCACAATAAGTATGCATACATGACTGGATCAGATCTTGGTCCTCCTCTATGGCTTTGCAAATGCTAAAAAGGGTAACCTAGAGCAAGGTCTAGGATATCAAGAGTTAGGGATTGGGCTACCTACGTGTAGTGCCATGCAACTCTTGATCACACCATGAGTTAAGGAGTGGGCTACCTATGGGTAGTGCCATGTGACTCAACCCTAGAAATTGATTCACCTGTTAGGTAGGATCATGAGGGGTTAAATGGTGATCTACCATAAGTAAGGTAGCATCCAAGTCCACTGCAGGGACAACACAGAGGCTAGGGTATGTAAGGATTGAGCAGTTATGTTGAAAATGTAAAGTTGTTTGTTAAATCATATTTGACTGCAATATATTGTTACAGTTAATTGCACGATTACTGTTTTCCCCACATACCAGCTTTATGCTGACCGACGTTTTGTTTTTCAGCATTTTAGGTACAAGTGAAAAGAACAAATAGTAAAGTGGCATATGTGGAATTAAATATGAATTAAAGTACAAAGGAGGATTAGTTAGAATAGACTCCAGGTGTGGATAGAAGTAGATATCCAAGTTTTTGAAAAAGGTATGCAAAGTTAAATTTTATTACAACTTTCAGTTTAGTTGGTAGAATTTGATAATTGATATTGATTATTTGTCGAACCTTTGATCCGAAAAATTGGGATAACGACTCTGACCTCTTGGTCTCCCTTAAATAGGGGTTACTAGGAGGCGGGGTCATTATATTTGGTATCAGAGCATAGGTTCCTCATTTAAACTTTAATAATTATTAAATTTTACAAACTTTGTAGAACCCAAGGGAGTTATTAGAGGATTTTCTGAAAGACAAAGGTGTCTAGAAAAGGATCACGTCCAAGGGCTGGCAAGATTTTCCTCCGCACCGCTAGTCAGAATATGAGGACTCCCGGATTAGTGTGACTGCCTGGCCAATGTCTCAGGATTTGACTCGAAATGAAATACCTTTAGGACTCTCTCATCTTATTCATCCCTTCTCAACTCAAATGTCGTTAAGGACTTTAAGGATTAGGGTTTTCTCTCTTTTCCTCACACCCTTGAGGTATGGGTAAGGTTGATAAGATTTAAGGAATCCTCCACCAAATTAATGAAAAGCATGTAAATAAGATGTCATGGACATAAGCTTAATAGTTTAATCGTAAACTAAAGAATAGATACATGCTTAGGTTGTATGCCATATGTTGTCATGCCCTCAGGAGAGATCTGAGGTTAGACCTTCTTGTTAGGAGGATAAGAAGAGAGAGTTAGTCTTGGAGGTAGAGACCTCCATTAAAAGTAGAGACCTGGCACATCCTGTGAGGATGATGTTAACCCTAACCCTAAGTGGTGGTTAGAGAGAGAGATGACACGATGAGCTAGATGTCTTGGTAGATCATGTGGCGATATGAGCCATGTGAGGTTGGATAACCTAGTGCCTTTGGCGACCCAACCCTAGGAAGGGTCATGCATGTTAGAGTGAAGGATAGCTCCTTAAATGACGAGGTTAGTGAAGGACCTATAGAAACCCTATGGGCTTATGTGAGTAGGGCATAACATGCACCCAGAGTACGTCAGTAGTGCTGACAGTAGGTTGAAACCCTGACCAGGAGAGTATGATGGATATCTTATGAGATAAGCATAAAGAGCTATGGATAATCTTGAGCAAACATAAGTTGAGCACAGGCTTCACCCATGTAGGGGTATGCTTGTGAGCTTGATCCTTCATGGAGAGAGAACCTCTAATAGTTAGGTTGTTTGTAGGGTTAGCTCTAGAAAGAGAGAGTAGGACCCAAGCAAGAAGGTTGGAAGCTTATGTTCTGAGATATGAGGAAAAGTAGAGAGTTGAGGATGATGCGACCTAAGTGGATGATAGTGGTTGCCTCATGCTTGATCCCTAGAGGCTGATGATATCTTGGTTGCCTTTAGGGGAACCAAACCTTAGAGAGAAGATAAGGCTTCTGGTACCTATGTGCCTATGGCATAGGTGTTTACCTTCTGAGTTAGGAAGAAGAGTTTCTTAGACCCTAAAGAGGTTTACTAACCAGTTGTGAGGCATTGTACCTTGTTGGTTGTCCTGGAGGAGGACTCAACTCTGAAGTATTGCTCAAGTAGAAGGATGACAGGAAGTGCATGTCATGCCTTATACATGCTTGATACATGGTTAAGAGGTTGAGCATGCAGTTGGACACCCAAACGTGAAACTAGGGTTCGTAGGCCTAAGAGGGGAAGTGGTGTATGTGATGCTCATGAAGAGATTTGAGTTTCTATAGATTCAAGCATTGTACTCTTTAGGGTTAGAGGAAAGGGAAACCCCTTAAGTTTAAGGTATATTTGATGAACCCCTCACAGCTAAGTTGATGACATGGGAAGGCATGATCTTGATCCAGCATTGAGGAAAGAGAACAAGTATGACTTAGCATGGTTTAGCAGGTAGCCTACTTGTGCCTTAGTAGCTTGCTAGGGTTAAGCACACTCATGTGGATGTAAACCCTAGACATAAGGAAGTTGGTGACCTTATTGTCAAGAGTTGTAGTTTCCTCCCATCCTGGGAGAGGGACCCTTTGGTAGGATGTATACTAGTTTTGTGGGTTTTGAGGAAACCTAAAGAGGTCTCATAGGATCTTGAGAAGCTAAGGGAAAAGTACATGGTATGAGAATGAACCTATAGATCCATAGATAATTATCTCTAAGTGCATGTGGATTTTTTTACCATGGAGGTAACCGGTATGGGGCCGGACCAAGGTAGGCAGGTTGCCATGACCCCTATGAAAGGATGAAAGTCAGTCCATGAATGCAGAGAGAGACAATGAAGGCTTGGGTAAGGTTCTAAGTTGAACATGTACTATGTTAGAATCCTAAGTCTATCCTAGGGTCAGGTAGGGACAAGACCGATGGAAGTAGGAGTTGCCTAATTCCCTAGTTGCACATGACCATAGGGTCGGGAGGTAACAACTATCATTGTCTGAGGGCCATGGGTTAGGAGATTGATCACCTTCATGAACTCATGGTACCCAAAGGGTAGATGAGTAGGGAACTCTCTGGATGCATAAGGGAAGAAGGATGACCCCAAAAGTGTCAGCACCCTACAGACCTAGAGGAGATGACGAAGGATTGGGTGTGGACCCAAGTAAGTTCGAGACCAGTTTTCCATGGAAGTAACTTTGATATCGAGATGTTTGTGATGTAGAGACATATGTGGCACGTTTCAACTTAGATTTAAAGGTGTACTGGTAAGGTGGGGTGTACCATCTCTACTCTTGGAATATGAAGAACTCTATATTTGGACTGCAGCCAAATGCTTATTTCCTCTTGTTATGGGAGTGAGAGATAGGACAATACACATGCCATACACCAAGAATAAAAGATGATGTGAGTTGGAATGTTGCTATGAGGTATGAGGACAGAGATGATAAAATGCCCTTGTGGAGTGAACGATACATGAATGGTTTACAAACACTAAGGGAATAAGGTAGTCATCTTAGGAGGATGTTTTTATCATGCGCTATGAGTTATACAAGTTTGAGTTTGAAAAACCAAGAGAATAAGCTCAGAGTTTTCTTGATGAAGATAGACTTAGAGCTGAGATGAGGTAATAAGTGAAATGCATGGAGGTGTATGTCTTTAATGTTACCTAACACCTAAGGACGTGAAGTGGTAATGGATGCTCTAGATGGGATACAATTGCCTAGTTTAGATGGAGGCTAGAAGGGGTTGTTAGGTTAACCCTCAGTTGGAAAAATAGATAAGTTTGGATGTAACGAAATTGGTTGATCAAGTTAATGGTTGTTTGGTTAGCCAGCCTAGGGCTTATCATGATGAAAGGATGGTTGTTGAACCTCAGATGCACTTCTATGGAAAGGAAGGTGATGAAACCCCGATTAGAGTGGTTTAGGGTTTCCGAGGAATCAACCTTAAGGAATCATGACAATATAGGAGATCATGATTGAATATCACCATACACCATTGTACTACAAAGATGGTAAGTGACAGTGGTATTTTGGATGCTTATGATGAAGTTGCATGGGGTATGTTGCCATGCAAGCCAGGAGGTGAAGGATGAACACCAGTAACCCAGTGTATCGATATAGAGGATAAAAGAGTCCCTGAGAAGGAATGGGAGTTCATCACTATGGATATTGTCGTAAGTCTCTCCTAGACCAAGGAGGGTCAAGATGCAATATGGGTTATGGTAGATCGCCTTACCTATATGACATGAGAAAGAAAGAGTACTATCAAGGGACATATCTGGTTGAACTACTTTTGAGAGAGATGGTTCAACTACACCATGATGTGAGTTCAAAAGTTTTTGAGTATAACCTAAAGATACACTTCCATAAGGTGGAAGTAGATACACGAAGAACTCGATGTTAGTGCAGTTTATCACCCTAGCTAATGGTTAGTACGATCCAGACTAGAGGGGCTGATGAGAGCATGTGTGCTCATTTAGGGTGATACATAGAGACAATTTTGTGTAAGATGTGATGATAACCACCATAGCTAGTATCAGGATGTAAAGAAGCTCTACAAGGGAGGTTGTGTCGGTCACCACTTCATTAAGATGATGTTGGTGAAGGGACCTCACGAAGGTCAAGAAAGGACCATAATGTGTGCAGATGAAGTCGCTTTGATCGTGCAATGGTTGAAAGGAGCCCAGAGATGACATGAGTTGTAAGCTGATGCAAAGTAGACTAACACGCAGTTCACTATGGGGGAATATGTGACATGAAAACTCGACCCCTCTAAGTTATAGCTAAGAGAGTTGAGTCCCCGATGCATGGGTTCTTTTGACATGGTTTGGTGGAGAAGGTTAAGTTTTCCCTTACCCCTCAGGATAATGTGATGTGTGATGAGTTCCATGAGTCCAATTTAGAGCGCTATGTGAGGTACCTGGACCATGTGCGGACCAAATGAACCTAGTGAGCCCCAAGGGAGGCTGAAATGACCTGAGTCACCTATGAGGATTCCAAGGTGAAAGAACTCAGAGAAAGGAATATGTGATGATAAAGGTTCTTTGGAAGTGCCATGGATAGGGCAAAGCCACATAGGGGCCAATGATGGACATGGAAAAGTCTTATCCTGAATTGGTTGTTTGCTTGATGGAATTTTGAGGACAAAATTCCTATAAGAGGGGAAGGATGTTACAACCCCAACTTTTGGGTTCATTTGGTGAGAAATGTAATTTCTCATATTAAAGATATTTGAACAAATAATGATATAATTTGTTTTGAATAAATGGATTTTGTTTACAATAGCCTTGATGATTGTTTTGTGGGATTTATTGGCTATTGAGCCCAATAACAAGGAAAAGACAAAAAGGAATTCCATTATTAATGGATAAAAGAAAAATGTAGAAACCTTAGAAGGCTAGGAAATATCCTCCAAGGGTGGATTTCATGCCTTTAGGGTTCCTTGAGGTCCAAGGAGTCCAAGTTGCAAAGATAATGCAACAAGAAAGAGAAAAGATCAATCAAATAAAGCATTATTAAGAAGGAAATTTGAGATAATGATGAAAATATAAGAAATATGTGGAAATATTGATAACGGAGTCATAAGGGATGAGATTTCAGATCCACATTGTTTCTAATGGTAAAAGGAATCAAAAGACAGAAAATAAAAGAATAGGAGAGAGAAAATATGCCCAAATAAGTGATAACTTGCTTATGAAGAAAAGTCTCTCATACTTTCGAATTTGAGTCCCAAACTTGGCACAAAAGTATAATAAGTCATCATTGACTTTATTCTAAAATTTGGGATTAAAAGGATAAACGGATTGAGAGAGATGAATTTTGTAAGTTTCCTAAAGTGTAAAGGAAAACATTAAATGTCACAATTTATTTCTGACTTTTTTCTATTATGTGGCCTGATAGCCGTTGGATCCTTAATCCAACGGTGGATTCTTTCCAAATAAGATCAAGTAAAGGGAATAGTATGGAGAAATTTTCTAATCTATTCTCTCGCCGCACAATCCATGTGCAGACCTCGAAGTTCTTCCTTTGGACTCAGGAGGGAAATACGCACCTGTCCATCCCAAAATTAAGTTGTTTCCATGTGGGAAAGGGATTTTCCCAAATCCCAATTAGTATAGGAGACCAGAAGGAAAGATATCCTTGCAATCATGCCTATATAAGGTGTTTTATTTAGAGTGAGAGGATCACACCCTACTGCACTGAGGCACTGCGTCTGCACAATGCGCTTGCGGGCCGTGTGGGCGTGGAGTTCCTTTCCTGCTTCCATTGCCCTATTTCGGCGGAGAAAAAGGGGACACGAGAGTGGCAGAGCTTGGTGGCTTGGGGTCATCCCATCCCTATCGACGGTCGCAGTTGTGTCAGCGAGGTACGTGGGAGGTGGTCGGAGCTGTGAGAGAGAGTAGGTGGGCTCTGTTCGTTGCTGTCCGAGCGGAAGGCAACACCTGCGAGCACGTAGAAACAGTGTGCGGAGGGAGCTGGTTCTCGTGAAGAAGAAGGGGGTGAGGGAGCAGACCCGGGTGTCGAGTAGGTAGGTCGATGATCGGATCCGCGAGCCAGGCATCACTGGAAAGGAAAAGGGAAGAAAAGAGAAGGAAAAAGACACAAGGCAGCATGCGATTGGCCCTAAAGGTGATTATTTTGCAATTTCATAACTAACTATCGGTAAATCCATTGGGATGAACTATATATGAAAATTTATCAAGAGAATACAAGGAATTTAATAAAAATAGATTGAAGGTTTAAATCTGGTCGTAGTTCTAAAAGTACTCTAAGCTAACCATGTTTATGCATTGAACTATGAAGAAACCCTAATTGTGTTTAGAAATTGGGTTTAATGTCTTAATTATGTTATTTTGAGATATAGTAACTTGTGGAGAATAAGAAAAATATAATTGAAGCCTAATTTTACTTGAAATTCAAAAAGTATGTAAAGATGCTATCTTTAATGATTTAATTAATGAAAAACCCTAATCTTTGATGATTAATGAATTGGGAAGGGTTATATGGATGTTTAAAGTGGAAATTAACTTGTTGTTAATAAAAGGAAGATTTAGATATAAAAAGATGATCTTTATGCCTAATTGGCTGATTTAGGGCAAGAATGAACTTAGACACCCTAATGTAAGTTTAATGTTTTCTTATGTGGACTAATTTGAAATTCATTAGAGGAAAGTGATGATAAGTTGGTTCTAAGCCTATTAGGAAGATTATAATGAGGTAATTAGGGTTTGCTTATAGTTTTACTATTTTTACGGTGTGTAGTTATAATGATGGAGAGTTAAAGATAAACCCTAATGAAACCCTAAATTGGAGTAAGAAACCAAGTTCAAGTCAAATAGATATAATCTTGATAAAGTGTGTAATAAATAGAGTACATGTGCTTTTCAGGATCCTTGATTGTGTGGTTAAACTGCTTGCTTGGATTGCTTTCTTGGATTGAATTGCTACTAGCTTGTGAAATCTACTGAACAGGTATGTGGTTACACTTATGGATAAGTGCTTTAGTTTCACAGCGATTCCCGAACGTTTTATTAGTTGCCTGAAAATAACTACTTGGATGACTTTTATTTCATGCAACTATACCGTGACTATGATTATCACCATAAGTATGCATACATGACTGGATCAGATCCTGGTCCTCCTCTGTGGCTTTGCAAATGCTAAAAGGGTAACCTAGAGCAAGGTCTAGGTTATCAAGAGTTAAGGAGTGGGCTACCTACGTGTAGTGCCATGCAACTCTTTAGCACACCAAGCGTTAAGGAGTGGGCTACCTATGGGTAGTGACATGTGACTCAACTGTAGAAACTGATTCACCTATTAGGTAGGATCATGAGGGGTTAAATGGGGATATACCATAAGGAAGGTAGCATGCAAGTCCACTGCAGGGACATCGCAGAGGTTAGGGTATGGAAGGATTGAGCAGTTATGTTGAAAATGTAAAGTTGTTTGTTAAGTCATATTTGACTGCAATATATTTTTACAGTTAATTGCACGATTATTATTTTCCCCACATACCAGCTTTATGCTGACTGACGTTTTGTTTTTCGACATTTTAGGTACAAGTGAAAAGAACAAACAGTAAAGTGGCATATGTGGAATTAAATATGAATTAAAGTACAAAGGAGGATTAGTTAGAATAGAATCCAGATGTGGATAGAAGTAGATATCCAAGTTTTTGAAAAAGGTATGCAAAGTTAAATTTTATTACAACTTTTGAGTTTAGTTGGTAGAATTTGATAATTGTTATTGATTATTTGTCGAACCTTTGATCCAGCAAATTGGGATAACGACTCTAACCTCTTGGTCTCCCTTAAATGGGGGTTACTAGGAGGCGGGGTCGTTACACACACCAAATTCATCTAAACTACCTACTTAGATCTCTCAACTAGGGTTAGGAGAATTGATTAGCATGTAGGAGGATGGGTATAGCTAGGGATCCATGAATTGGACCTAGGAGCAAACCCCAAAATTCACACATATAAGTAATTTCTCTAAACTCCTAGGTGATTTCAAGCACAAACCAATAAGAAATTCCTAAATAGTGAGATAGAAATAGAACATAATCATTAACAAACAAAATTACAATGTTTACATATCATTTTCCTTCAACATGGTATCAAAATAACATTTTCTCCCCAAACAGCCCACCCAAGGGGCCTAGCTACTCATAGCACTGCAAAATACAAAAAGAAAGGAGAAAGAGGTAGAAGAAGCCATGGATTTTGGTGTATATGGAGAAATCATCCACCTTAGCTATTGTAGAATGTCCTCCTCTCTCCTCCAAGGTGCAATGGCATGGGATGATGGTGGAATAGGGTCAAAACACTAGGAAACTAGGGTTTTGGTAGTGGAAATGCTGAAATGGAGTGGAATGAGTGGAATGTGAAAATGGGGAGTTAGGAAGTGGTAAAAGGTAGCTAACCTCATGCTAGAGATGCTACCTAGGTATATATAGGTGTTGGGGAAGCAATATGTCAAGTAGGGGCAAAGTGGGGAATACAGTGAAAAATAGCTAGGTTTTTGTAAGTTGCACGGTCGTTGTGGTCACCACCACCGTGGTGGGAGGGGTGAGGTGGTCATGGTGGAGAGGAACAACTGAGGTGAGAAATGGGGAAAATCACAGGAACTTGGTCAAAAATGTACATGAAGTAGCACGGCCGTGGTGGTCACCACAGTCATGGTGGGGCTAGGGTAGCACAGCCGTGGTGGTCATCACAATTGTGGTGGCTTAGATCACTCTGCCCATTCTTGGCTCCATAATCATTCTACTTCAGCTATCACACAGTCATGCAAGGTGGCACGATCATTCTGAGTCAGTCCACCACGACCATTCTGTGTAGCACGATCTTTTTGGGTCAATCCACCATGGCTATTATGTGTGGCACGATCATGGTGATCTGTGCACTTTCTTGAGCTGACTTTGTTGTCTTTTGATGAGCCATCATGGCCATTCTGAGGTACCATGATCGTGATGGTCTTTGTTGCAACACTTTGAGTTGATTCTTTGGATTCTCTTGGACATATTTGCTTCAATAGAGCTTTGGCCACTAGGGGTAGGTTGAGGGAGCATTGGACTTCACTTTAGGCCTCTCCAAGGGTAGAGAAACCCTAGGATCACTCGTTCACTCTCTCTCTTCCATCAAGTGTGGTCTAAATGTCTGAAAAATGCAAATAATGTCCATAAGTGCATTTTATACAAATATGCATATTAGGGAAAATAATATGTAATCTAACAGGAATATATGTGATTGAAATGCAATATGGCATAAGATGAAGCCCTAAAATAGTGATGAATCACCATCCAACTCTCACAAAAGTTAGTATAGTCCAAGTTGTGTAAAGGTCTTAATCCATTATGTTCTGCCTTTCTTCAGCAATGAACATGAATATATTTAGCTTTTTCCTCATATAAGAGACTATCATGATGTTGGCTCACACTTTGATCTCCATGTCTGATGTGCATAAGAATGGCCTCCCTAGGATGATATAGTTCTTCCCATCCTTTGTCTTCAAGTCCATTATAAGAAAATATGTTGGATAACTAGCACTCCATTTCTTATCCACATCCACCCTTAGATTTTCTGCCATACCCATAGGTATCTTGCTAGATCCATCGACTAACCATAGAACACAATCGACATGTTTCAATCTTTATAGGTGGATCTTGACAAACAAGCTATATTGAATTATGCTCACACTAGATCCCAAGTCAAGGAGTGTGTGCTCCACAAATTAAAAGTTGATGTAACAAGGAATGAGAGGGGCGCATGGATCTTTCCTCTATTTGGGGAATGGGTAGTCAAGAATGATGTTCACTTTCTCTATTGCTACAATCCTCTTAGGTGGCATGATCATCATCTTTTCTTTCCCAGTGCAAGCAGCTTTAAAGGAAGACATGAGGGTTGTGATGCTTTCCTTTCCTTGCTTCAAGGTATTCAAAAACTTCATGTATAACAATGTGCTTCTTGGAGGAAAGGTTATTGTAAAGCATCATAGAAACACAGACCACTTGCATCAACATCTTATACAACAAGCTGTGAGCCTTGGGTAGCATGGGAGTATTATTCAACTAATAGGGTGGAACTCGTGTTATATTCTTCAATAAGGGCGGGAGAGCAAAGCTGTTGGTTCCCTTGGTACCTCAACAAAAAGGTGGGACAAAAAATTCTTCCTCTTCAAACAATGGTTGCACACGTGGGGATGTACCCCCAAGAAAAGGTGAGATGGTAGGAATCATCATCTCAGTAGAAAGTGGGGGATTGGGTGGCATTTTCTTATAGGAAGATGGTGTAGCAATAATTTCAGTACTCTTGGCACTCTTAATGAAAAATAGAACAACATAATTTCTGATGCTCTTAGCATCTACACAAGAGTCTTTCGGCAATGATTCTTCATCATGAACCTTGGTCACGCTCTCCTCCCTCTCCATAATTTCCTCAGCATCCATTTTCCCCCATATAATGGATATCATACTCACTTGCTGATGGGGAGGAGGGGGAGCTCATGAGGATGATGGTGCTGGAGGAGGTGGTCTTTGGTGATGTGGATTAGGATTTTGGAGGATGTAAGTTGGTTATTGTGGAGGTTGGTGTGGAGGTGGTTGTTGTGGATGTTGAGGAGGGTGTTGTTGGTAGGAATGTGATGGAGGTGGAGGATATTGATAGTTGTAGTTGGGTTGTGGGGGTGGGGTGCATATGGATGGGGAGGTCCTTGGTATTGTTGTAAAGTCGTGACTTGCCCTTATGGTGGTACATAGGAACCTTGAGGAGTGCTCATAGAACCACTAGATTGTTTGGGTTGGCCATGGTTTGGGAAGTGAGTCTTCCCTCCTCATAGTGGGAAAGATACATGGAAATTTGCTCTAGCCTTTGATCAAGTCGACCAGTGGTTTATCCATAAGAAAACACATATCTCTATGTTTTATCAAGGCCTCTTAACCTCCCAAGAACCTCTTTTTCAAACTTTGAGCTGCTCCTCGGCCCTTGGTGCTGCGTTGTCTATCATTGTCCTTCATCCCCTTGCTTCCAAGAGAAGTTTGGGTGATTTATCCACTCTAGAGTGTAGGTGTTGGACATGAGCCCTTGGTTGTTTCACTTGCCAAAAGATTGACGAGCTTGAACCTCCTCACAAATAGCTTCCACAGAGTTGGTTGAGTGGCTAGAATATCCTATAGCTTGAATCTTCATTAAGTTCATCATATCAGTGAGAATCTTCATCATTTTGGGATTTTGATCTTCCCTAGCTTGAGGAGGAGAAGGTGGAGGAGGAGCCTAGTTTCTATCAAAATGTATACCCATGCTATAAGCTCGGTGATGTGAATTTTCTGCTAGATGCTCGAAGAGGGGCCATAACTCTTTTGGGGGCTTGTCCACGAAGGTTCCACCACAAGAGGAGTCAACAATCCTTTGGCCCAATTCAAACTGACTGGTGTAGTAGGATTGCACAAGATACCAAATGGGTACTTCATGATGAGGGCAGTCTCTAAGCATCTTTTTGAACCTTTCCCACATCTCATGGAATGGCTCATTCTCCTTTTGGCTAAAGAAAGTGATGTACCTCCTCATTTGGGTCAATTTGGAGATAGTATAAAATTACTTCAGAAACTCATTCTTGACAGCTACCCAAGTAACCAAATCTGGCTTTGACATGTACCATTGTTTAGCCTTTTCCTTGAGCGGGGAGAGGAATAAGGTCCTCCATATAGAGTCATCAGTCGCAACAGGGGTGTGGAAGCTGGAACATGTCTCCAAGAAGGTGTCGATGTGGTGATATGGGTTCTCATTCTCCAACCCATAGAAGGTGGGTAAGAGTCTAAGGAGTTCGGGTGGAATGGAGAATTGTTGAACCAACATTTGGTGAATAAGGGTGGCAATGTGAGATATGTATTTCCTCAAGGTGAAGTACTCATGGACTGGCTTGGGTGGTGGTACTTCTGGAGGGATTTGGTGTTGTATGAGCCATTGTTGATGTCTCCTTCTACCTATCTCGGGATCAAGTGGAACCAAGTTAGTAGAAGTCAAGCGTTGCCCAAGCATGCACAACTGTCACATGCACACAACACAAACAAGCAACAAGAGATAAGTTAGCAGACAAGTTTACAAAAGTAATTAAAGAATAGAGAATAGAAATGGTGAGGGCAGTAGGAAAAGTGAAGCTACACTAACTAGCTAGGCCAAGTGCCTCTTTCCCCGACAATGACGCCAAGATGCTTAGTGTGTTTCATGAGATTTGGTTGAGACTACACACTACTCAATTTAGTTATGAATAGATGCAACCCCAAAGGCTCTTGAGACACACTTTGGATCTTTTGAATTTATAATAGGCCCTATACTAACAAATTCACGTAGACTATAATATATCAACCGCAAGCGCACGAGATCGTATTATAGTATAGAAGATTGGCAACTGAGTGGTCGAGCTACAGGGAAAGAGGGGGCACTAGAGGTAAGTTAGATAAAGCTAGGTTCCTAAAGAGGAAATTAGAGTTTTTAGATTTTAAGTTGGTTTTCATTTGATTACACTAAGGCTCATGCAAGAAAACAAGAAAGGAAGTAAAACAAGCAAAAATAATTTAACCCAAAACAAGTTAATTCTAGCTAACAAAGAAAGGCAATTAAGTGAACAAGAGCAAGAGACTAAGATGAAGTTACACTAGCTAAGCAAGTTAGACACTAAAGAAGATAATGACCTAGATTATCACTAACTTGCAAGATTAAGACTAGAAATATCAAAAGAGAACTAACTACTCTAGAAAAAGCCTAACTATCTAAAACTAAGAAATTAACTAGCAAAGAAATTGAAGAAACTAAGTAAACTAGCATGAACTACCTAAGAGAGCAATTGGGGTCTCAATGCAAGATAAAGGAGGTGGTTGTTTTGGTTAGTGATACTAAGATATTAGTTGGGGAGTATACCATGAAAAACCTAACCATTCATTCTAAATCACTAAATCAAAGAATTAGTCAAATGTAATGGAATCATCCTAGACTATTGGTTGGACATGGATAGAATAGAGTGTGTGAAGGGGAACTGCACCCTTGCACACCCTATCTAGCCTTACAAGGCTCAATTGGGCCAAGTTTTAGGTGGTATTTCAATTGGATTGGACTAATAAATATTTCTACGGTGACAATGCTTAGTGTAATTGGGATCCAAAGGTAGGAATGGGGAGCAGAGGTGAGGGTATTTCACCTCATATTATTCACCATCTAGCTTTTAAAAAACTCCTAGGCAATTACACTAAACACTCCTACACTAGCTACTTAGATCTCACACCTAGGAGTAAGAGAAGGGATATATGTTTGGGAAGATGTGGTACTATTAAGGGATCCACTAGTTCTCCTATACTTAGGTGATTTCAAGCATAAAACAAGTAATTCATATTTTCAAGCACAAACCAGAACAAGCAGCATGGGAAATGAGATAGAAGTAGAAAGAAATCATCATAGAAGGAAAATATATTGTTTACAAGTTATATTCCTCTAACATGGTATCAAATTCACAGTTTAACCTCAAATGACCCACCACAAAGGGTTTACCTACTCATAGTGCAAAAAAGAGTAAAAGGAAGAGGTAGAAGAAGAGAGAAAGGTCATGGAGCTCATGGAAGATCTTCTTCTTCTTCACCTCTAGAAGTAAGAGCACGTCCTTCTTCTTCCTTGGTAGCAAGAGGGCATGGAATGGATGGTGAAAGTGGGCTAAATGCTAGAAAACTAGGGTTTTAGGGTGAAGGAAGGTGGAAATAAAGTGGAGGTGGATGGGAGTAGGTGAGAACTCTTGAATGCACTAAGGAAGGTAGAAATGAATGCTAGGGCATTGTCACCTCATGCTACAACTGCCACCTAGGTATTTATAAGTGGTGGGGAAGTACTAGGTTTAGTGGGGGCAAAATATGGGAAATAGTGCAGAAAATTGTAGGGTTTGGGTGGTAGCACGGTCGTGGTGGGTGGGAGGTAGAATGGTCGTGCTGAGAGGGAATGGTCGTTCTAAGGAAGTGGAAAATGACATGTTGAATTTGGGAAAATGAAGGTTGTTAGCATGATCATGGTAGGCAACACAGTCATAGTGGGGGCTAGGTAGGACGACTGTGGTAGGTGAGTTGGGGACTTGGTCGTTCTGCTCAGAATGCATGTTGTGCTTTTGGCCAGCATGACCATTCTGGCTGGCACAACCATGTTGGGGTCTTCTTGGCACGGTCGTGCTGGCTAGCATGGGTGTGTTATCGAGGTTTCTCTATCATTGCCGAGTTTGTGATTCTATTGTGATTTTTGATGTTTGCAGCACGAACGTTCCATGTCACCACATCCATGTTGGGTCCTTTGCTTGCACTTTTAACTTCATTCTTTGAGATTCTTGGACATATTTTCTTTAGATCGATCTTTGGACACTTGGGGTAGATTGGGGGAGCTTTAGTGATTTCTTTGAACCCCTCCATGGTGGAGGACCATAGAACACCGTCTTTCTCTCCTGTCCATCCAAGGTATGGTCCAAGTACCTAAAAACCTGCAAAAAGTATCCATAAGTGCATTTGATAGAAATATGCATTTTGAGGGAAATAAAAAGTAATTTAACAGGTTTAGATGTGATTGAAGTGCAATAATACACAAAATGAAGCTCTAAATTAGGGTTGTATCATTATTTCTGATGGGAATTCTCTAGAGTAGTAGATTTATGTAAGTTTCTAGCAACGAAAGGAAAAACTTACATAACTCCCATTACTCTTCATACAAGTTTTGATTTGAATGAATATGCAGATTCAGATAGAGGTGGTGAAACCCAATTCCACCCCATTGTTTTCTATAATTTAATTTAGATTCAACTTCTTTCCATCATTAATCATAGTTTTTATACAAGTAGATTAATTAAAACCAAATCAAATTCTTGATCATAAATATTAGTCTTAGTTAACTAAATAAAGACTAGAAGTTTCTTTAAAATGTTATCCTTTGGCTTTGATCCTCAACTATACTGCAACAAGACCCATCCTCTTGTGGGTGGTATTTTTGCATGTTTATTTTGGTAAAATCTAGGAATTTTATTCCTAACGAATTTGTTAGTGTAGTAATATTCACATCGATAAACACTTGAAGAGAAGTAGAGGCTAACCCTAAAAACAACGGTTTCTAGAAAATGTGGCAATTGTCATGCTGCCAAAAATCAAAGTAACATGAAGACTAAAGTGAAATTTTTCTCATTGACAGAACAAAGGAGTCTGTCAGCTTTACCAAGATCCTAGAAACAAATGACAGTGATGAAAAAATCTATCTTTCTTCTTCCATAGGAACAAAGTATTCTGTCAGGGTTTTTAGACAGGAAAAATATTTGAGATTTTTTTGTAGTGAATTCTGCAAATTGATGTTAAAAACAACTATTGGAGAGCTCTAGATTTTTGTGAAAATAAAAATAATAAAACAAAAATATATGTTAAAATAGAAACCTCGATCCATAGACAAAACATGAGACGACAAAAAGGAAAATACAACTTGGATAATCTGACTAACCCTAGGGGAGTCTCCAAACTGTTGTACCTGACCCAAAAAAATACAATAGATGTTATGGTCATGGAAACAACAAAAAAGCAAAGAGAAAATGACAAATCCATAAAGCTTGAAGTTGCCACCCAATTTTTTTCGTAAAGCAATAAGAAACAAAGGTGGTGTTTAGATCATAAAAAAAACACACAAAAAATCTGGTTTTGACTCCACCCAAGGCTGAAAAAGAAAAGTATAAATAAATCAGAGATTGGATCTGGTGATCTTGTTACAAGTGTGGAAGGTGTTACCACCCCCATCTTACCCAATAAAGGTATTGCAGCCTTCTTGTTCATCCCAGATAAAAATGGCGGTGATCAAGATAACTATTAGAGAAAATGGCTGAAAAGCGATAATTATTTTTAAGTTTGCGAACCTTTGGGGCTAGAGACGGTTGTGGATTTCCCATCATATCCCTAAAAGCCTAGTTTTTAAGTGTTTTTTGGTCTCAATCATCTTAGGACCTCCCACATCAGATATACATCAATGGTCATTGGGGCCAATACATAGGAAAAGAGAGGTGAGAAGGATTTGATAGAGAAATACCTTAGATCTTTGAAATGGTTTGCATATGTGAATAGTTAAGCAACAATGATATAACAGAAAAAGCATTAGTTGTTGTTAAGAGGCCCATCATCTTTAGTAGAGGAGTTGGTGTTAGAGGAAGGATCCTCTAATCACAAACAGAAAATAAAAGAGGGAGATAATTGTTTCTCTAGCTTTAGGAGAGAGGAAAGTCACTAGGAATATTGAGGGTGTGGGGGTCTATTTATATGTGGATTTTAGGCTTAGGGGTTTCCAACTCAAAGATTCTAAGAAGGTGGTGGATTGAGCTGATGCGTCGTGAGGCATGGCTCATGGATCGAGGCCATCCTCCATGTAGCACTGACAGATTGCTTTGATCCGGCCGGTGGCCCAGGTTGGATAAAGTTGATTATCTACTTTTCTGTATATTTCAGGAATGTTCGGTATAAAATCATGGAAAAGGTGGATTTTGAATAAAAGTCAAATAAAATAACGAATGAGAGAGAAAATGCATTAATTCAGGATTATCTTTTTTTATTATCCAAAAGATGTGTATTCTGTGTGGATAAAGGCAATTAAATTATCTGTAGGGGAAAAAGAAATATTTAACTTGGGATATTACAACTAGGAAATTTCTCAAAATTCTTATAAA
Source organism: Alisma plantago-aquatica (assembly GCA_963693085.1). Taxonomy (NCBI): domain Eukaryota; kingdom Viridiplantae; phylum Streptophyta; class Magnoliopsida; order Alismatales; family Alismataceae; genus Alisma; species Alisma plantago-aquatica. The sequence continues at coordinate 256,128,807 of OY856412.1, forward strand.
AATTGGAATTGATGGACAAATTGCATTTAAATCTAGAAAAAAGATTATATTTGCCTCAAACCTTGAACTGGGTAAATGAGGATAAAAATGGGTGAATTAAATAGGAGAAAAATATGGAATAGGGTGAAAAAAGATAAAATGAAGAAAAATAGAATGAACTCTGCCATTATCCATGGAATTAACATTTAAGCATGAATTTCTACCCAGTGTACAAAAATAGAGTGTCAACATGTCGTAAAATAGTGTACGAATCAATAATATTGTTAGTATCCATTACATGCATTACAATGTCCTCAAGTATTTCCATATGATGGAAAGCTTTCTATATCACCTCCATATGATGGGAACATATCAACATCACATTAAAAAAATTATACAATGTCATAGAGGGGACCTATGCATTTTAGTTAGTAGAATCCACTAGTTTGAGAAATCATTCAAGTATCATATAGATTGAGTCACTTCAATCTCCCTTGAAGATATATTCACTATCATAAATGTTCATGTAAATATACAAAAAAGGGGTTCATTAGGACTATGAATAACTTATAAGTACTTAGGAATATATATAGTAAATTGTAACACATGTGCTCCCATTATACATGCATAAATAAATAAAGTTCAACCAAACCACATAAAACAAGTTGTGAGACACACACATACACACATATATATGGTGGTTCATTTGCTACCTAGGCGGGTAACTAATCGTGCAATCTGGAAAGTAACTATTTGGTTGGAAGAGTATCTATTTGGACAAAAAAGTAACTATGTTGTTAAAAAAATAACTATTGGACTAAAAAGGTAAAATTAGGGAGAATATACAGTAAAAATTCTATAACAAATATATAATTGCTCATTCGTTACAAATGTGATTATTATACATGTAATATAACTATTTGGAAGGTGAAGTAAAAAACTAGAAAAAATATCTATTTCTATAGTGTGTAGCTACTAGGATGGGTGTTAAAGATATATATATATATATATATATATATATATATATATATATATATATATATATATATATATATATGGGATTAAGAGAGACATTCTATCCCCTCTCATGACTGTGACGGAGGCCGAATGTCTAAGAGGATGGTAAATCAAGGTAGAAATAGGGATTCAAGCCGCCGGTCCCTTTGTTAGGAGACATCATGCTTCACCACTTGAGCCACTCCTTGTCGGCATATATATATATATACACACACACACACATATACATATATGTGTGTGTCTATATATATATATGAGTACATCTTTAATACCCGTGCGGGTAAACTAAACTTCGTCACCCATGCCGCCCAAAAGGTAACTATTTGGACAGAACTCGCGAGACAAAAAGTAACCATGTTGACCGAAAACTATCTATTCGACTCAAAAAGTAAAATTGGGCATAATACATAGTAAAAATTCTAGAATAAACATGTAATTGTATATTTTTTTACAACTATTACAAATATAACTATTTATGCATGAAAAGTAACACTTTACAAGGTAAAGTAACCTTCTACATGTGTAAAGTAAGAAACTCCAAAAAAGTAACCAACTTTTGGAGTGGGTAGCTACCCGTGTGGGCAATGAATGAACATCATGTACACACACACACACACACACAGATATATATATATATATATATATATATATATAGAGAGAGAGAGAGAGAGAGAGGAGTGTGTTTATATTTTCCTATGTGGGTACTGTAGAAAGTGCTACCCATGTGTGAAAATTCAATGGCACGCTTTGTAAATTGTCTTGAATGTTGTCATGTTCTGAGTAGAGTGACATTCATTGTATGTGACACCCTGTGTGACAAACCAATGAGATTACACAAAAACATATGCGGAAGACAAAAACTAATCATATGGATTACCAAAAATCAAAGGAAATTAAAATGGATTTTTCATTTATTCCAACTCAAAAAAACTTTTACATATGAATCCATAACATTAACAATTGTATCCATTTCCTCATAAGAGAGAATACATATTAACTGTGCCTATCTTTTACACTAATACAAACTTGCCACAACAACAAGGCCTACATGCCCAAACATTTAAACCGATAATACACATGAGAATACCTCCCAAGGACCTGAGTGTACAGGGATGACACATAGGACTCTACTACAAGGAACTCAAGACATCTACAACCTTCATAGCTATTTCTCTCCTTGTCGCTCCTCACTGGTTGCACGTTCTCTGCCTCTTCATGCATGACTACCTAAAAGATGTGGAAAATACACGGGGTAAGACCATCATCCAGCTAGAAACATAACTCTCTACAAGTCACTATATGACACAGATATATAATAAGGAAGAACTAGAAGTAAATCTATTAATCATGCTAAGTGGATTCAGCTAAATGGTATGAGTAAGGCAGTTATTATCATCTAAGCAGTTAAGATAGCTATAACTGAGCAATAAAACATCGCATCATTTTAGAAGAAATATGAAGAACATGTATATTTTCTACCAACCAAAATGTACAAAAGCAAGGTAAGGCTTCAACCAATGTTTTCGTATTTGATCCTAAGAAAATATGCTACACGGCTGATTATGTATTTTATTATGCCCTAAGGATTTGAGTCATACCACTCAAATCCAACTGATCACTGCTAAGTCAAAATTAGTGTCATACAAGGTCCATGGAAGAGCCATAATCCACAACCTCCCAACACCTCATGGTCAGTACATGAGTACACCGTACAAACGTACCGGTCAATTGCAACTAGTGACATATAGTCAAATTGTGAACTTCTAGCCCACCTTGGTATAGGTCACGACGCTAGTGAAACTAAGCCACGGCCTACATCCGCACTCCTGCCAGGGTATGGCCTACAACCAATCTTGTGAAACCACATAGGCATCATATTACTTAGCTATGGCCCACAACCACACTCCTGCCAAGGGATGACCCACAACCCATCCTGTGAATGCATATACTCAATAGTATATGACTCTGAGCTTCCACTAAGAAGAGCTCATTTCACCATCCATCAAGTACTAAAATTGAATGTAGATCTATGGCACAGGGAAAACTACATGATTAAGTTCCCCTTGATTAATTATACCAATTAAGTATATTTTAGCATCAACCAAGTTGCAATGTGTAAACCATAAACAATTCTTACAAAAGTAAGCCATAGAACAACTTTAAAGATATAAAACAATTGGAACATAAACTTGTCACCACATCATATAATGCTACTCCCATTCATAACCAACACCATTGTCACATTAGCTATGGGATATCAATCCCTCATTCATCACTGGAGGTTAACACCTAAAGGTAGGCAATGAGCCTATTCTAGGTCACAAGACCCTAATTACATCATTCATGTATCACATGTGTCTCAAAATGCCTTATAGGGGCTCATGTCCATCATCTTGTATCACATCACATCCACCATAGCATATACTAGCTATGATATTTCATATGTACTTCACCTTCAAGGTTAGAGGTTTGTATACAAGAGAGAGAAAACATCATAATAGAATAACCATTCCAAGAGAGAGAAACAAACATATCACATGGCCCATCATTAGGGTTAGGGTTCCACACATAACTGATAAGGGCTTTGTAGCCATATACCATATCTAAACCCTAGAGATGTAACCTCCCATAATCTTGGAACATCTTAGGATTAAAGAACATAGATTAGAGTTTATTAGGCATCCAACCAATACAACACCATACACTATTCATTACTTAGTATTCATGTTTATATATCAATCATATAATTATGTATATGTGTCAACCGTTCACCATTTGGGATTGTCGCGGCCATGAGCAAATGTGGTGTCGTGACCATCATCCAAGTGGGTGTCGCGACTGCGACACAAGGGTCTTGACCACCATGTGATGTAGTGTCGCGACCACACCAAGTAATATGTGGCGACCACACAAAGCAACATGCGGCGACCTCAACTTCAAGAAAAGAAACTCACCAAAACCAAGTAGATATCTTGACCATCAACATCAAAGTCATGTCATGACCTCAAACCAAGGGTATGTTATGACCGAAGCAAAATACAATCATGTCTCGACCCAAAACCTCATATGTCAAGGTGTCTCGACCTTAAAGCAAAACAAGGTGTAGAGACCATTAAGGTCAAGATACCACCATGATAAGGAACTATCATCAAACCAGGATAAACCAAGATCAAAATAGAAGTATTACATGGCCAAAATATAAAAGAATACCAAAGAAATCTGTCATCAACATGGAGGAGAAAACCTCATACAAATCAGTCACCCAAAACCCTAAAGCATATATCATGCAGCTGCCATGAAAGAACCTCATGCAAGAGAGATAAACCACGTTTAGAACACCCAAAACTGAACCTAAAACTCCATGGAACACCAAGGTACACGAAACTAATGAAAGCGATCAAATCCTAGATCAATAGAGGGAAGAACATCACCATATAATCATCAACTCAAAATAGGGTAAATAGGATTTAGGGTTTTGGATTATGAGTGAACCAAGCATGATAGCCTTCAACATTCAAGCTCTAGATCATGGTATCACCCACTAGCATGATAGGACTATGATCTAGAGAGAGAAAACTTCATCACAAAGCAACTATCTCAAACATAGATGGACTAGTATCTCATACACCCAAATCTAGGGTTCCAAAATGTATAATGTCACCAAACCTTAATCCCCTTACCTTTTCCTTCTGAGGCACATGAGGGTTAACCATAGATGATTAGGGTTGCTTAGTCACCATTACATCTCATAATAGTCACTAGGATGATTGGAGATGACTTACCATATCACAAACCTTAAATTAAGGTTAGAGTTTGTTTCCTTTAGTCGAATTGGGATTCATTCTCTCTCTTAATACATTAGTATTTAATAAATCTTATCTCTTTAGATTAGAGTGTAATAGGATCGACATAACCATCTTAGGATCATCCTATCATCATTTCATCATATCATATATATCACATCAAAATATGATAGTTGATCATCACATTAACCAAGTGTAGCGACGCTATTGTTTTGACCTAGGGGTGTAGCAACCTAGGTGTTGCGACCTAAAGGGGTGTAGCGACCACCCATGCTCAAGGTGTGTTGTGGTCACAAAGGAAAGAGAGGTGTCATGACCCATATGTACATGTTATTGTAGCAATCATTCATGAATTAGGGATTTTGTTGTGACCCCTTCAACTACCATAAGGGTAGCGATCCTAGGGAAAGGTCAAGGGGGTGTTGTGACCCCAAGTCAACACCCAACCATGGTCACAATAGAACATATATCCCAAAAAAACTTAGCACCAACTAAGAGAAAAACTGCATACAAGATAATCATCAAAACACTATAGTATTTTTTCATATAAATCCACCATAAAGATCATGATTCAAGGGGTGAAAATCAAATTTCCCACTCATGCAAATAGAACCAAACCACTCTCAGGCACAAGGTAGGTGATCCATGACTAAAGTTGTAGAGTTTCATAACTAAAAACAAGAAGGGAACATTCATCTCATCATCATCATCAAGATCGGGTTCATAGAGTTAAGGTTCAGGGTTAGATGCAACCCATGAATAAATGTACCCAATATTTTCATTATAGATCATGATAACTCTAACTAACACATTATGATTGTAATTTAGAGTTGAAAATATCCACATGAAAGCAAGAAACAAGGTGCAGTAATAGTAACAAGAGGAAGGTTATATCACCTGCCTGAAATCAAGCTTGATCTCCTTCTCTTCTCAAGGTTGAAGATGAGTAACCCAAAAACTCCATCTTCGTCCACAAGGGTACCTCGAGACAAGAAAAACATTCCATGGTTAAAGATAGCTCAAAATATGGCGAACAAAGCCATAGGCCAAACTTAGATGGTGGGGAAGAAGAAGGAAGAAAAGTGAAAGCTCCATTCACAAAGGTACCTCCTTGTACGAACCATGATCTAAGGACCTTTTTAGGAAGAGTTTCTCTTAAGAGATGGACACCATGGGTAAACCATATCCTAAGGTTGATAAAGGAGAAGGAAGGGAAGAAGAAGAGCCAAGAAAAATGTGCTCAAAGAGAGGATCAACTCACCTAGAGGAGGAACCACCAAGGATCACCACAAAGAAGGTGATTTAGCTCCAAAGCACCGCTTAGAGGATATGATTGGACACAATAGCACCTAAGACAACTCCACATGCTTCAAAAAACTCCATGTCCAAGCACAAGAAGGAGGAAGAAGAAGGAGGAAGAAGAAGAAGGATGAAAAGGAGGGTTTGAGTGGAGAAGAGGGAGGTTATATACTCATAGAGGAGGGTGGTGATAGTGGGATGAGGTGTCCACATTCTAGGGCTCATAAGGGACACTTTTCCACCCTTGGATCACTCATGCAAGCCTTCCCCACTCACATTCATCAAAGGGTGATACTTACAAGGTGTTGTAGCGACCCTCACCCCTTGTGTTGCGGTTGCAACACTAGGTTAAGTGTAGCGGTCGCAACACTTTGTTCACCCTTCATGCATGTGGTCACAACACTCACAAAACTTATGTATATGGAGCCCTAGCGATCCCATCTTCATTGTAAACCATCCCAGGTGACATCACACTTCTCTAGGGTGATGTGTTTCGGTCACAACACTCCCCTCATGGTCTCTACAAGCTCATCCATGCATGGGTACAAGGAACCCCTAAAAAGACCTAATCACCACATGAGTTCATATCATCAAACCAAGGTCTATCCAAGGATCCCACCTTTTATCTCTCCTTAATATAATGTTAAGCCATGGAAGGCACATCCAGGATATGACAAATTGCCTGATAACCCTCCACCTTGGGTAGTTTTCAATTTAGTCTAAAACTAGCCTATAAAGTGCAAACATTATCCAAAAAATATCAAACTAGAAACCAAGGTGCCTATTATGATTATATAACGTCTCAATGGTCTAGATTAATATTATAAGCATACTCTTAGGCCAAACAAATGGGGTTATCCCCAAAATATAGGTCAGGGGCCATACAAGTTATACACCCCTAACAAAGATTCCACCCCCAAAATCCTACTCAACAGAGATGGTGAATTCTTACATATCTCCTCCTCAATCTTTCATGTGACTTCATCCATAGCACGAGAGTACCATAAAACCTTCACTAAGACTATAACTCTCCTCCTTAACTTCTTGTTCCTTCTATGAACACCAATCAAAGGGCCTTCAGGATAAGATAGGCCATCCCCTAGAACAACTCTTCCAGTTGCAACACCAATATTGTCTCTAAAGAGCACTTCCTCAACATAGATACACAAAACACCGATATAAGTCATGCACCTTGGAAACTTCCAAATTATAGTCCACCTTTACAACATATACCTTTACAAGATAAGCTCTTGTATACCTGGAGGCTAACTTACCCTTTGTCCAGGAAACACTATAAGGATCAACATCAACTCCCCATCTCTCTAAAAGAGGAAAAACATCGACAACTTATCTGATAAACCTCTCCCAACTTCACTTATTCCTGGAACACCTGAGATATTAGGATCTGCCACTTTGGTATCCCTTCATATGATATAGGGATCTCATATCTCTGCTTCCACTATCCTTCTAGATCATCATAACTAATTATGGTCATATGAAAGGAGGCTTCCTAATTTTTGGGAAGCTCAGAAGGTATACTATCACATACATCAAGATCATGGAACCATAACCAAAGCAATCTTAAGTTATAACAACTTACCCACTTCCCATGATTATAGCATATCTACACACACCAAGTGGCATAAGGCCCTCTAGATAATTGTGTCCTTGAAGGAAAGATATAAGAAAACACACACATCATCATCTTCAGGGTTGAATCAAGGGTTATCGATTCTATTTTATCATAGAAATTATAACTTTCATGTGTGGTTTTACCTTCTTCATTTGGATTCCTTGCCAGCAGCATAGGAAATAGCATGAGTAGTGTTTCTTGTTGTTATCTTCTAGTCAACTACTTATCATGTTTGTGTAAGTTCCATTATTTTATTATATTGTTCAATGATTACCAAGGGGTAGATCATCATATTAAACATTTCTTCATTATGTAGGGATATCCTTCCCTAACTCTCTTTGCATGTCAAGAAGATTCTTAAATTAATACCTTCTTTTTACCATAGATTGGTCTGAGATTAACTCAGGCTCTACTTTATTTCTCAGTCATTATTCTCACTCATCTTTTCACATGGTATTTATCATAGGATTTCACTACATACTATGTGACATTCATATCCTAAAGCACTTCATTATACGAATTATTTTTCCTTTTTCTTTATTCTCTTCCAGAGTTGTAGCTTTAGGGACTTCTCTTATATATAATTAGATCTCGATTTCATGGTGTCTTGCCTTTCTCTTAGGATTACCAACATTCATGTTTTAATTGATTATAATGTAATTCTCATTGCAATTAGGGTGTGATAAAGATACATGTAGCATTTTTTCTGTTTCATTATGCTCTTTAGATTGTCTCAAAATGACTACTTGATCAAAGTAATCAGAAAGATGACAATCTAAGAGTTCCACACTTCCCTTCTCTGTAATAGTTGAATACCTGGCCAGGGTATCCATAAACTGAGACTAGGTAGTATGCGTCTAATTTTAATGTCATATTCCTTACTTTAAACACCATTTAGGTCCTAAGTCCTAGTGTCCTTTGAGTTCCCCAGATATCTCTTCTACTTTTCTCCCTCTTCCACATAGGTAGAGGTGACTATAAAACACACTAAAGGATACTAGGCCAAACACCAGCCGTACTCCTATGTCCCTGTAGACTCAACAAACCTAGAGCTCTAATACCAACCAAAGTATGACACCTTCTGTCACAAACCAATGAGATTACCAAAATCATATGCAGAAGACAAACACTAATCATTTGGATTACCAAAAAATTAGAGAAAATTAAAAGTGGTTTTTCATTTATTCCTACTCGAAAACTTTTACATATGAATCCATAACATTAACACTTGTATCCATTTCCTCATAAGAGAGCATACATATTAATTGTGCCTATCTTTTACACTAATACAAACTTGACACAACAATAAGGTCTACATGCCCAAACATCAAAACTGACAACACACAGGAGAATACCTCCCAAGGACCTGAGTGTGCAAGGACGACACATATGACTCTACTATAAGGAGCTCAAGACATATACAACCTTCATAGCTATCACTCTCCTTGCTGCTCCTCACTGGTTTCACGTTCTCCACCTCTTCATACATGACTACCTAATATATGTGGAAAACCCACGGGGTGAGACCAACATCCCAGTGGGAGACATAACTCTCCGCAAGCCACTATATAACACAGATATATAACAAAGAAGAACAAGAAGTAAATATATTAATCATGCTAAGCAGATTTAGCTAAATGATATGAGCAAGGAAATTATTATCATCTAAGCAGTTAAGGTAGCTATAAATGAGAAGTAGAACATCTCATGATTTTAGAAGAAATATGAAGAACATGTATATTTTCTACCAACTAAAATGTACAAAAGCAATGCAAGGCTTCAACCAATGTTTTCATATTTGATCCTAAGAAAGTATGCTACACGGTTGGTTACGTGTTTTATTATGCCCTAAGGATTTGAGTCTTACCACTCAAATCCAACTGACCACTACTAAGTTGAAATCTGTGCCATACAAGGTCCATGGAAGAGTCAGAATCCACGACCTCCCAACACCTCGTGGTCAGTACATGAGTACACTGCAGAGACATACTCAACTACAACCAGTGACATATAGTCAAATAGTGAACTCCTAGCCCACCTTGGTATAGGTCACAGTGCTAGTGAAATTGAGTTATGGCCCACAGCTGCACTCCTTCTAGGGTATGACCCGTAGCCAATCCTGTGAAACCACATAAGCATCATATCAATGAGCTACGGCCCACAACCACACTCCTGCTAGGATATGTCCTACAACCAATCTTGTGAATGCATATACTCAACAATATGTGACTCCAAGATTCCACTAAGGAAAGTTCGTTTCACCATCCAACAAGTACTTACGTTGAAGATGGAACTATGGCACAGGATAAACTACATGAATAGTTACACTAGATTAATTATAGAAATTAAGCATATTTTAGCATCAACCAAGTTATAATGTATAAACCATAAACAAATCCTACAAAAGTAAGGCATAGAACAGCTTCAAATAATATAACACATTTGGAAAATAAACGTGTCACCACATCATGTAATGCTACTACCATTCATAACCATCACCATTGTCACATTAGCTATGGGATATCAATCCCTCATTTATCATTGGAGGTTAACATCTAAAGGTAGGCAACAAGCCTCTGCCATGTCACAATACCCTAGTTACATCATTCATGTATCACATGTGTCTCAACATGCCTTATATGGGCTCATGCCCATCATCGTGTATCACATCATATCCACCATAGCATATACTAGCTATGATATTTCATATGTACATCACATGTAAGGTTAGAGGTTTGTATACAAGACAGAGAAAACATCATAACAAAATAACCATTACAAGCTTTGTAGAGACCATAGAGGTTTGTATCACATCATATCACATGGCCCATCATTAGGGTTAGGGTTCCACACATAACCGATAAGAGCTTTGTAGCCATATACCATCTCTAAACCATAGGGATGTCATTTCCCATAATCTTGGAACATCTTAGTGTTAAATAACATAGATTAGAGTTGATTAGGCATCCAACCAATGCAACACCATACATGGTTCATTACTTAGTATTCATGTTTATGTATCAATCATATGATTATGTATATGTGTCAACCGTTCACCATTTGGGACTGTCGCAACCATGAGAACCTATGGTGTCATGACCCATCATCCAAGTAGATGTTGCGACCACAACACAAGGGTCTTAACCACCATGTGATATGGTGCCACTACCACACCAAGTAACATGACAAGACCACACAAAGCAACATGTCATGACCTCATCTTCAAGAAAAGCAACTCAACCAAGACCAAGTAGATAAACCACGTTTACCACACCCAAAATAGAACCTAAAACTCCATGGAACACCAAGGTACATGAAACTAAAGAAAGTGATCAAATCCAAGATCAAGAGAGGGAAGAACATCACCATATTATCATCAACTCAAACTCAGGTAAATAGGATTTAGGGTTTCAGATTATGAGTGAACCAAGCATGATAGCCTTCAACATTCATGCTCTAGAACATGGTATCACCCACTAGCATGATAGAAATATGATCAAGAGAGAGAAAACTTCATCACAAAGCAACTATCTCAAACATAGAAGGACCAGTATCTCATACACCCAAATCTAGAGTTGCAAAATGTATAATGTCACCAAACCTTAATCTCCTTACCTTTTCCTCCTAAGGTATACATGGGTTAACCATAGATTATTAGTGTTGTTTAGTCACCATTACATCTCATCATAGTCACTAGGATGATTGGAGATGACTCATCCTATCACAAACCTTAAATTAAGGTTAGAATTTGTTTCCTTCAGTCAAATTGGGATTCATTCTCTATCTTAATACATTAGTCTTTAATACATCATTTCTCTTTATATTAGAGTGTAATAGGATCGACATAACCATCTTAGGATCACTCTATCACTATTATAGCACCTCATATATATCACATCAAACTATGATAGTTGATCATCACATCATCCAAGTATAGCGACCCTATTGTTTTAACCTAGGGGTGTAGCAACCTAGGTGTTGTGATCTAAAGGGGTTTAGTGACCACCCATGCTCAAGGTGTTTTGCGATCACAATGGAAAGAGAGGTGTTATGACACATATGTATATGTTATTGTAGCGACCATTCATGGATTAGGGATTTTGTTGCGACCCCTTCAACTACCATAAGGGTAACATTCCTAGGGAAAGGTTAAAGTGGCATTGCGACCCCAAGTCAGCACCCAACCATGGTTGCAATAGAACATATATCCCAAACAAACTTAGCACCTACTAAGGGAAAAACTCCATACAAGATAATCATCCAAACACTACATTATTTTGTCACATAAATCCACCATAAAGATCATGATTCAAGGGATGAAAATCAAGTTTCCCACTCATGAAAACCGAACCAAACCACTCTCATACACAAGGTAGGTGATCCATGACCAAAGTTGTAGAGTTTCATAACTAAAAACAAGAAGGGAACATGCATCTCATCATCATCATCAAGACTGGGTTCATAGAGTTAAGGTTCAGGGTTAGATGCAAACCATGAATAAATGTACCTAAGATTTTTATTCTAGATCATGATAACTCTATCTAACACATTAGGATTGTGATTTAGAGTTGTAAATATCCACATGCATGTAAGAAACAAGGTACAATAATAATAATAAAAGGAAGGTTATATCACCCGCCTGAAATCAAGCTTGATCTCCTTCTCTTCCCAATTTTGAAGATGAGTCTCCCAAAAGATCCATCTTTGGCCATAAGGGTACCTCAAGACAAGAAAAACGTTCCATGGTTAAACATGGCTAAAAAGATGGAACAAAGCCATAGGCCAAATTTGGATGGTGGGGAAGAAGAGGGAAGAACCATTAATAAAGGTACTACCTTGGATGAACAATGGTCTAAGGATCTTGTGAGGAAGAGTTTCTCTTCAGAGATGGCCACCATGAGTAAACCATAGCCTAAGGCCAAGAAAGGAAAAGGAAGGGAAGAAGAAGATCCAAGAAAAACTTGCTCAAAGAGAGGAGCAACTCACCTAGAGGAGGAACCACCAAGGATCACCACAAAGAAGGTGATTTAGCTCAAAAGCACCACTTAGCACCAAGGATCACCTAGAGGAGGAACCACCAAGGACCACCATGTTAACCCTCCACCTTGGGTAATTTGCAATTTCATACAAAACTAGCCTATAAAGCGCAAACATTATCCGAAAGATCTCAAACTCGAAACAAAGGTGCCTATTATGACTATAAAACGTCTCAAGGGTCTAGACTAAGATTCTAAGCATGCACTTTGTCCAACTAAACATGGTTATCACCAAAAGCTAGTTCAAGGGACTTATACTGTAAATATTATATCGGCTTTGCACCCTCATATCCTTCAAATTTCTCTGCATTACTTTGTACTCTGCTCTTCTCTGCTTCTGCACCACGTGTATCGTCAAATCTACACCAATTGGTGCCAACACTATCACACATGTGCCAGCCTTGTTAGTGTTATGCAAAGAGAAACGATATGAGTATGATAGTCTAGATGAGACAGCGGATGATCTATTGTCCGTTAGTGTCCACGTGCTTAGGGAGAAACATTAAATTGATGGGCACTCTACCTGAGTATCTACATACTGGATGTTGTGATTGATAAAGAATGATACCGAGAGAGAGGTGGCAGGAGAGAAGAATAAAAGGAAAGAAATGAATGGGTGGAAAAACAAAAAAGATAGGAGAGAGAAATTTAATTTGTTCATAACTTTCAATTGGTAATGTTTTTTTGACAAAATAAAAAGCATTAGATTCTTTAACTTTAAAACAAAACCAATGTTCACATACTTTTGATAAAAAAAATAAATAACATTATTCTCTCATATTCCTCATATTTTTATTAAAAAAGAGAGGAGAGACAAATTTACATGTTATCTCTGGTGCAACTATATGTTATTTCTGGTCCAATTGTACGATATCTCTGATCCAAATCATATGTTACCTCCAGTCTAATTGTATGTTAATTCCAGTCCAACCATATGTTATCTCTGATTTAAATATACAATATCTCTCACCCAACTATATGTTATCTCCAGTCCAATTATATATTGTCTTTGCTTTGGGCCAACTATATATTACATGGTCTAAACATGGTATACATGGGCTAATATGTTATAAGATAGGATAACATTGGCTACAAAAACTATAAAATCCTTACAAAAAATACTTTAAAACAACACCAACGTTAGAGGGAGTGCTCGTAGGAGAGAGAAAAAAAGAACAACTTATTATTGCTAACATCATTCAAACTGTAACCAATTTTATTCAATATTATTTATGTTATCCATGTTGTATTTTTGCTAATATCTTTCATACTGTAATAATTTTTTTGAAGAAATAAAACCATTGTGTTCCTTACAAATTATACTTTAAAATAAGTCTAGTATTAACATACTTTTGATTAGAAAAATAAATCACACTACTTCTCTCCTATTCTAGTAGAGAGAAAAAACAAGTTATTTTTGCTAATATCATATAAACTATAACTAATTTTTTGACGAAATAAATACTATAACTTTCTTACAAAAAATGAAAACATGACCAATGTTAGAGGGAGTGGCTATAGGAGAGAGAAAAATGAACAACTTGTTATTATTTAATATCTTTCAAACCAAAATCAATTTTTTGACAAAATAAAAATACTTTGAAACATACTTTTGATGTTATCCCATGTCAAATTTTATGTTAATCATGTTATCCATATTAAAAAAATTAATTTTATGTCACAAATGTTATTCAATGTTATTTATGTTGACAATGTTATCCATGTTGCCCATGTTATTCATGTAATTTATGTTATTCCATGTTATTCATATTATTTCATGTTATACATGTTACCCATGGTATTCATGTTATTCCATGCTATCCATGGTATCAATGTTATTTCATGTTATCCAGTTATCCCATGTCAAATTGTATTTTATACCATATTGTACATGTTATCCATGTCAATTGTGTGTTATTCCATGTCAATTCATGTTATCCATGTTATTCCATGTCAATTCATGTTAGTCATGTTATGCATGTTATTTCATATTATTCATGTTATTCCATGGTATTCGCTATTATTCCTGTTATCCATGTACATTATATCCAATCTAATTGTATGTTATCTTTGTTCCAGTCATACATTGTCTCATGTTAATCTATTTAAACCATGTGTTATAAAATGAATAACATGTTACAGCAAGTTATTCTATTTATTATACTTATTCATAACAAACAAAAAATCATTCTCAAAGTATGTCGACATTAGTCTTATTTTAAAGTATTTTTTGTTAGTAACTCTCTATTTTTTATTTTGTTAGAAAATTCATCACGATTTGATAGTTATACACAAAATAAATTTCTCTCTCATCCTTTTTTATTTTTTATAATCACATTTGCTCTTATCTTTTATGTTGTACATTTTATTTTTCCAAAATTTATCAAACTTGATCTTATTGAAAAGTATTTTTATGAGGAGTGCATCGATGTTTGTTTCATAAAAGAATTCATTATTGTTTAAAGTTATTTACAAAAATGTATTCTCTTTTTTTTTCTCCTACAACCACTTTCTCTCTCCATTCCCCTCTCTCCACTCACCCTCTCTCTCTTTCTTCTTCTCTCCCTCTCACGTTGCAAAAGCAACATATATTTTCTGCCAGCCAATACTCTTGGGTAGTGTGCAACGTGAATTGGACAGCGTGCGTTGGGTAGTGTGAAAGAAAAAGTTGAAGGGGTCTGGAATCTTGTCCAGAATAGTTGTCTATATATCAAAGCTCTCATGTAAAATAGCAGACAGCTGTCTACGCCCCCAAATGGAATGGCCCATATAAGAGTCTACACTGATTTCAAATTTTTAACGCAACCTTGGGTTAGAGTCACTCAGAACGCTTACAACCTCACAGGATGTGTTGAACAGGTGCATAACTGAAAGTAGATTGAAAAAGTTGAAGACTGTCATCATTGATGAAATACAATCATCATAGAGTTCGAAGCAGAAAAATAAGGGAAAGGCTCTCAGGACAATCCAATATATCAACTCCCTATCAACCACACCAGAGGGACAGACTAGAAGGAACTACTTTGCATCTGAAGAACTAGGTACATCTTCGATACTCTCACTTTCTTTTAAGAACAACACCAAGTCAATTGCATCTGATATAGCATAATGGTTGGATATAAAATCTCTTAGAAACTTTGCAAATAAATTAGGCATTACTTTTGAAGATGATACTCAGGCCATAGGGCCCTTGATAATATCAACAATTATATGAACTGGAAAAATCATAGATACATCCATGATGTGTATACTTGCCTTGACAACTTGCATATTTATTAACCAAACTTAGAGAACTGAGACAAAACCTATGCACTACCAAAATGAAGATCTCATCCTGGGATGTTTGTGGGACTTCTAGACTTTACAGAAGAAAAGAAATCAGAAGACATATCTTCAAAAACAACATTAACATCATTACTATTCAGGAAACAAAATCCACTCTTACACCTTTTGCTCTTAAAACCATAGGGGGAAAACACATAAACATTTGGCATCAAATTCCATCGGTTGTCTTCAAAGGTGGTCTGTTCATAGGTTTAAATAGTAGCCTCTTTGACATTACACATTTGGATATCCTAAAATTCTCCATCACCCTTCACATCACAAACATCACAGATAATTTTAGCTAGATCTTCACCGAAATCTATGGTGAACCTAGCTTAAATAAATCTGAATACATGGCTGAAATCAAGCACACTATAGAGAAATTTCATGACAAGCCTTAGATCATCAGTGGTGATCTCAACCTTACTACACAACCATCAGACAGACTTAACCCTACCTCACAAGTAGGACACATGTACCCAACAGACTGTGCTTTCAAACTACTCATCACACAATACCCCTTGATTGATATTCCACCTGCAAATGCTCGCTATACTTGGCATCAAAATCAATCCTGGGCTAGACTAGATCACTTTGTTTGTTCTACTCTATGGGAAGATCATTATCCACACTCATTTGTTTTTGTTTCACATCGACCAATCTCTGATCATTTCCCTATCATCATTGACACAAAACTTGAAAGATGGGGACACAAACCTTTCTGATTTGAGAATTTCTAGCTCACCGATCCTAATTGTCTGGAACTTTGCACTAGCACCTGGGTTGCTTCTAATAACTATACCTAGGATACCACATCCAAAACAACACAAAAAAACATCAAGAAAAACCTGAGAAGTTGGTAAAAGAAAAAATTTGGAAACCTCTCGCATAAACTTGTCAATCTTGAACAACAAAACCTCTATGTTGAAAATGATCCTACTTCAGACCCAACCCACACCCCACCATCAAAGCTGAACTAGAACACATTAAACATTGCATGGAAACCATATGGAAACACGTGCTAAAATCAAATGGGCCTTGGAGGGAGACAAGAATACCAAATTCTTCCATAAAACATGTAATAACAATGCACGTAAAAACATCATATCTAGATTGTGCATATATGGAACCATTACATCTAACAAGCATATGATCACCAGCCACATTGTCCAACACTTTGAACACATTTTTAATACTAGACATAAGCCCACTTTCCTTGAATCTATAAATTGGAAATATATTTATGGTAGCACTATCCCCACCCCACATCACACCATCAGAGACTTCAGCCCAGAGGAACTTGACGAGGCTATCAACTCACTTGGAATAAACGATTGTTTAAATACATAATTCTACCTGGCCAACTGGAATCACGTCAAGGGAGATTTTATGCACCTCCTTAGAGCCATCCATCACAACATCAACGTCCATAGACTCATTAGAACCATCAACCATACGAACATAGATCTTATTAAGAAGGTAAATCTAACTGACCAGATCACACAATTCCGACCTATCAGTCTTATTAACACCTCATACAAAATCATTTCCAAGGTTCTTACAAATCACATCAAACCACAGTTAGAGAACATCATCCCAAATAATCAAAATGCTTTCCTCAAAAACTGTAGCATACACAATGCATTTATAATGGTAAACGAAACTCTCCACCTATGCTTTAAAACAAAACCCCTATATTATCTATCAAGCTAGACTTTAAGAAAGCTTTTGATTATACAATCTGGGTCTACCTTCTTAGAGCAATGTCTGGATATGGGTTTCCAAACACCTGGAACAATTGAATTCATGCATGCATCTCCATAAACTTCTTCTTCACCATCATCAATGGATCCCCCTTCGGTCACTTCCACAACACAAATGGGCTCAAATAGGGTAGCCCTCTATCCTCATATATGTTCATCATTGTCACATCCATCCTCACCAACATGATCATCTCAGTACATCACATGGTCTCATCTCGTGACCCTCAGAATGCTATGAGAATATCATCCAATTTGCGGATGACACAATGATTCTAGTAAAACATGAAGACAATATTGTCATTAATTCCATTTTATCATTGGGCTCTTCTCATACATATCTGGCCTTAAAATAAACCTTTCAAAATCATCCATCATTGGCATCAACACCTCACCGAACCTCATCAACAGATACAAAAACCTCCTCAAGTGAAAGATTGTAAACTTCCATGTCTCTTACCTTGGCCTACCAATCACGTCTCATCCTATCATTGACTCACTTTGGAATCCCATCCTTGAGAAAATTAATCTTAGGCTCTCCACTTGGAAAAACCATTTCCTCGACCTGGTGGGTCGCCTCACCCTCCTCAATAGTGTCAACACACCTCTAACTACATACTATATCATCTGCATCCCCCTGCCTGGAAAAACCCACAACACCATTGACACCATCAAAAAAAATTCTTTTGGAACCATTTCAACAAAGATAACTCCAAACGAAAAATCAACCTTGTCAACTCAGACACCATCACTGCACCAGTCAAATATGGAGGATGGGGTATCATCAACACCAAAATACATGCCATTTGTCTCATCACAAAGATTATCAACATTCGTTCTACCAAAACTAACAAAATTTGGAAAAATTTCATCCTTAATAAATACTACAAAAACAAACCACCCTAGAACTACACTAGTAATAGTAAATCTTCCACACTTTGGAAGTTCATCAATAAAAATTTATACACCATCAAACATCTCATCTTCCCCCCCCCACACGCCTACCATAACATAAATTTCTGGGTTGATCCATAGTTCCATCATAACACCATTCAAAACTTGAATAATCGCCTCCATATCCCGCCATCACTTAAACAACTCAATATTGCAAAAGTGCTTCAACTCCTCACCGACAATAGGCAAAACTCTCTCAAAACTTGTCTCAAAAATCATGTAATAGAAACAACACTGTTAGACATCATCCATGAATAGGAATTCAACACTAGCATCCAGATTTCTTAGATCTGGGGGAAGATTTATTCCCCCAAAGATGCCTACCTACACTTAACTTACAGAGGTCATACATCTGATATGATTTGCATATGGAAGGCAAAATGGCCGTACAAATTCAAAATCTTCTACTGGCTTCTCTCAAACAATAGAATCCCCACACACCATCATATTACTGGTAGAGGATTTATGGGGCCAACCAGATGTTACTTCTATCATATCGCTGAAGAAACTACACAACATCTTTTCAGCAGTTGCCCTACCATGCAATACTTCCTATATAAATTCTTATCACCACATACTATCACCAAAAACCTCCTCCTACCAAATTATATCACAAATATAAAACCACTTCCCCAACATACACGATATCCCCCTGAAGATTTGATTATAAATATCTTTTGGAACATCTGGCTAGAGAGAAATAATAGAAAATTCAACACCTCCCGGCCTACTCACCTAATTCTAACTGATATTGAACATTCCTTATACATACATTTGTATTGCAGGGCTGACTTCCATGTCAACACAGGTGATAGGAGCTGAAGATGACCAAGTTAACATGTTTGAAGATCATCATGGTGGAGGATGTTACTCTTTGGAAGATATCATAGAAAATGATACAGATTCTGATTCTTTTGGAACATCACAATGATAGAAACCTACTTTCCCAGTGCCTTTTGGTTTTATTACTTCATCATGTTGATGAGGCCTACTGTTAAGGGGTTCCTCCCCCACGAACATCTTTACTTTCAGTTATCATGCCGCTTTCATCTTGCATAACACCCAGATGTGGGATGATACCAATGTTTGTATGCCCACAATGAACTCTTTTCGTACCTTATGCTTGCAGGCATCTACGTTTGCAAGCATCTTTTTTTAATATTAAGCGTGGACCTATTATTAAAAAAATGTAAACTAACTATCTGGATGATTTTAGTTAAGTCTTGTTCAGATATCATTTTCAGTGAACTGTGTACAACGAAGGATGTATCAAGCAATGTACTAAGAACTACCCACAAATCACCACATTCGACCATGAGGAGAAGCAAATAATAGATATTTGATTGTGCCCAGGAATGTGAATATGACACTCACCTTAAAAATTATGAAATCATGTCCTTTGCTACGAGTTTACTAATAAATACATGATGCCAATTGGTGTGTGTTTGTGCAATTTCGATGTGAGGGTGGGGTGAGTCATTGGATTAGACTGATTTGTGTTGTTATGGTAGACGTGTAATATCTATTAAACAAAATGCTAATGTGATATGTGGTTGAATTGTTGGTTCTTTCCATAAATGGCCCTCAACATAAGAAAATAGTATACTTGATAATTTGGGACTTATGTGAGGAACACGGGAATTGAATAATTGTCCATTAGCATATTGTTCTTTTTACATTTAATTTTTAATGTATTTGTGTGAGAAATCTGATTATTATATTGTAATTCAAATTGCATCGGTTAATTATGTGTTGGATTGATTTAATTCTGACAGATGTTACACGATCATCTCTTTTACATCTTTTTAAATATTATTTTTAACCAAATAATTATGCAATATAAAAAATAATTATTTCTTATAGAAAGTAATTATGTGATATAAGAAGTAAGTATTTAATATAGAAAGTAGCTAGGTGGCACAAAAAGTAACTTTTGTTTTTGGAAAATTACTATTTGACAAAAGTTTAGACATTGTTTTCTATCAAATAATTAAGCAATATATATAGAAAGTAATTACTTGATCTAAAAAGTAATTATGTGATATAAAAAGTAAGTATTTGATATAGAAAGTAACTATGTGGTACAAAAAGTAACTATTTTATCTGAAAAGTTGCTACTTGACTAAAGATAAAAATTACTTTCTATTAGATAATTAAGCAGTATAGAAAGTAAATATTTGGTCTAGAAAGTAATTATGTGATCAACGATATGAGTATTTAATATGGAAAGTAAGTATGTGATACAGAAAGTAACTATTTTGTATGAAAAATTGTTA
This sequence comes from Alisma plantago-aquatica, assembly GCA_963693085.1. Taxonomy (NCBI): domain Eukaryota; kingdom Viridiplantae; phylum Streptophyta; class Magnoliopsida; order Alismatales; family Alismataceae; genus Alisma; species Alisma plantago-aquatica. The sequence goes on from OY856412.1 coordinate 256,149,888, forward strand.
TTTGACAAAAGTTTAGAAATTGGTTTCTACCAAATAATTATGCACTATAGAAAGTAATGATTTTTCTAAAAAGTAATTAAGAAGTATAAGTATTTGATATGGAAAGTAACTATGTGGTATAAAACTTATAATAATATCATTCATGGTTTACAAGTTGTATCTAGGTAGCAATTAGTTGCAATTTCGTCTCTATTAGTGGTAGATAATATTTGTGCACAAATTAACATTGACGTTGTTACATTGTGCAATTTCATCTTTATCACAATGGTGCATAATATTTGCGCACAAATTTACATTGTCACTATTACATTGTACAATTTCGTCTCTATTATGGTGGATAACATTTGTGCACAAATTATTTTGTACACAAATTATTTTGTACACAAATCAACTATTAAAAGTAACATTCGGTCATAATATGTAACTATTTGACAAAAAAAATACAAATAATATTTCAGATTGTACCCTTTTATATCCAAGTCTTAGTCCGTAGGTGGTCACCTTGTCTCCAAATCTATTGTATCGGGCTTGCTGTCACGGTTGTATCCCAAAGAATCTTTGCCCTTCATTTACCTAAAAACCCACCTTTAAAAAATTAATATGGTGTGTGTACAACTGAGATTGACACGGACAGGTTTGGACATCAAGCTTGAGATAGCATATTTGAACCCGGTCACCCTATCAAATTCAAAACTCAAATGTAGGTTAACACAGTAAACACAATGACCGTTGTTAAGTTTCCATTCAATATCCTCATCATATGAATCTTTCCAAGAAGGCATGGTTTGGCTTATGGGTTGTGGTTATGTATTAACGCAACATAAAGTAGATGAGTAAGGGTGTCGAGAATCATTAAACATGTATTAGTGTCATTTTAATGTGCTCGGATTTGCTAGTCCGAGTGTGAACAGGGACTAGGCTAGTTCGCAGTGGCGTAGCCACGTTGAGCCGTTGAGGCTTGGGTGGGCAAGTGCCCATCCCAAATTCTGTGATTCTATAGCAGTAGTTACGGGATTCGTCTCAGATTTTTCAGATTTTAACCCATTGTGCCCTACCCGATAGAGCTGTTAGGGTGTTTACGTTAATGGTGCCCCCCCTGTGGATATTTCCTAGCTCCGCTACTGCGTGTCCGGACATCTCCCAACTAAACGAAGCACAAACGGCTGAGTTAACGGGTTGTTGTTATTAAACTGTATTAATACCGAATGCATTTATTGCGAGTCCTGATTATTAATTTTTATCAGGCTAGACGACTGTTATTATGTAGATTAATGGCAGATGACTTAATATGAAAAGTAGATGACAGCCGGATGCTTCGTTTCTGAAAATATTTATTTTTAGATTAATTACAGATATTGTAATTGTATTAGGTGAAATAAATAACACATTTTCATACCACTCTTCGTTGTATATATCATGTTATATATTTTCAGTGTTCTCACTTGTCGCATACAATCTGTACTTGTTGGGTTAATGATTGAACAAAAAGTCACAGAAAAGCTATCATATGGGCATCTATAAGGTATGCTATCATATTTTTATATTATTTGTTAATTATGTTTCCGTCAAACATGTTGGTCTATTAATTCGTATTTGCATATGTATGTAATGCCTTTTTTTTGTTATGATCGTGTATCAGTGAATATGAGAGTGGTTCATGTAGGAAATAATTTTTTTCTTTCACAATCACAAATAGTTCCTTTGGTAAGAAATCTCAAATATTTGTACAAAAATTACTAGTTGGCATTATTTTTTAATATATATTTTTTAAATTTATCAATACTTTGTTATAATGTCTTATTTTGATTGTATTTATTTTCCCTTCAATAATAGATCTTATGGAAGAATCAACGTTACAAGATGACATTGAAATATTGTCAAGCTCAAACTCTGGATAACTATTATTATCACATATATGTTCTTGTTTTACATTTACACATGATTGGGATTTTTTATTATTTATTTCTAGATCGTTAGAAGTGGAAAATATTGATTTACAAGATATTAATACGTCTGAAAAATTGAACAAAACACCAAAAGCAGTAAAACGCAGAATATCTTTTGAAGTTCCAGAATTAATATGGAATTTGAATCGGAATTAGTGGCATGGGAGTTCTACAATTACTATGCTCATAGAGTTGGCTTTAGCTCTTGTAAAAGTATCATCATTATCATCTCATCATCATCTAAGCATCAGTCCCAACTATGTTGGGGTCGGCTAGCTCTTGTAAAAGTAAATGTCGAAAAAATACAAATGGTGAGATAGTATATCAAAAGTTTTGTTGCTCAAAAGAAGGGTTTAAGGTATTTGATAATAGAAGAATTCTGGTTAAGAAATGTAGGAATGAAACAAGAACCAGGTACAATACTTTTATGGATGTTCAACTTCAAGAAGAAGGAAAATGGAAAATAATAAAATTTGAATTGACACATAATCATGATCTCGTTTCTACCCCAAAATATCATATGCACCGGTCTCAAAGAAGAATAACTGAAGCTCAAGTTGCTCAAGCAGATATTAGTACTCGTTCTGGAATTTGTGTTGGACAAATGATAGAATTCATAGGTCAACATGTTGGTGGTGTTGAAAAGTTTGAATTTTTAGAGACAGACTATAAAAATTATCAACGTAAAAAACGTCAACAAAAGATTAAAAAGGGAGATGTTGTCTCCATAGTTGAGTATCTAAAAAATAAAAGGGCTCAAAATTCTATTTTTCTATGAGATCCAGTTCAATGAAGAAAATAAATTAGTAACATATTTCGGGCAGATGCTAGGAGCATAAGTGATTACTCATATTTTGGTGATGTGGTTGGATTTGACACAACATATCGCACAAATGTTGAATGTAGGCTATTTGGTCCTTTTGTTGGTGTCAATCACCATAGGCAAACAAAAATCTTTGGTTCAGATTTGTTATATGATGAAACTATATCTAGTTTTACATGGTTATTTAAGACATTTTTGCAAGCAATGGGTGGAAGAGAGCCACAAACAATTTTAACTGACCAAGACAAGGAGATGGAGTCTGCTATAAAAGTTGTTTTACCACATACCCATCATAGACTACATATTGTGAGTATTGATGTCACAAATCACTCAATTGATTATAGTTACAGAAGTTCCAGCACTCACTCAGGAATTCTGTGTCAACATATATTTCAAGTTTTTCATCATTTTGAAATTATAGAAGTGCCTTCAAAATATATAATGAAAAGATGAACCAGAGAAGCAAATGTGAGAAATCAAGTTGAATGGTTTGGAGAAATTAGTGGTCTAAGTGATGAAGCTATCATTGAAAAATGCAATAATATCTTAGCCCAGTCTTGTATTAAATTGTGTGGAGAAGCAATAGAATCTGATGAAACATTTGACATTACTTTAAGACATATGGACCAAGCTATCAAGGAAATTAAACAATACAAAGAAAGTGTAATTTCTAAAGGAAGGAAATTGATTCATGATGCATCTATTCCAGAGCATGAGACCAATATCGTCCAACTCAAAAGATGAGAAAAAGAGAAGGATAGTAGCAAGCGGAAAAAGAGTTTCATCGAAAAGGATAAAAAAAGAAACAATTTGTTAAATGTATGATGGTAAATACAATATTTTACTTTTGTTGTTGTATAAATGTTGATATTATTTTTCTAACACTTTTGAAGGATAAACTAGTATCCCGAAGCATAGAACTAGGTAATCAAGAATCAAATCCTACATTGACAATGAAGGTAGACTCAATTAACTTCTTTCCATACTCTATGAATTGAATGCTTGTATAATTCTTATGTTTTGTTGATCTATTGAAGGATCAACAGTCAAGAGAAAACTTAGAAAATAATTCTTCTAATTATGACAAAAGCTCATGGAATGTAGTTTTATTTATTTAATCAATTTTTTGTAAGATTTTAATCTTATTTTTTGCCACATAATATTAGGAAATACAAAATGTGAGTGGATATATGCCGTCAAAAGGGCAATGAACACTGGCTATGATGGAGACATGTGACAATTACTAATGTTACGTAAAAACATCGTATGCTAATGATTTTGCAAGTTAAGATTATAAGTTTAACATATTTTTTAGGGGGTGTAACGGATAACGCCTATGAGTTCAAGTTTTAATTTTTTCAAACCAAGAAAAATTAATACAGATGAGCAAATTATTATTTCTTCACTCTAACAACAAGATGTATGTTTAAATTTGTACATTTTTTATGTTGACTCAAGGATTATATCTAACATGTTTGATATATGACAATTATAGATTCATCAATCAAATTCAGTTGATCACCTAAACATTAAGAAGTTACAATCTTATTATTACATTCATAATGGGTGCATGTTGTTCAAAGATCATCATTTGTTGTATTTTTTATTTCATTTTTGTTTTGCTACTTTGTCAATTGTTGTATTTCTAGTTTTGTTTTTGTTTTGCTAATTTTAGTTGTTTTGTAATCCTTTAAACTAATCATGTGACAATTTCCTATTTATAACTTGATACATTTTACTTGAACGTGGTTTTTTTATTTTTTGGATTTTTGGCATAGAACATTAAATATGTATATCTCATTATGAAAATTGCATTTAAAGGCAATATAAAATCATGATATACGCAATAAATGTATATAGAAACCAAACTATCCAGCCATTATCTCCATTTATAATTATTTTAGATGCCTTTTAAAAAATCTAGGACTCGCAATAAATGTATTATGCATTAATACATCCAAACAACAATAGCTTGTTAACTCAGTCGTTTGTGTTTCGTCTGGTATAGACTAGACTAGTCTATGTTCACACTAAGACTAGCAAATTTGAGCCCTATATTAATGTATATATTGTTGTCATATGGTTGTGTTGTAATGGCCCGCACTTTTGAGTGTTAAAAGGCTTTAAAGTCGTGAATCATTACTCATAAATTCCAGGATCAGATTCAAAAAATAATACAGAATAATAACTAACTTCCATTAATGAACAAATATTTATATGTTTACATAAAAAGCTCCTCTAAGGAGTTACAAAAATTTTAGAAGGAATTAACTTATACATGTATGATGATACACCACTAAGACTAAACCTTCATGAATTACTTTAGTGTCTTCAACATCTTTATCATGTAACCTCATGTCCACGAATCAAGTATACTTGATACCTAAAACACTAACAAACAAATGCACAATCAGTATATTTCTATACTGGTGCGTGGGTTCATCCAATAATCACAAGTACACATATAAGCAAACATCTTTATCTTGCATACAAGAACATAAACTTGTTTTCATATTCTAAACCATATCTAGTCGACCACCTCAGGTGTAATCACTACCCACTGGGGCTCATGTGCATTACCCTTAAGATCAGTCTAACCCAGGGTTCAGAATACTATTATTTACTTTATATGATACTCATGGGAACTTTATAACTTGCAAGAAGTAAATAAACAAGCAAGTAGTTTATCATACATTCAATCTCATCGAGAAACCTCAGCAAACTCAGAATTCGATACATGTATTCATAAGCGTAACTACGTACCTTATGTCATTGGAGAAACTATGCAGAATATATCATGTACTTTAAGAGTGCATCCAAACATCCAAGCAACAAAGCATTCAATCTAAAATATACATACTACATATGTGTCACCATGTATTCTCATTATATTAAATAGATCTATATACGCTCCTAAACTGGGGTTTAGGGCTAACTCATGTTTGGACTGGGGATTAGGGTTACAAACCCTAATTCCATCATATCGCGGTTTATATGATTACAACCTTTAGTTATGCATATTAGGTGAAACCCTAATCATCAACTTAATCATATTAGATTACTCAGGATACCTAGATCACATTACTAGCATTAAGATTATAGCAAAATGTCCATATTGGTTTCCAAAACCCTAAATTCACATGAACAAGATTATTAACCTAGTATCGTGAATTATTCATCATTATCAACGATTCCTTCATTATACATGTCTGGATCAGGTATTATCACAAAATAAACGAATCTACTTAATTAAGCATCAGTAAAGGAATCTAGATTTTTCCTTTCTATTAAACATATTAGAACATTTTTGTATATATTTTTAGAACATGAAGCATAATTAGGTTCTACAACTAATTTATTTAGATTCCTCTCATTTTTTGAGCAATTTGATATATAATTTTTCTATCATCGGAGTTACCATTAACTAGCTATATTTATTGCAAGATAAATAAGTCTGAACCAATCGTGTGTTGACATGTCAACATCCGCTTCTTTTTATCTAATTATTGGTGCCATCCTAATAAAATAAACCAAAAAGGCGCTCCTACCCCATGCGCAGTGGCTTGGACTACCACGCACCAAGGGGCAAACATGTCCAAAGACACGACATCGTCTCCTTCCTCGTGGAAGGGCGTGCGTGCAGCCCTAACGGCTCTACTAGGAGCCCGACTCTCGCTCTAATGAGTCAGGTGCCGCATCTAGCACCTAGGCCCTGGGCTCTGCAGTCCCAAAGGTGGTCCAGCCACCTCTGTCCAAAACTATTGAACCCGAATAGGCCCTAGGAGAGGCTGGTGGTGACCCACGGTTTGAGGGAAACAGAGGTCCTAGACAGCTAGGTCTGACATGGGTCGCGCATTGCAACAGTTTGTAAGGTAGATAAAGGAGGTTAGTTCGTACCTAGCCGTCTCATGAAAAGTCTAGGAGGGTAGATCAGCCTCGCTGAAGCTAGAACCTCCTCTTCTCTGCAGCAAGGGTATCGCAGCTGCTGCACCATGGCATAGGGCCTGGGCTTTGAAGGCTTGGAGAAGGCCGGGGAACTTCCACACCCAACATCGGTTCTGATAAGGTACTAGGTGCGGTCTAGCATCTCACTAGAGCCCTCCTCTCTACTAAGATGGTTGGAAAAGAAGGATAACCTGCGATCTTAGATCCTACTGGGGAAACGAGGCTGACGTACTCCTTTTCTTTTCCACGGTAGGAGGTCTTCGTGACCTTACATAGTTGTCATCATAGAAAGAGAGAGAGAAGAGAGAGTCAGTTGTGTTTCCTCCTTATAGTCGTTGCTATAGGTGAGAGAAAAGTCATTCCCCAAAGCCATGCATGACTGGTCTCTTATAGGCATCGTACCCCTAGGGTTAGATCAAGAGAGGAATAGACTCCTGCTCCCGCAGGGGGTTTGGATCCTGAGATGAAGGGGACTCTCTATCCTCATAACAAGCATCCCTTCTTTGATACAATTCCTTTTCAATAAAGTAACTACATCGACCACATTAAAGATCCTTTTGCACCCAATCCCTCGTGTGAACCTCCTTTGGTTATTATATTTTCATGACTAGATATCATCCCTAAAAAGATTTCATAAACACCTTAAACTTGTCTTCCAAGGAATCACTAGGTAATTTCTTAAATGATAACCCAAGATACTATATAACTTGGTGTATCCTGGATTTCCGTGTATAGTATTATACTTGGATTATCTAGCAACAAAACTATCTTAGATATCTCTTATGATCATGAATAATAAAAGTGTCCCATACATATCTCAAGGACTCATATTTAAACCCCAGTTCACCAATTTGGGCTGAAACGTGTCCCTAAAGCCCATAAATTACATCTTGGGCATTCCAAAGGTTCCTTGAGCTCAACTACATTCTATGAACATATTAAGGTTTTGATTCACATTGCACCTGATTTTAACCTCATATGAATACATATGCTCAAAAGCACATTATATACTCAGATTGATCATTTGACCTAATTCTAGGGTTTAGAATCTTCAACCAAGATCCCTCAAAACACTTCATTATTATATGTTCCCTAATTTGATTTAGGCTTGAAATATATGAATTTTAAGGATGTAACATTCACCCCTCCTTAAAAGAAATTTTGTCCTCAAAATTCAGGCCTACTAAACCTAGGTGAATGATAACTCATAAAAACTTACGGTTAGCACCCTACTTAGATGGCTTAACAACTTTTCCTTAGTATATCGATTTTCATTTTCTTACTAAGATTGGCACCTGAATTAAAATTCAAGTATATCAACATCTATAGAATACACATATTTTCATCACTTGATGTTTTCATTCTCATTGGTGATTTCACTATTGCTTGGTGATTTCTCTTTTCACCTAGGTTTCCAACCTATGATTCATTATTTTCACACAAGGGTGAGGAGACACCTCTAAACTTAGTTCATTTCATTATACATTAAATGTAGGATATTCATCCTTTTTATCTCAATTTTTAAGCATAACAGGTGTCTATCCAATCTCCCTCCCTCATAATGAGATGAAATAAGCATTTGACTACAACCCAAACACAAATTTCATTCCATTCCAAGAGCGGAGATGGTACATCCACACATTACCTTTCCATTTCATATATTAAGTTGAATCATACTCAATATGACTCTAAACAAACTTGTTCTTGATTTCATAGCATTCTTCTATCTCATGAAGTCAAGTGTCCCTTTTCTTACTTGTAAGTTAGGGCACAACTTCTCTCAAGTTTTCATAACCTCATTATATCTTTTATATTTACACCTCACGTATTATAAGCTTTAGCCATTTCCTTGAGGTCTCTAGGGGTATAGGTACATTTAAAATGATATCATCCTTATGCATCAAGAGAGTACCTTTCACATTCACTGTAAAGACATCATCTTTACTAAATAATCACGGTAAGCAAAAACACCAATTGTGTAATCGCAGAATTTAAAACTTTGACTATATTCAAAATGTATAAAGAGTACAATAAAAATTTCCCCAAAGGGGTGTACAACTTTATACATACAAAAGGATCTAGGTAGAGGAAGACTAAAACCAAATCAATATTGTCTACAAGGAAAAACAACTTATAATATATAGGTAGCTAGGTCCAAGCTAGTAAGTTGAACTCATTTCTCTTAGCCTTAGGCAGGGTCAACAAGCTTCAACTGTGCACTCTGATCCTATACCTGGGTGGCTGGGATCACCCAGCAAGAGAGAGATAAAAGTATGTGTTAATCAAAAGGATAAGGAACATAATAAGGCACAACATTGCATAATAAAATATTTCACTATACTAAGATATTCCAAGAATATGAGGCACTTAATCAAATAATAAATAGAAATATGACATTGTCCAACAACAACAATAATCAACATATCATGAATAATATTATGACACAAAATCATACCAATACAGGGTGAGGCACCTACCGGACCTACACCAAGAGGAGAGGGGAACATGCACATCCCAAACCTCAAATATATATAATGTGGCAGGGGCACTAAAACCTCATTGCCTATATAATGTGGCAGGGGGACTAAAACCCCAGTGCCTGGTAGGAGGACTAAAACCTCAGTGCCCTATGGGTGGTTTGTACTCATGTGCACTACATTGTCATTTGGCCAAAAATACATCATGCTTAATAGTTCACTTGGCAGTAGTGAAAATTTAAATTTCATCATAGCAAATGGGTAATAAAACCCATGAAGTAAATCACAAAAAGTGCCAACATTGGCAACAGAGATTCAAATAAATAAAAGAGCCAAATTAAAGCAAAAGAGATAGATTCCAAGGCTAGCAATTGCCTCATTAGGAAATTAGGGTTTGTGTAAAAGCCCAACTGAAGGATAGGTTAATTGAACATTCACATTCATCATTCATTCATAAATAGACTTCACATACATAACTAGGGATCACATACTTAAATAGGGCTCACATACCTTATTGAAGATTCAAAACCATCATTTTCACTTATTAGATTGTATCCATTCCACATAATCCTAGTTACAAACATTACACATGTATAAGTATGTAATAAGGCATAAAGTATAAAGAAATACCATTTTTTAGATCTTACATGGAAATCTTCAATTTAGGACTCAAAACCTAAACCAATTGATTACTTAGGTTTCACTGATTAGGAAAATATATTTATTTATCAAAATCGGAGTTAGGATGCATTAGTTATCATTTTTAGAATATTTATTAAGATTTAGATGATGTACCCAATTAATATTGAAAAAGTACAGATATTCAGTAAATAAAAACCTTAAAATCGAATTCATCATGAAATAAGCCTTCCAACGAGTATTTGTTTGAAATTTTCCGATAAAGTATCAATTTTCTATGATTTATTTACTCTGAGTCAATCAGAGAGCAGGAAAAAGCCACGTAGGATAACTTGGCTAGCTCAAGGGCGAGTAAAAAAAGGCAAAAAGATCGAAATGGCCTTAGCATTAAAACAGGAGAGGAGGCGTGCATGGGGGCAAAATGGTAAAAACCCATGGGTTGTCTCCTTCCTCACGCGCCAGCCATGGCCGCGGAGAAGGAGCTTGCCCGTTTGGGCGTTCTCTCGATACTCGACCAAATCATACACATAGGTACTCGAAACGAAGAGGGAGACGATACGAACTCACTAGAAGCCTTAATTTTGTTGCGGCTATCACTGAGGAGGTGGGAAGGAGGCCACAAGTAAGGGAGGAAGATGGTGATGTTGGGGCTAAGCGAGGAATCTCCAGGCGAATTGCGAGAAGAGGAAGTATGTGCGGGGGCCGACGAAGCTCCAGGTGGCCTTTTATAGGCATGGGGAGGACCATGGCTCCCTCTATACACAATGGAGGAGAGGAGGAGAAGGGTTTGAATGTATGATTTGGCTGTAATGCATGGGAGGTGATGAGTGGCGGCTTAAAATGTGCGGCTCGAGAAGACGAACTTGAGGCAAGAAAAATCTCATGAAATGGTGAAGAGAAGAGGGAGAACGAAGCTGAGTAGCCTAGGCATCATCCTGGTCGGTGGGATGGAGGTTGAAGATGAGTTGGCTGTTGTTGTATCCGGATGGAAAGTGATCCGGGGCGCGTGACAAGGAAATTAAAGGACAAAATGACATAAATGAAATTCAATTGATATTCTAGTCACACTTTATTGAAACTTGTAAAATCCATTTGAATGGTGAAACGGAGTCCAACTGACCTCAAATTTTAACCATAGGTTTATGACAACAACTAGAATGATTTTATGCATTTTTTCCTCATAAATCACATGGTTTGGCCCTTAATTAATATAATGACTATTAATATATATATTAAAGTATAAAATGAGTGATTAATGTGAAGATAATCTTTTAATGACATAATTGAGTGAATTTTGAGATATTAGTCACATATCAATATTGAGAATCATATATCACCATATTATCCTCTTTACATGCATTAATATCATATTTGAGGAGAGAGAAAATGAAAGGGTTAATTACACTCATAACTAATTCAACTACACATATCTTATCAAAGAGATATAAAAAGCTCCAATTTAGCATTATCTAATAATTATCTATCATTAATAGCCATATTACATCATTAGTCCCCAAATATCACATTAGGTGGGTTATTTGTGCAAAAACACCTTACATTATCATGAAATGTGGTAAAATATTGATTCCATCACCAAACTTTGCTCAATTTCAACATTGAGGCCAAAGAAGGCTCAAAAGGATGTGAAATTTATGAAGAAGGTCCAAAAAGACTAGAAAGTGAATAAAATATCAAAAGTGGGTAAATTAAAAGGGGGAACCTGAGATTCAGTATGTTATAGCACTCCACCCCTTAAAGAGGATTTCGTCCCTGAAATCACAACAAGAGGGAAGAGAGGGTGAATGTGTAACATCCCAACATTAGGCAACGAAGTGGGTACTTCAGAGAAATTATACACATAAGCCAAGTCTGACTAAGGTTCCCACCGTACATATAACCTTTTGTCAAACATAACATAAAGATATTTTGGCTTATAAGCATAATCTCTATCATGAAAAAGCATCATCTTTATTATTCTATTATTTGTGTCATGTTTTACTCACATTTGTTGTAACAAGGATTACATCTTAACATTATACACATAATATTACCCTTATTTATCCCATTAAGGGCTTTAATAACAACTAGGGTTTACTAAAAAATCCCAACATTAAATGTATTAGGTCACAACCCTAATAACTTGAATTCATTCTCCATTATCCTTATATTATCATCATATGGAATTATCATAGATTATTATGGAAGAAAATGATAATATTATCCAACAAGTTATTAAGCCCATAATAATTCCAAATAATGTCACATTAACTTTCATACTCATATTAATGACATCATTAATCATTTTCTCCTATGACACTTCATATTATAAAGTATACCTCTAACATCACATTAGGCACTTAAGCATGCTTATGTGAACCCAAATCCTCATTATCATATTTGAGTCATTACACGTGTTTAGTGAATAAGATGGAACACATTATATATATGAATTGATTCATCAACCAGGTTATGATAAGGTGATTAATGAGATGTATATTAGGGAACAAGGTGATATGCCTTAGATGTATTTATAACTTCATCACAAATTTGGTGATTATAATTCATCCAGATGTATCAAGGTATATTATGTGATGATGACACCTAATGTCACTAATGTATCATGAAGACATTAAGGATAGACATGTATGTATTACTAAAGCTAGATGATTACATATTAGGGTTTAGGTCAACATGACCATTACATGCTATGCATTCCTAGCATGCACTAGTCCCTTAATCTTACTAACCATACTATTAGGGTGACATGGTCAACATTATGTGTATTCACAATTAGTGATGAATAACTAACTATTATGTGCATCAAGAATATGTTAAGGTTCAAGCATATGAACTATTCTCGTTAGATGACTTATTATATATTCATGTGTATATAAACAAACAAGATGAATTATAATTATAATTTGTTTGCCCAATACTAACCATATGAACTTACTGATCTCGTATCCAAGGAGTTAGGGTTTCCAAAATAGAGTAATTTGATTTCAATGCATTGTGGGATTCCACCCCCTTAAAGGGGATTTCATCCTTGAAATCAACAACTCCAAAATCTATCAAGGTATAAAAAACACTACTACTAAAGCCCAATTTTCAAAAGGGTTGAGGTAAAACTATGTATGAGATCCAACACTTGGTTGTTTTACTAAACACCATTATCAACTTCAAAGTCTAACATAGGGTAGAATACTCCCAAACATGGAAATCTAAGGCTCTTTCAAGGAACTTATGGGAACATAGGGTGATTCTACATGATTAACCAAAACATCATATACCAAGTTCATAAGTATACTCAACAATGAGGTTCATTGCCTAAAGGTGTGCTATTTTGGGACAGTCAATATCAGCTCAGGCCAGGCCGGTGTCATATGGATCTGGGAGTCCTCGTAAGCCAAGATAGTGGTGCGGAGGAAAATATTGCCAGCCCCCAAACCCTGACCCTTTCTAGACACCTTTTCTTTCAACTTATGCCCTAGTAGAAACCGAATAGACTAATCACCAAAAAGTTGACAAATTATATTTCTAGTATGAAATTATTATGATCCTAAATCAATCATTCATCATTGGTCAACTCTAAGGTGAAAAGCTTACTAAAGGAAACTATATAAGGTAAAGGTTTCTATCTAGGAGACAAATTGAATTACTCAAGACTCTGACTACCTTGAGGCTCTGATACCATGTTGTAAAGACATCATATTTACTAAATAATCATGGTAAGCAAAAACACCAATTTTATAGCAGTGGAAATTTTAAACTTTGACTATATTCAAAATGTATAAAGAGTACAATAAAAATTTCCCCAAAGGGGTGCACAACATTATACAAACAAAAGGATCTAGGTAGAGGAAGACTAAAACCAACTTAATATTGTCTCCAAGGAAAACAACTTGTAATATATAGGCAGCTATGTCCACGCTAGTAAGTTGAACTCATTTCTCTTAGCCTTAGGCAGGGTCACCAAGCTTCAATTACGCACTCTGATCCTATACCTGGGTGTTTGGGATCACCCAACAAGAGAGAGATTAAAGTATGTGTTAATCAAAAGGATAAGGAACATAATAAGGCACAACATTGCATAATAAAAGATTTCACTATACTAAGAGATTCTAAGAATATGAGGCACTTAATCAAATAAGAAAAAGAAATCTACCATTATCCAACAACAACAATAATCAACATAGTATTAATAATATTATGACACAAAATCATACCAATGCAGGGTGAGGCACCTACTGGACCTACACCAAGAGGAGAGGATAACATGCACATCCCAAACCTCAAATATATATAATGTGGCAGGGGGACTAAAACCCCAGTGCCTATATAATGTGGTAGGGGGACTAAAACCCTAGTGCCTGGAAGGAGGACTAAAACCTCAGTGCCCTATGGGTGATTTGTACTCATGTACACTATATTGTCATTTGGCCAAAAATACATCAGGTTTAATAGTTCACTTGGAACTAGTGAAAATTTAAATTGCATCCTAGAAAATGGGGAATAAAACCCATGAAGTAAATAATAAAAAGAGCCAACATTGGCAACATAGATTCAAATAAATAAAAGAGCCAAATAAAGGAAAAAGAGATAGATTTCAAGGCTAGCAATTGCCTCATTAGGAAATTAGGGTTTGGGTAAAAGCCCAACTAAAGGATAGGTTAATTGAACATTCACATTCATCATTCATTCATAAATAGACTTCACATACATAAATAGGGGTCACATACTTAAATAGGACTCACATACCTTGTTGAAGATTCAAAACCATCATTTTCACTGATTAGATTGTATCCATTCCACATAATCCTAGTTACAAATATTACACATGTATAAGTATGTAATAAGGCATAAAGTATAAAGAAATACCATTTTTTAGACCTTACATGGAAATCTTCGATTTAGGACTCAAAACCTAAACCAATTGATTACTAAGGTTTCACTGATTAGGAAAACATATTTATTTATCAAAATCGGAGTTAGGATGCATTAGTTATCATTTTTAGAATATTTATTAAGATTTATATGATGTACCCAATTAATATTGAAAAAGTAAAGAGAATCAGTAAAAAACCTTAAAATCGAACTCTACATGAAAAAATCTTTCCAAAGAGTATTTATTCAAAATTTTCCAATGAAGTATCAATTTTCTATGATTTATTTGCTCTGAGCCAATCAGATAGCAGGAAAAAGCCACGTAGGCTAACTTGGCTAGCTCAAGGGCGAGTAAAAAAAAGGTGAAAATACCGAAATGGCCTTGGTATTAAAACAGGAGAGGATGCGTGTGGGGGGGCAAAATGGTAAAAACCCATGGGTTGTCTCCTTCCTCACGCGCCACCCATGGCCGCGGAGAAGGAGCTTGCCCATTTGGGCGTTCTCTCGATACTCGACCAAATTGGACGCATAGGTTCTCGAAACGAAGAGGGGGATGAGACAAACTCACCAGAAGCCTTAATTTTGTTGCTTCTATCACCGAGGAGGTGGGAAGGGGGCCGCAATTTAGGGAGGAAGATGGTGATGTCGGGGCTAAGCAAGGAATCTCCAGGCAAATTGCGAGAAGAGGAGGTACGTGTGGGGGCCGACGAAGCTCCAGGTGGCCTTTTATAGGTGTGGGGAGGACCATGGCTCCCTATGTGCACAATGGAAAAGAAGAGGAGAAGGGTTTGAATATTCGATTCGGCTGTGGTGCACGGGAGGCGACGTGTGGCGGCTCAAATTGTGCGGCTCGAGAAGACGAACTCGAGGCAAGAAAAATCTCGTGAAATGGTGAAGAGAGAAGAGGGAGAACGAAGCCGAGGAGCCTAGGTGTCATCTTGGTCGGCGGGCTGGAGGTTGAAGATGAGTTGGATGCCTTTGGATCGGGATCAGACGGTGACCTGGGGCGCGTGACAAGGAAATCAAAGGACAAAATGACATAAATGAAATTTGATTGATATTCTATAGTCACACTTTATTGAAACTTATAAAATCAATTTGAATGGTCAAACGAAGTCCAACTAACCTCAAATTTTAACCATAGGTTTATGACAACACCTAGAACGATTATATGCATTTAGTTCCTCATAAATCACATGGTTTGGCCCTTAATTAATATATTGACTATTAATGTATATATTAAAGTATAAAATGAGTGATTAATGTGAAGATAATCTTTTAATGACATAATTGAGTGAATTTCGAGATATTAGTCACATATCAATATTGAGAATCATATATCACCATATTATCCTCTTTACATGCATTAATATCATATTTGAGGAGAGAGAAAGTGAAAGGGTTAATTACACTCATAACTAATTCAACTACACATATCTTATCAAAGAGATATAAAAAGCTCCAATTTAGAATTATCTAATAATTATCTATCATTAATGGCCATATTACATCATTAGTCCCCAAATATCACATTAGGTGGGTTATTTGTGCAAAAACCCCTTACATTATCATGAAATGTGGTAAAATATTAATTTCATCACCAAACTTTCCTCAATTTCAACATTGAGGCCAAAGAAGGCTCAAAAGGATGGGAAATTTATGAAGAAGGTCCAAAAGTACTAGAAAGTGAATAAAAGCTTAAAAGTGGGTAAATTGCTAGAAGGACCCTGAGATTCAGTATGTTACATTCACCCATTAGGCTACATGATCCTCATGGAGGTAGCTAATCTCTTGAGTCATGTACCTTGGGTAAACCTAGTTATTACCTCCCGGCCACATGGTCATGTGCATTTAGGGCATATCAACTCACAACCCATTGGTCCTATGTACCTCTAATACATCCTACTTGACCCTAGGATTGCATTCGAACTCTACCCTCCCTAAGGGTTTCTTTTGAGATGTCACATATTTTAAGAATATGATTATCTCTTATAATTCTTTAACCTGGATTGCCTTCATCTCTCTCTTTTGAGTACACATTATGCAGTGTAGTCCCAACATTGAGATCGGGCCACCTTCCCTCCAGGGCTTGGTGCCATGTCGGTCTTCCCTCCTGGGCTTGACCTTTTATGATCTTCCCCTCCAGGGGCTTGATCCTAAACATCTGCACTATGGACTTGGGCCACCTTCCCTCCTGGGCTTGGTGCCTTAATGGTATTTCCTCCTGGGCTTGACCATTTCATGACCTTCCCTCCTAGGCTTGGTCATCCACTCAGGCCAACTTCCCTCCTGGGCTTGGTGCCTTATAGTTCTTCCCTCCTGGGCTTGACCAGTTGTGTCGCTCAGAGATGGCATCCTCAGGTTCAACGAATATAAGTGCTTTCATTTTTATATCTTTAACTCTTCACCCCTCTAGGTGAGGATTAAGGTTATCTCATAAATATGTTTATTCATTTACCTTTTAAGGGAAAGTCCTAGCTTAGGGTTCCTTCTTGGCTCATAGGAGGGGGTTGGGCTCTCTAGCCACAACCTGATCCCAAGATATAGGTTTTCCCTCCCTCATAGGTCTTCTTCCCACTCTTGGGTTGACCCACCCCAGGTTGGCACACTAACCCTAAAGGTTTCATATATATTCTCTTTTTTTCATCATGTATAAATTCTTATCATTAAAATTTCTCCACCCATGTTGGCTCAATCTCTGGAATACCCCCTCATGGTTTATGTCCATTCAGTGAACTTGGGTCACCTTCCCTTCTAGGGGCTTGGTGCTACATCGGCCTTCCCCTCTAGGGGTTTGGCCATCACCACCAAACTTCTAGAGACAACAGGGTTCGAGCAAGCTATATTCAAACTTTCATTTTCTTGTATATATAACTATTGGGTTCATATATTTCTTAAGACCTCTTACATAAGAGTCATGATCCTCATGCACACATGCATGAGAGACTGGGTCACCCAAACCCATCCATTTATCTTTCTTATTCCTGGGTTCAAGTTTCACATGGGTAGTGTCCCATACCACCACACCATGTTCATTATTTAAGATTAAGGTTTTAGTGTTAGTTTTAGTGTTAGTGTTAGGGTTAGGGTTAGGGTTAGGGACTATACTCTACCTCTTAGAGTTTCCATACCCTTTGACCCACTAGAGTTTTCATACCCTAATCCAAGTCTTTCCTCTAAAAAAGGTATTACCCATACATGTCTCTTTCTAGTGTCTACCCTCTCTAGAGGGACCTACACAAAAGGTTACATCTTTTTACATTTTACTTCTCTAATTAACAATTTCTTTTCAAGGCCCTTAAGTTAGAGATGAGTAGTAGACGAAAATGTGAGATGAGAAACCTAAAAGATACATCATGCTTTAATAATTTTTCCCTTAAATTTCTAAGGATTAATTGAAATTATAAACTATTAAGTATTAGTTGATGAATCTGTGCTCTGATACCAAATGTAATGACCCACACTTTTGAGTGTCTAAAAGACCTTAAAGTCGTGAATCATTACTCATAAATTTTAGGATCATATTTAAAAAATAATACAAAATAGTAAACAATTTCCATTAGTAAACAAATATTTACATGTTTGCATAAAAAGCTCCTCTAAAGAGTTACATAAATTTTAGAAGGAATTAACCTGTACATGTATGATGATACACCACTAAGACTAAACCTTCATGAATTACTTTAGTGTCTTCAACATCTTTATCTTGTAACCTCATGTCCATGAATCAAGTATATCTAATACCTAAAATGCCGACAAATAAATATGCGGTCAATATATTTCTATATTGGTATGTGGGCTCATCCAATAATCACAAGTACACATATAAGCAGACATCTTTATCTTGCATACAAGAATATAAACTTGTTTTCATATTCTAACCCATATCTAGTCTACCACCTTAGGTGTAATCACTGTCCCTCTGGGGATCGTGTGCATTACCCTTAAGATCAGTCTAACCCAGGGTTCATAATACTATTATTTACTTTACATGATACTCATGGGAACTTTATAACTTGCAAGAAGTAAATAAACAAGCATGCAATTTATCATTCATTCAATCTCATCAAGAAACCTCGGCAAACTCAGAATTCGATACATGTATTCATAAGTGTAACAACGTACCTTATGCCATTGTAGAAACTATGCAGAATATATCATGTACTTTAAGAGTACATCCAAACATCCAAGCAAAAAAGCATTCAATCTGTAATATACATACTACATATGTGTCACCATGTATTCTCATTACATTAAACAGATCTATATGCACTCCTAAATTGGGGTTTAGGGCTAACTCATGTTTGGACCAGGGATTAGGGTTACAAACCCTAATTCCATCATATCGTGGTTTCTATGATTACAACCTTTAGTTATGCATATTAGGTGAAACCCTAATCATCAACTTAATCATAATAGATTACTCAGGATACCTAGATCATATTACTAGCATTAAGATTATAGTAAGATGTCCATATTGGTTTCCAAAACCCTAAATTCACATGAATAAGATTATTAACCTAGTATCATCAATTATTCATCATTATCAATGATTCCTTCATTATACATGTCTGGATCATGTATTATCACAACATAAACGAATCTACTTAATTAAGCATCTGTTTAAAGGAATCTAGATTTTTCCTTTCTATTAAACACATTAGAACATGTTTTGTATATACTTTTAGAACAAGAAGCATAGTTAGGTTCTACAACTAATTTATTTAGATTCCTCTCATTTTTTTGAGCAATTTGATATATAATTTTTCTATCATCGGAGTTACCATTAACTAGCTATATTTATTGCAAGATAAATATGTTTGAACTAATCGTGTGCAGACACATCAGCATCTGCTTCCTTTTATCTAATTATTGGCGCCAGCCTAATAAAATAAACTGGAAACACACTCCTACCCCATGCATAGTGGCTTGGACTACCATGCGCCCAGGGGCAAACGTGTCCAAATACACGACGTCGTCTCCTTCCTCGCGGAAGGGCACGCATGCAGCCCTGACGGCTCTACCGGGAGCCCAACTCCTGCTCCAACAAGTCAGGTGCCACGTCGGACACCTAGGCCCTGGGCTCTGTAACCCTGACGATGGTCCAGCCACCTCTGTCTGAAACTGTCAAACCCGAACATACCCTAGGCGAGGTCGGCGGTGACCGACGGTTTGAGGGAAACAAAGGTCCTATACAGCTAGGTCTGACATGGGTCGTGCGTTGTAGCAGTTTGTAAGGTAGATAAAGGAGGTTAGTTCATACCTAGTTGTCTCATGTGAAGTCTAGGAGGGTAGATCAGCCTTGCTGAAGTTATAACCTCCTCTTCTCGGCAGTAAGGGTCTCGCAGTTGCTGCACCAGGGCATAGGGCCTGGGCTTTGAAGGCTCAGAGAAGGCCGGGACACTTCCACACCCATCGTCGGTTCCAATCAGGTACTAGGTGCAGTCTAGCATCTCACCGGAGCCCTCCTCTCTATTAAGACGGTTGGAACAGAATGATAACCCACGATCTTAGATCCTGCTGGGGAAACTAGGTCGACGTACTCCTTTTCTTTTCCACGGTCGGAGGTCTTCGCGACCTTACATAGTTGTCATGAGAGAGATAGAGAGAGAGCGGAGAGAGCCATTTGTGTTTCCTTCTTATAGCTGCTGCTATAGGCGAGAGAAAAGGCATTCCCCAAAGCCATGCATGACTGGTCTCTTATAGGAATCCTACCCATAGGGTTAGGCCGAGAGAGGAATAGACTCATGTTCCCGCAGGGGGTCTGGTTCCTGAGATGAAGGGGACTCTCTGTCCTCATAACAAGCATCCCTTCTTTGATACAATTCCTTTTCAATAAAGTAATTATATCAACCACATTAAAGCTCCTTTTGCACCCAATCCCTCGTGTAAACCTCCTTTGGTTATTATCTTTTCATGACTAGATATCATCCCTAAAAGGATTCCATAAACACCTTAAACTTGTCTTCCCAGGAATCACTAGGTAATTACTTTAATGATTACCCAGGTTACTATATAACTTGGGATATCTTGGATTTCCGTGTACGCTCTTATACTTGGATTGTCTAGCAACAAAACTATCTTGGATATCTCTTATGATCACGAATAACAAAAGTGTCCCATACATATCTCAAGGACTCGTATTTAAACCCCGGTTCACCAATTTGGGCCGAAACGTGCCCCTAAAGCCCATAAATTACATCTTGGGTCTTCCAAAGGTTCCTTGAGCTCAACTACATTCTATGAACATATTAAGGCTTTGATTCACATTGCACTTGATACTAACCTCATATGAATACATATGCTCAAAAGCACACTATATACTCAAGATTGATCATTTGACCTAATTCTAAGGTTTAGAATCTTCAACCAAGATCCCTCAAAACACTTCATTATTATATGTTTCCTAATTTCATTTAGGCTTAAAATCTATGAATTTTAAGGTTGTAACATGTGCGGTGATGGGAATAAACCAAACCGCCCTTCCTTGAGCCCCATGATCGTGATGAAAGTTGTATCATCGTCAAAATAAGGGACCTAACGTATTCAAGCAATATAAATTAAAAAGAAATTACATAGAAAAAGTATTGCAATGTTATGTATATAAATTATAATTGTATAATATTGATATAACAAGATATACATACAAGTAAATTTATTAAAAAGATGAAATAAAAATGAGGTGTTGCTATTATATGCAAACAAGTACTACAATTTGTACTAACCATGTCTCGAAAAATATTAGTTTGATTCAAATGTAACTATTTGAAAAGAAATAACTATATGATATAAAAAGTAACTATTTGACAAGAAATATAACAACACTAAATATACAATAAAATTATTTGTGCGATACTTTTAATGTATATTTAGTATTGTTACTCTTCAGATAAAATAGTTACCTTTTTATCAAAGTATTACTTTTTTTACTATATAATTACTTTTTAGACATAGCAGTTACTATTCTGGACGCCGACAACGTAAGTTAAAGTGCACCGTGTTACTTGTTTTCCAAATTAGTTACCTACTTTTCCTTACATTATTCTTATCATTTACATATAAAATCATACAATAAATCATGCACGGAAGTCTAAACTCATATGATTGCTTTTTGTTTAACTCATAAATACTTTCCGATGCATCTCCATATTCCTACTAAACATAGAGTTTTGAACCACCCACAACATAATAAGAAATCACCCCACTCAGCCGTGCCCAAAAACCAAGAGTCAAAATATAGGAAAATATTTCGCTGAAATATCCACTTACTGTGGCGTTTCTTTTCTTATTGGGAGATAGATAACACACCTGGTCCATACCATCTTTTTTGTAGTCCAGTGTTATTATGAATTTATATATGAGTATTGTAAAGTTCTTCTCTTCCATGGTTGGAATGTTAATAGCCACCACAGAGATACTAATCTAATAGAGAATACAACATAATGTAGGGGTATCGAGGAGGAGGCCATAAACCGGAACAAAATGTGGAATACGTTTGTTAGATGTGAAAGGGTGGGAAGAAGGCAAAATGGTGGTGATTACTCAAGCAGTGATGGACAAATATGAGCAGCCAGTCAATTGCTACTAGTCGTGTTGTCAAACATACGGTTACACACCGTTCTCATTTTATATTGTATTTTTTATCTAAGACGATGGGCAAAATCTACCGACTGCTCATTTCTTACCGTGAGAAATTATTGTGACGAGTCATCTGTGATTGACCACCAGTGATGAATGTGGTCGCGTTACCAAACGTTGTATTAATATATAACACAGATGATTTGAACCAATAACATACTAATCAAATATATATTTTTTACTTCCTATCACCGTAAGCTAGGAAAAAGGAGTAGAAGTTTTGGTGCTAATTAATTGGCTTCCGTGACGAGCAGAAAAAATTGACTTTGAAAAAACTTGTGCAATGATTTTCAGTTTAAGATCCATGATTTTCAGCAGTATAGAGCAGCTGCAATGATTACAGAAATCACAGAATTCTATATAGCTCCGGCTGCAAAGGATATTAATAAGAACATGGGGTTTAGGAGGTGAGATCATAGGTTTTTGGGATAGTCTAGTAGAACATCCTTCCTAGAAAGATGTAAATCCGTGGTCAGACTCACATAATTTTACTACACGCAATTTTAGATCAGTTGAGCTGTCACGAACATGCAATTCGCCCTTAGTCCTCCTGAGGCAGACTCCCAGATTAGCGAGTCTGAGACGTAGATGAAGCGCAGGTTGCCATCGGAGGGGAGATGGAGCTACCCAATGAGGTCGACAGTGGCGGATTTGTTGTCGGCTTCTTTAGCCGTCCAGATGGCTGTGTGCACAATAAGGTGAGAGAGCCCTCGGCCCTCACATCGACTTTGTTGGAAAGAAAGAAAAAAAAAAGATCTGGTCCATGTCTTAGTTGGAGTTGGAGTTGGATTTGAGTAGGAAGGGATTTGTGTCACCAATTCTAATAGGAGTTCATTCCAAGAGGAGAAAAGGTGGCTCCCTATATGCAACATGAAATTGAACTTGGACTTGGACAAGAATTCCTAGTTGCGAACACATAACATGGAGACCTATAAATAGAGGCCCTGGGGAAGCCATTGAGACCATCATACCTGTTAGTTTGTGATCCCTCCAGTTTTTTATTGGTGTCTTATGTGGTAAAAGTATCAGATAACAAGAACAACTGGAGGATCTCTCTTGTGAATCACAGAGGATCAGTGAATTTGTCTTGAAGCAAATTAACGGCTGACAGTCGGTGGCACATTGGGTGTGCTGACAGAACAACTCTCTTGGTTGATAAGATAGAGTCAACGACTTTGTCTTGAAGCAAAATAGCGGTTGGCGGTTACAGAAACAGTGTTACCATAGAGGCAATGAGCCCAACCAAGTCAGTAGTCACAATGACATCAAACACTCCAACAATGATAGCGGCATCATAAGGAGATCAAGTTAATATGGAGGTTTTGTACATATTGGGTGTGATTTTTTTCTTCCTCATCTTTTTTCCCATGTGGGAGTTTGGGCGGTGTGAGTTGTAATCTCGATTACATAGTACTTTTTGGTCGGTATTGCCCATATTTTTTCTCTTCCCATCTTGAGGAGAGTTTTCTATGTTAAATCAGGTGTTTCTTCTTTGGGTTTACACACTTGCCAACTACGCTTCCGCAATAAGTTCTCATCACATCCAGGACCGTATCGGTACAAAATATCAGAGCATAGGTTGCAGATACTGGTCCGGATGGAGAAGGATGAAGATGTAATTATGATAAAGTTGATAAACACACATTGGAAGATTTAGAAATTCAAGATGAAGATATTCTCTATTGTAAAAATCTATATGATCTGATAGAGGAACAAAAGTAAGAGACTACATCTGATTGACATCCATTTCAATAGGAGAGTGTGAGCTATATTAAGGAGATGCATGTTTGGAAACTCCATTTTTTGGGTTATAGGGACAAGAAATTTGATGAATAATCCCTACAAATCTTTTGAGAAACATGTTGCACTTATTCAGAAGCATTACTAGTGCGGAAAAATTTAGGGGTAGTAGAAAATTAAGTCTTTATTTCATTTAAGAATTTAAATAAAATATTTAACACTTTAGAATGATCTTTTAACAAATATATTCAAGTGGCATGATACCAAACGTCAATACAAATTACAAAATACTACACATCAATACAATTACCAATACGACATGGTCCCTAGGCATTAGACTGGACTAATAAAGCAAACTTGGATTCCTATTATTATGACAAGGAGTAAACATAGCCCAAAAGTGTTTTTGAAGTTGACAAGACTGATAAGAGCAGTACTCACGAGATAGAGATGGAAACAAAGAATTCAGTTTTGAAGCACAAGGGTGAACATGCCTCAAGTGTCGTTGGTGAAGAGAGCTAAAATGGGCCACAAGAGCAGTAGTAGGGGGGTTGATGATGTTTGTAGGTAGTACATACAATATTCACATTCATATCCTCACCAATCATCTTCCTGGGCCTGAGATTCTGTATGGATACAATGTAAGGAAAAATAGTTACATTAAATTTAAAATTTGGTAATTTTACTAAAAGACATCAAGTTTAACAGAAAGTTGGCACAAATAAAATATATTTAAGAAGGTTTCTATTCACATCTCCTCTCCCAATAACTTGGGAAGTGGATCCATGTTCTAGACAAAAAATAGGGATGACAAGTAGATTTCTCCAAGTAAGTAAAGAGTTTCTTATTACCAGTCATATGAGTTGTAGCACCAGAATCAACAACTCAATCATTTTTTAATGAAGAGGCAGAATCTAGAAGACAAGAAGGGTCACATGAGTGTTGATAAATATTTGCTTGAAGTATACTAGGATTAGCACGCCCTCATCCTACAACAACAAAGACAGATGCTTCTTGGCAATAGTAATAGAAGACATAGAATGAGATAGTTCTAGATAGAAATCATCTAGCATTGATAAGGGTTCAGATGTAAGCATTTGTGAGTAGACAACTTCATAATTGGGAGGTAGAGATGTCAAAAAACCATCATAGTTTTATATCATCTTGTTGCTTCTACATTTTGAAAAGATGAGATGATAACGAGTGATGAAGATAGAGCTTGCCCCAAATCCCTTGAAAGTTGTCAAAGTATGAAGTAAAGCATGAGTTATCTTCAAGTTCAAGAGAATGTAGACATTTAAAACAAATACTCGGGATGTATTCTTTTCTTAGAGTACACTTGAGCAAACATATATGATTCCGTGATAAAGTGAATTTTAGTATAAGTATGGATTATTACTCTTTTTCCCTCATTTATGTTCACTCTTGGCCTTAATTAAATTTTTCTTGGCCACTTAATCAATGTTAATACTCAAGTTTGAAATATGATGACCAGTGTGGCTTTTATACACATTATGACTGCCACTTATACTTATTGATATTGAGTACAAGCGACCTCCTCATTTAGAGGGTGGAACTTGTACATGTCGAATAAATCTCGAACTCGTACATGTCAATTGACCTCCTATACCTCATATGGAGAGAAGGAGCATGGTGACCTCCCCCATCCTGTTAGGGTGATGGAACCACATAAATTATATAAGAATGCTTCTCAATATCCACATAATGGGAACTTGTAATAAAATTGACTTGTTCGAAACAAAAATCTTATCGGATAAATGTTGTTTTGAAAATTGCTTGTTGATTACATTGGAACATAATTCATGTCAAGTACTATATTTTTTCTATAAACGTTCTCAATTATTCAATATTTGTTCTTTTCAAAGTGTACTAATGCATTTGCATTGATTGCTTCTCAATTTACCTAATTTTAGAAAAACTAGTTGGATCTTTATGAAGAATTGACTAGATCTCTTCCGCTCATGATAAACTCTTATGACAAGGATAATCTATAAAATCTCCTTTTTGGGTTAGTTTGTTCTTTAAATCTCCTATTTTATGAGTTATTATTTCTTATTGTATATTCTAGTGTGTGAGATCCTTTTAGGCCACTCAGAGATGGGTGCTTCAATCCTTTTACCACTTTCTAGGTAGTGGGATTGGGATTGGGGTAATAACGATTTCATGATAGTTGGTATCAAAGCATACGCACTCCCATATACTTTAAGTAAATAACATATCGAGTCCCTTGAACCCAAGAAACCCTAAAGTTTGTAATGGTGAAAATCGTGGTGTCTAAGCTTGGAGTTTTATCATAATGACCTCATATCCGTCTTTACGGCGGCTGAGGTTCCCCGCTCTACCTGGCCTTAATTGATCCAAAACTGGACCTAAAGGTTCTCCATTGAAAACCTAGAGAGTCTTCTAGCATCTCATATCTTCTTTAAGGACTATCCTAAGCCACCCAAGCAGATGATGATTACGTAGTCTTCTCATCTCCTCATACAGTCCTTCTCTCATGACCTTTTACCACATGATTTCTCAATTATGGGTAGCTTATGCATGGGAAGAATAAAAGTCACTAGAAATTGTGAAAATATATTAATGGTATGATTTGACCTTAGTTTGAAAACCCAATTTTGATCAATGAAGTCAAATACTCATGCATGACCCCTTCATACCATGAGAACTCGATTTAACCAAAACTAGAGTACATGCTCCCTATGTTTGAGCTAAATGATGAAAATTATGATATGTTGATTTAAGGAGGACTTATACCTCATACCTCATTGTTGATGAGGTCTCTATTTGATTGAGTGCATGTTGCCCTATTGTTGATTAAACCTCAAACATAGTTAAGCAAACTTCTTCCCTATTTGATACACATCATGATCATGTTGTCAAATAACTAATCCATAAGACCCTCAAAAACATGTGATAGACTTTGATACAAAAGGCCCTTCCCCATTGACTATTGATGCCTTTTGTAATCCCAGTTTTGATATGATGATTATAGACCTAGATCTTGCACTATTATGATCTGATTTTTCAAATGCCCAATTCATATCCTCGATTTCCAAATTATATCACTACCTTGATCATGAAAGAAAAAGAATGCAAATATTACCTTGACTTCGTAAAATCTTGACATTATTGCCCTGTATAATCTTGAATTTTGATCTTATGACTTTGTAGAATATGATTTGATCATTGATACTCGCCCTATTTGAATAAGCTCAATGGATAATTACTAATGTTGGTAATGTGCTAGATTAGGGTGGTAGTTGACTCATGACTCCCCTAACCTAGGTCACATCCCTATTATGACTACCTCTAAATTTTCACCTTGTTAATTATTTAGAGTTTGGAAAGGTATCCCCTTTCACTCGATTTGGATTGGTTGACCTAAGATTAATAGGCTAAATCCAGGATGATATTGATACCCAATCTTATATCTTGATTTAATGATGATCTTGAAATATGATAATGTTGAGTATAGCTTGTGGTTGACTTCCTAGATAGACCTAGATCTATATCATTCATCAACCTTGGATACCATGATAATGAAATCTTGATGTGTTGCTCGAATATTGCTTGAATATTGTTGCTAGGAATTGAATATAGATGAGTTATCTCCCCTAAAGTCTAAATAGGAATCTAAACCTAGCTTTAGAATATATACATATGATCTTGATGTCTAAACTTTAACTCTCGATATTGGTGTACAAAATCTTAAAACATGACTATGATCAACCTTCTGGATCTTGAGATCACCCACAATATCACTAGTGACTTGCTTATTTCCAAAACCTTATATCTTGAAGATGTTGACTCAATAATGATTTTTGGGGGTGGTAATTTTGAATATAAGCATAGGGTTGATTTCCTAAAATTGATCTAGGTCTGAATCGATCACCTAGCTTGAATATACTTGATGAAGAAATCAATGTTAAAATTTTGAAATATTTCTAGATTGTTAATTATGGGTGGATGATTACACCTATGGTCTGGATAGGAATGAAAACCCTAGACTTGCACTTTTGAATCCCAAAATATGGATATTTGAATCTTAACTCTTGAATCATGATCTTGTTAGTACATGACTCAATTTTATTCTTGAAAGTGAGTTGTGATCTTTTGCCCTCGTTATTAATAAATACAAGTTTATGACAGACTATTGATGTGTCTATAGGACATAATTTTGATTATATAGTTGAGTATGTTCCAATATTTGAGGATACGACTTGGATTTGGATAGTCCCAGTTTTGAGAATGTTTTGAATTTTGGGGATAAAATTCCTACTAAGGAGGGAAGGATGTGACAAAGTGAATTTTAGCATAAGTATGGATTATTACTCTTTTGCCCTCATTATGTTCACTCATGACCTCAATTAAATTTTTATTGGCCACTTAATCAATGTTGATACTCAAATTCAAAATATGATGACTAATGTGGCTTTTATACACATTATCACTGCCAGTTATACTTGTTGATATTGAGTACAAGAAACCTCCTCATTTGGAGGGTGGAACTTATACATGTTGAATAAATCTCGAACTCGTACATGTCAATTGACCTCCTACCTCATATGGAGAGAAGGATCCCGATGACCTCCCCCATCTCGTTGGGGCGATGGAACCACATAAAATATATAAGCATGCTTCTTGATATTAGAAAATGGGAACTTGTTATAAAATTGACTTGTTCGAAATAAAAATCTTGTCTGATAAATGTTGTTTTGAAAATTACTTGTTGATTATGTTTTGAACATAAGTCCTTCCAAGTACTATATTTTGCTATAAACGTTTTCAATTGTTCAATATATGTTCTTTTCAAAGCGTACCGATGCATTTGCATTCATTGTGTCTCGATTTACCTGATTTTAGGCAAACTAGTTGGATCTTTATGAAGAATTGACTAGATTTCTTCCGCTCATGAAAAACTCTGATGACAAGGAAATCTCCTTTTTGGGTTAGTTTGTTCTTTAAGTCTCCCATTTTATGAGTTATTATTTATTATTCGATATGCCAGTGTGTGAGATTCTTTCAGGTCACTTAGAGATGGGCGCGTCAATCCTTTTACCACTGTCTAGGCAGTGGGATTGGGATTGGGATTGGGATCAGAATGGTTTTGTGATAGATTCCATGCCTCCTTGGCTAACTTCATGAAGAGCATATTATCAAACATATATCTTTTTTTATAACATAATACTAGAACAAACCACTATGGAAATCTTTTATTTTTTATTATCAAACATATATCATTCAAAACTATTATGAATCTAGGAGAGAACCAGAGATTCATATTCAACCCACTTTTTATAGTTTGCCTTTAGTTTATCAGATGCTTCACCAATAGCTTTCCTTTTATCAGATGTCTCTTCTTTAGATGGAGGTGGATCAATGATATGTTCTAGTTTTCTCAAAGAATGTGCATAGATCTAAAAGGAGTGTGCCCATAGGACTTAGTTGGAGCCAAGAAACTTCACAGAACTTACACACTTGTAGTGTGTCTCTGAATCCCAATAGAGGGAGAAGATTGACTCATAATATACCAATACAAGGTATAATAGAACAATAGATTTAGACTAGGAACAAGATAAAAAAAATCACTGACACATCATGTCAGCAATTCGACACATCGTGTAGAGTGCAGCGGACTTCATAACATCTGGTTCACAAGGCAGCGGATGACACGCCGTGTTGGAGCATAAACAAGTTGTATAAGGAAACGAAATAATAGATCTGAGCTAGGAAAAGAACCAAAACATGCTATAAACGTTTTCAATTGTTCAATATATGCTCTTTTCAAAGCGTACCGATGCATTTGCATTCATTGTGTCTCAATTTACCTGATTTTAGGCAAACCAGTTGGATCTTTATGAAGAATTGACTATATTTCTTCCTCTCATGATAAACTCTTATGACAAGGATAAACCTACAAAATCTCCTTTTTGGGTTAGTTTGTTCTTTAAATCTCCTATTTTATGAGTTATTCTTTCTTATTGTATATGTCAGTGTGTGAGATTCTTTCGGGTAACTCAGAGATGGACACTTCAATCCTTTTACCACTGTCTAGGTAGTGGGATTGGGATTGGGATTGGGATCAGAACGGTTTTGTGATAGATTCCATGCCTCCTTGGCTAATTTCATGAAGAGTAGATTATCAAACATATATCTTTTTTTATAACATAATACTAGAACAAACCACTATGGAAATCTTTTATTTTTTATTATCAAACATATATCATTCAAAACTATTCTGAATCTAGGAGAGAACCAGAGATTCATATTCAACCCACTTTTTATAGTTTGCCTTTAGTTTATCAGATGCTTCACCAATAGCTTTCCTTTTATCAGATGTCTCTTCTTTAGATGGAGGTGGATCAATGATATGTTCTAGTTTTCTCAAAGAATGTGCATAGATCTAAAAGGAGTGTGCCCATAGGATTTAGTTGGAGCCAAGAAACTTCACAGAACTTACACACTTGTAGTGTGTCTCTGAATCCCAATAGAGGGAGAAGATTGACTCATAATATACCAATACAAGGTATAATAGAACAATAGATTTAGACTAGGAACAAGATAAAAAAATCACTGACACATCATGTCAGGAATTCGACACATCGTGTAGAGTGCAGCGGACTTCATAACATCTGGTTCACAAGGCAGCGGATGACACGCCGTGTTGGAGCATAAACAAGTTGTATAAGGAAACGAAATAATAGATCTGAGCTAGGAAAAGAACCAAAACATGCTATAAACGTTTTCAATTGTTCAATATATGCTCTTTTCAAAGCGTACCGATGCATTTGCATTCATTGTGTCTCGATTTACCTGATTTTAGGCAAACCAGTTGGATCTTTATGAAGAATTGACTATATTTCTTCCGCTCATGATAAACTCTTATGACAAGGATAAACCTACAAAATCTCCTTTTTGGGTTAGTTTGTTCTTTAAATCTCCTATTTTATGAGTTATTCTTTCTTATTGTATATGTCAGTGTGTGAGATTCTTTCGGGTAACTCAGAGATGGAAACTTCAATCATTTTACCACTGTCTAGGTAGTGGGATTGGGATTGGGATTGGGATTGGGATTGGGATCAGAATGGTTTTGTGATAGATTCCATGCCTCCTTGGCTAACTTCATGAAGAGCAGATTATCAAACATATATCTTTTTTGATAACATAATACTAGAACAAACCACTATGGAAATCTTTTATTTTTTATCATCAAACATATATCATTCAAAACTATTCTGAATATAGGAGAGAACCAGAGATTCATATTCAACCCACTTTTTATAGTTTGTCTTTAGTTTATCAGATGCTTCTTCGATAACTTTCCTTTTATCAGATGTCTCTTCTTTAGATGGAGGTGGATCAATGAGATGTTCTAGTTTTCTTAAATAATGTGCATAGATATAAAAGGAGTGTGCCCATATGACTTAGTTAGAGCCAAGAAACTTCACAAAACTTACACACTTGTAGTGTGTCTCTGAATCCCAACAGAGGGAGAAGATGGACTCATAATATACCAATACAAGGTATAATAGAACAATAGATTTAGACTAGGAACAAGATCAAAAAAATCACTGACACATCATGTCAGGAATTCGACACACCGTGTAGAGTGCAACGGACTTCATAACATCCGGTTTACAAGGCAACAGATGACACGCCATGTTGGAGCATAAACAAGTTGTATAAGGCGACGAAATAATAGATCTAAGCTAGGAAAAGAACCAAAACATGTCATAAACTTTATGGATCACTAAGACAAGTAAATATATGTTGGAAACATCCAATAATATCAAATAATAAGAAGGCAAAGTCCTATAATAGATGGTCAAAGATGACCACAAAAGAATCCATGGAGCTTTCTGAAAAACCAGTCTTCAGGGCATAAGGCCGACTGAAAGGCAGTAGGTGGTGCCCTTAGATCCACTTTTTGGGGAATAGGATAGGGATAGAAAGGAGACTAAATCTCCCTAGGTGTAAGCAACAATAATGGATAAGAAAGAAGACAATGAACAAGGATGGGAGTAGAGACAATGGCAACATCGTCTTGGAAAAGGAGGGACTCCCAGGGTGGCTATATGTCCTGCTCTGATACCATGATTATAGTCACTATCATTCAATATCTTAGAAAGAGTACAACTCTCTCCTATAAATAGGAGGGGGAAAATCAAGGAAGTAAACAATAAACCCTATTGAGCCTATTATACTTAGGCCCATATTACATAAGAGTTAAGATTTAAAAAATATCATTAAGGGGAATACAAATATAGAAAAGTATATATCTCAATATATATATACATATATATGTATGTATATATATATATATATATATATATTGTCAACATACATTGTCATGTACATGTAAAATGGACAGACCCAATTTGTGTTATATTTCAATTCAGTCAACAAATGATTTCAAAGTAAAAACATTATATATAACAAAATAATAGTAACATTTTCATGGTATTGTGGTACAACAATGTAACAACAATAGTTTGCATCTACTGAGGATTCCATTTAGGTGGTTATGTGTTGCCAAGTTGAACATATTGAAGAATGACCTCACTTGAGAGCCACACTGAGTAATTATGGCTTCCTTTATTTTATTTTTCTTCCCTATAAATAATTCTCCTTTTACGTAGTTGACCTACAACCATAAGACACGGGTGTGGACCTATCAAGAGGAAGTGTCCTTACTATTCCTATTGACTTATGATCTTGACTTTTTGATCATGAAAAACATGAGAAACATAACTATTGTAAAGACAACAGTCTGACAAAAAAATAGGCATGAGAGAAAATTCTAACAATTGGGAACATGCACAATAAGAGAGGATAAAAATATCATTATATGTTTGACATTCATAGGAGTAAATGATAAAAATGATACCTTTGTTCTTTGGTTTTCTCATCTTCTTATCAATGAGGTTAGTTTGCAAGCATTAAGAGAGAAAGGATTATATACATTGTCATGTACGTGTAAAATGAACTGATACAATTTATGTTATATTTCAGTTCTGTCAACAAATGATTTCATAGTAAACACATTATATATAAAGGATAATAGTAACATTTTCATGGTATTATAGTACAATAATCCAATAATAATAGTTTCCATATGTTGATGATTCCATGTAGGTGGTGATGTGTTGCCAAGCTGGAGATATTGAATATGACCTCACTTGAGAGCCACATTGAGTAATTATGTCTTCCTTTTATTTTTTTTCTCCCCTACAACTAATTCTCCATTTATGTGGTTGACCTATAACCATAAGACACGTTTATGGACCTACTAAAAGGAAGTATCCTTACTCTTCATCTTGTCTTCTAGTCTTGACTGCCTGGTCATGAAAAACATGAGAAACATAATTGTTTTAAAGACTACGGCCATACAGAAAAAAGATAGGCATGAGAGAAAATGCAAAGAATTGGCAACATGCACAATAAGAGAAGATGAAAAATCTCATTATGTGTTTGACATTCATAGGAGTAAATGATGGAAATGATACCTCTATGCTCTGGTTTATTGATCTTCTTATCAATGAGGTCAGTTTACGAGCATTAAAAGGGGAAGGAGTGTCTCATGTTTTCAATCCACTGTTGGTGAAGGAAATTTATCTTGTTGCAGTTACAACCTAGGTGATACTATCATGTCAATTATTTTGACAGACATGTTATTTTATGGATGGAGGGAACTCCTTATGATGTAGTTTAAGGAAAATGATAAACATGTTGGTAGAAAAACTATACCTAGATTGCATTAAAGATAGCTATAGTAGGATCCTACTATTTTTTCTATCCAAATTGACTAAACTTAGAGAGGAAATAAGGGAACAATTATAGACACAAGAAAACTTCTGTTCACTTTAAATACCACAACTTGGCTATATGCATTGACATTCTATACGTGGAACCATTAATATAATATTTTAATGTTCTACATAATAAGATGTGTGTGAGAAATAATTAGAAAACAAAAAGGAATAAGCATACCAAGACCTAAAAATGACTTGCATGTATCCATTTGACTATACAAAAATATTGGGCACATAGTGGTGTGAGTCAGAGCCCAATGATCAATTGGTACCAAACACATTAGTAAAAACAATAAAAGGAAAATAATATGAAATGTTAGCAAACCCAAATGCTTAAGGTAGTTTTATATGCATATCCCCTTTTTTATTATCTCTAATGCTATTGGTAGACTATTCCAGTGAATCTATACTAGTGGTTTCCTATCGTAGATTCCCATGGTGAAGCTTAGCTATGAGAGTATGATTGTGCTTTTAGGCCATGCATATCAACAACGATTAAAGATGGTACATGATGGGTGAATCGATGATGATGACCTTACTAGGAACATTGGAGGGGATTGGTTAAATGGGCTCATGGTAGAGAAAATTGGATATCATGTAGGGAAACATGTAATGTTTTACAATTTGTTTTGGATGGGGCAAGTAAATATTTAGGTATGTTTAGGAAGGTTTATGGAGATGATATTTTAGGGAGGAGATAGATTTCAAGGTGGGGGCATGACTGATAGGAAGAAATAGAAAGAGAGTTGGGCAATGAGGGTGTTGGAGTCGATTTTCCTATTGGAGGGGAAGGAACATTGACATTGAAAATTGTGTAATCTAATAGAATAGTGGCATAGTTGTAATTAGAGAAAATTATATCACTCTTTTCATTATATATATATATATATATATATATGTGTGTGTGTGTGTGTGTGTGTGTGTGTGTGTGTGTCACACAAACATCTATACCTATATATTTATATTTAAACTTATTGATTTTATATTTGTGTTTATATTTAGATTTATATTTATATATTGTATGCAATAGAGAGAAATAGTAAATGGCTATTTGTGTTGACCAAATAAGGTCTTATGTTGTTGTTAATGGTTTCATGTAAAGAAGAAGAAATTTATACCATACACTAGTTGGATCCCTAACGTCAATTGGGGTAGTTGTTGGATAAATTGGATACTATGATAAATCCCTTTGTTTCGATGATGACAAACATTTCATTCTTATTAATCTAACGAGCTACTTGAGTGTGCAGGATGACAAAGTAGCAAGGGAAAATCCAAGAGCTTACTTAGTTATATTTTCATGCAATGTAATCAATGTTGTAAAACGTGTACAAATATATAATGTACAAGTACTTAGATTTGCATGTAAATCAAGCGTTAGATTTTCCCTAGCCAAACACCATAGTTAAACATGTCATCCCATTTAATTAGGATCACCTTTGCACACTCACACATATAACTGGTGCCTAAATTGAAACCTTG
This sequence comes from Alisma plantago-aquatica, assembly GCA_963693085.1. NCBI lineage: Eukaryota > Viridiplantae > Streptophyta > Magnoliopsida > Alismatales > Alismataceae > Alisma > Alisma plantago-aquatica. Next base: position 256,185,298 of record OY856412.1, read on the forward strand.
AAACAGGATCATTCTCGGTCGACAAACTCCTCGACCGAGACACTCTCGGTCGACAATCTTCTCGACCGAGAAAGATCCAAAGTAGCCGTTAGACACAACAGACAAGTTAGTTGGCAGTTGAAGAAAGACGTTGCAAATCACTTGTTCCAGAGAGCCTGTCGGTCGACAAAAGTTCGACCGAGTAGGTGTCTCGGTCGACCATTTGTCGACCGAGATGGTCTCTGACAGCAACTGCAGAATAAAGTAATTAGCTGTTGTTAAAGCAACAACTTTGTACCTAATGGCTAGTTAAGCACTTAGAAACCCCTAGAAGTTGTCTAGAACGTCCTTAAGCATACTTAGGCCATTCCTATAAATAGGACAAGCCATAGGACACTAGAATTCACTTGTTACACTTGAGAATACACTTGAGCATACTTGAGTAATCTTTTGCAAGCAATTTGAGCACTGTGATCATTGGCCTACATTCTCCTTAGCTCAATCTCGTGTCCTATAGGCTAGATTCTCCTACCCACAGCAATCACAAGTTCACATACTTGGCTAGGAGATCTTACGCTTGATCTAGGCATATCAAGCCTCGGGCTTAAAGGATAAGTTGTAATTTCCTTTTCCTTTCTTGTTCCTGTTTATCTTTTGTACTCTCCTTGCTACTCCTAGGGTTGGAGGCTGCGGATTGGAGAGGATTGACTTCTCAGGTGGAGAAGGTGACTTCAAGCTACTTCAAGAAGGATATCACAAGAGGAAGCTACTTCAGAAGGCTGGTGCAACGGGAGTTGGTGCATCTACTTCAAGGGAAGGCTGCTTCAAGGTTGGCGATTACTTCTAGGTGAAGGTTTCTTGAAGGGTTTAGGAAAAGAGATTGTATTTTATGTAAATTCCTTGAAGAGGTAATAAAATAAATTTCTTTTCAAATCCCGGTTGGGTAAGCAACCGGGTAGTGGATTGACGGCTATAGTATTTGCTATAGTTGGAACCACTCTAAACCTTGTGTCTCCTTGTCCAATATTTTTCATTGTGGTTGTTTGAGTTCAATAATTGTTAAATTATCTATAAAACTCTATTCACCCCCCCCCCTAGTAGTTTTCAATTGGTATCAGAGCAGGCTTCAAGGAACCCTAACCAGGTCTTGAAGAATGGAGGGAAATGGTGAAAAGTGCTTGGACAAAATCACTACATGCTGCAATTGGTGTTTAGGAACAAGCCACAAAACAACCGGATGCCCATGGAGATCAAAGGAAGAGGATAAGCACAAAGAATGCCTTACTGCTACAACTAGTGAAGAAGAAGAAGAAGAAGTAAGTCTTTTTGATTTATCTAAAGAAGAACTAGTTGCTATTATTGAAGAAACACATAATAAATATGTTGAGTGCAAAAAGAAATTAAAGAAATCAAATAAGGAAAATGATTATCTAAATGTTAAACTTCTTGCTCTTGCATCTGAAAATGAGGATCTTAAAGAGGGAAATAAATTTTCTGATCTTAAGTTAAAATCTATGGAAGCCGATTGCAAGCTGCTTTCTGTTGAAAATTCAAACTTACAGACTCAAGTAAACGATCTTCAAAAACAACCATTATTGTGCACCCATATAGATTATGACACTATTGTTAAAGAAAGAAATTTATTGTCATCCAATCTAGACCAAGCAAAAATAGACATTAAGAAAAGAATGGATGAGATTGCCAAGCTACAACAACAAGTTCGTAGTTTGAATAACCATGGCATTCTTGATCAAATTCTAGATAATCCCTATCAACAAATTGGGAAAAGGGGACTAGGTTACAAGCCTAAAGGAAAATCTCATCAACAACCTAGTCAGAGAAAGTCACAAACCCAATCTATATATGTACCTAAAAGGACATCCTCATCCAATGACAACATAGGACACAACCATAGAAAAAGATATGAAGTTGACTCAATATGTTGTCATTACTGTTTGTGCCTTGGTCACTATTCATTTTCATGTCCTTATAAGAGAAAAGATGTAGAGTTAGTTTGGGTTCCAAAACCTCCAAACTAAATGAACAAAATCAAGTTGAGATATGACCAAAGACATTAGTTGCATATTTCTATGTCTATCTCAACTCTACATAATTACAAATGTAAATGAAATTAATATTAGTTTGTTCCCTAGATGATTTAAAGTCTAAATGAAAAGAAAATTCCCATTTGATTTTTTCGCAAAAGTATTTTCTGGTCTATTCATATACTAATTGTAAAATGGAATTATCATTGTATGCTGTTATACCATGCTTTCATCATTGGGTGCGCCTAGAAAATTGTATGCAAGCTAGCAAAATAACTTATTAGTTATATGTTATTGCTTGCAACAAAATCTCTAACTCAGTATCTTTGAAATAATTAATTGTGTCTCAAATTAAGTAGTATGCTTCAACTTGATATTTAAATTTTATGCAGATATTAGACTCAATATATTCAATCTGAAAAATCTGCAAAATTTGCCTCTTGGTCAAAATAAAACTTGACTAAGGGGCGCTATGGTCGTAGTCAAGGGCGACCTAAAATAAGCTTCGACAAAAATTGCTTATTTTGGAAATTCTCTCTTTGGACCTAATCTTAATATAAATTTTTCTTGAAAATTAAATCATTTGTTATCATTTAAGCCTTAAATTATCCCAATATTACTCCCTTAGAATATCCATATAAATGCTCTACAAAAATAATCTACCTTTTGCATTAAAAATTAGCTTTAAAATTTTTACTCAGTAAGTCTGTCGGTCGACGAATTCTTCGACCGAGACCCTCTCGGTCAGCTCACCTCTCTCGACCGACAGAATCTAAACAGACTTAATATCGGACGAACTTTCAGTCGACAAATGCTCGACCGAGGTAATGTCGGTCGACAATAGTTCGACCGAGAAATAGCTGTTGGATACGACCGTTGTAAACCGACCGTTATGACCGTTTATGACCGTTATTTGACCGTTGGGAAGCCGAGTGGCGCGTCTGCAACACGACCGTTGCGGACGCTCGGTCGACGAATCGTCGACCGACCTGGTCGCTGGAATGTTATAAAAGGGGGCAAAAATGGGTCACCAACTCACACTTGCATACTCTTGCTTCCATAGTCCCTCTCTAGTGCATTTTCGTGCTACTCTTCAGCATCCTCATCCTTCAACCTTCCTTTCTTCTTCTCCACACTCAAGTAACACAAATGGCCTCATCATCAGCTGCCCGTGGGAAGAAGAAGGTCGCCGGAAGGAAAGGAAGGGAAGCTCGGGAAGCTACTCCACCACTGACGATCATCAATGACATCGCCTTCGTCGATGGAGATGCTGGTTATCGCTATCTACGGCTTTCCTCCAAAGCTCCTCTTCCGCGACGACCAGTCGAAGTCATGGACTTCATCAACATCGTCGATCTGGAGGATCTCTTTGAAGTGCAAAAGTTGAAGGACTTCATCAATCCCTCTTTCCCTTCCTATTCCACTAAGGTAGTCAACGAATTTTATGCCAATCTCATATCCCATACTGAAAATGACACCACATTCTTCTACACCATGGTCAATGGGCATAGCCTTAAATTTACCGAAGGGGATATTCTTGACATGCTAGAAATTGACATAGATGAATACCAAGATTCCCTTGATCTCACCACCAGAAATCCACTAAATCTACTCTCCCAAGATGATCATACCATTAGCCTTAGTGACATAAAAAGAGCTATTTTTCAATCCAACACTACTTGTCATGAAGATAGGGGAACCTACTACGCTATAAATCTCAAACCAGCCTGTAGGATTGTAAATCTCATTGTTTCTACAAATATTCACCCTAGAGCCAACAAATCTGAAGTTCCAATATTCCGTATGTGCCTCATTTATGCCATCATAAGACGCATTCCCACAAACTTCATCCGAATAATCCTTAAAAACATGATTGAGTTTTCTGGCAACCCACCATATGCGGATTTCGTTTGCCAAATTACTCAACATTTTCTAAAAACAAACATTGAGGATATGGTATATACATGGGAGCGTCGACCACAAAAGATAAGTAAGAATACCGTAGAGAAAATGGGAATAGATTTTGGTCACAAAAGGGCTAGAGTAGAAGGAGAAACATCTCATCAAGACATACCACCACCTCCTCCTACTACCCTACCACAGGACCCCATTCAAAATACTCTTACTTATATTGCTGGCTCCCAATATCACCTTAGTAGACAATTAGACTACAATCATCATGCCATGACATATTTAAACCAAAGAATGCAAACCCTTTCCCCAAACCAAACCGATGAATATCCATATTCTTTAAATCCAGGCATGCTCAATCCATACAATCCTTCATATAACTACTATCAACCTCCACCTCCACCATCCATGGATCTAACACATACTCAATTTTCATCTATGCAATTGCAAGATATTGTTGCTCATTTCCGATTTGACCGAGTTCCTACATTCTTGGAAGCATATGCTTTAACCAAGACAAAAGCTCTAGATTGGCAAACCTTGGTCCAATACTATGGAACTGAGCCATTTATTGGGAAAGATCCTGACGTTGATGTAATTCTTAAATCTTTCCAATGAGTGTTGGAGTAATATTAGTTGTAAATGACTTGCTTTGAATGATTGTTATGGATCACTTCTGTTTGATGTGTCTATCTTTCCATCTTTCTTAATGAAATTGGTTATCCTTTTGATTTGGATGGATATCTTTTTGCATGTGAGACATCTTGTAAATAAATGGATTATAAAGACTATTATTGTAGAGCATACAAAATAAAGGGAGAAATAAATAAAACCTTGTGGCTAAATTGATCTATGATAAACAGCTCTCCAGAAACATTCTCGGTCGAGTTACTAGTCGACCGAGAACACTGTCGGTCGAGAAATCGTCGACCGAGCAGGTCTCTGTTGTCAAGTCTGAAATAAATCTGCTGCAAATGATTGCTCATCAAATAATTTTAAACCAAGGATGCATGTTGAACATCATTTGTGAAACAGAGTATTCTTTTATGCATATGGACACTCTTCAAACATATTGCAAAGCATTTAAGTCTTTATTTGGGATATCTAAGGGGGAGATCATAAAAACAACTTTGACCAGTTGATTGAAGAACCTTACAAAAACATTGTAACCACCATGTGTAGCTGGAAATTTTCATTGATTATAAAGAAATTTATGAATTTATTGAAAATGGTATCTTGTACTTGAAGGAACTCTCTACCCAAAACAGGGCTTAACATCCCTTGCATTTGGATGGAGACATTTTTATGTACTCTAAGATTAGAGGATTCTCATTTAACTTAGGGCTTAACATCCTTTGATAAATAAGAAATAAATATGCATTCATCATACGCTTAAGGGAATCTCATATCATTTCAAGGCTTAACATCCTTTGCCAATGATTGAGAAACAAATTGTGGATAAATTAGACAAAAATCCATGTTCCTAATAGGATATCTATTTCAGGGGGAGCATAATATAAAATTAAGAGGGAGAAGAAAAATAACATTTTCAACTTGGATATCTTTTTGAAATGACAAAGGGGGAGAAAGAATATAAGAATATAAAAATCAAAAATATAAATGAGTTTCATAACATCTTGGCCAACACTCACTTGCAAAACATAGATGGCTACAAAAGGTAATTCTCAGGTATGAAACTCACATGCTTTATATTTCCTTATTTCATATTTAGGAAATGTTTGTCATCTTCAAAAAGGGGGAGATTGTTGGATAAATTGGATACTATGATAAATCCCTTTGTTTCGATGATGACAAACATTTCATTCTTATTAATCTAACGAGCTACTTGAGTGTGCAGGATGACAAAGTAGCAAGGGAAAATCCAAGAGCTTACTTAGTTATATTTTCATGCAATGTAATCAATGTTGTAAAACTTGTACAAATATATAATGTACAAGTACTTAGATTTGCATGTAAATCAAGCGTTAGATTTTCCCTAGCCAAACACCATAGTTAAACATGTCATCCCATTTAATTAGGATCACCTTTGCACACTCACACATATAATTGGTGCCTAAATTGAAACTTTGAAACAGGATCATTCTCGGTCGACAAACTCCTCGACCGAGACACTCTCGGTCGACAATCTTCTCGACCGAGAAAGATCCAAAGTAGCCATTAGACACAACAGACAAGTTAGTTGGCAGTTGAAGAAATACGTTGCAAATCACTTGTTCCAGAGAGCCTGTCGGTCGACAAAAGTTCGACCGAGTAGGTGTCTCGGTCGACCATTTGTCGACTGAGATGGTCTCTGACAGCAACTGCAGAATAAAGTAATTAGCCGTTGTTAAAGCAACAACTTTGTACCTAACGGCTAGTTAAGCACTTAGAAACCCCTAGAAGTTGTCTAGAACGTCCTTAAGCATACTTAGGCCATTCCTATAAATAGGACAAGCCATAGGACACTAGAATTCACTTGTTACACTTGAGAATACACTTGAGCATACTTGAGCAATCTTTTGCAAGCAATTTGAGCACTGTGATCATTGGCCTACATTCTCCTTAGCTCAATCTCGTGTCCTATAGGCTAGATTCTCCTACCCACAGCAATCACAAGTTCACATACTTGGCTAGGAGATCTTACGCTTGATCTAGGCATATCAAGCCTCGGGCTTAAAGGATAAGTTGTAATTTCCTTTTCCTTTCTTGTTCCTGTTTATCTTTTGTACTCTCCTTGCTACTCCTAGGGTTGGAGGCTGTGGATTGGAGAGGATTGACTTCTCAGGTGGAGAAGGTGACTTCAAGCTACTTCAAGAAGGATATCGCAAGAGGAAGCTACTTCAGAAGGCTGGTGCAACGGGAGTTGGTGCATCTACTTCAAGGGAAGGCTGCTTCAAGGTTGGCGATTACTTCTAGGTGAAGGCTGCTTGAAGGGTTTAGGAAAAGAGATTGTATTTTATGTAAATTCCTTGAAGAGGTAATAAAATAAATTTCTTTTCAAATCCCGGTTGGGTAAGCAACCGGGTAGTGGATTGACGGCTATAGTATTTGCTATAGTTGGAACCACTCTAAACCTTGTGTCTCCTTGTCCAATATTTTTCATTGTGGTTGTTTGAGTTCAATAATTGTTAAATTATCTATAAAACTCTATTCACCCCCCCTCTAGTAGTTTTCAGTAGTAGATGAATAGGGGTAAAGATACCCTAATTCCAAATTAAGAGAAATCACAAGAATTGGAATTCACAACATGATCCACATATTTTCCAATATTTTCTATTTCTTAAAAGTGAAAATTATTCTCTTCGCAAACATGCAGGATGCATAATCGGTCCATTGTGTGAACTTGATGATGAGCGATCCCATTATCATTTTTTGGTTAAAAGAGGAGAAGAAACCAAAAAATAAAGTATACGATGGGTAGAGTGATAATAATTTTAAAAAAGCCACCACAAAACTAAAGGGTAAAAATTGGTTTGACCAAACAAAGAGAATGACCACCATATTTTGAAGAAGAAAAAGGAATAAATCCAAACATTTATATAATAATGGGTCGAGAGAAAGCCAAGTTCCTTCTTTCTATAAACCTCATCATTCATTCATAATTAAAAAAACTAGATAATGCATACGCATACTTTGTCCATATGGAAACAAACAGTGAAGCCAGGGGGAGCACTAGGAGTTCCAAAACCAAACATATGTAGAGGTGGGAACTCTAAGTAAAATAGGCCACTAAGCGGACCTGAGAGCTAAGGGGTGGGGCTGAATTGTTAAGGTCATGGAGAAGGGGATGTTCACAGTTTTTAGACAAAATGGGGGTGGGATCCCCTTAATAAAACCCACTATAAACTAACAACCATCTGGTGGATCAAGTAGCCTTTGTCTTTCTAGAAATGCCATAACCTCATCATCATAAATTTCAAAGTTGATCATTGAGGTAGGGGAGAAGGCCCCACATCATTGGTCGTGAAGTACCAGTGGGAAGCATACAACTTGTGGACTAATGAAACGTCACTTGTGAATGGAAAATAACTAAAAATTTAACCCAAGATAAATATTTGAGATTATGTTGTTGTTGGAGAAGAATTTATTTTAAAGAAACTTTTATTTATAACTATCCAAACGTTTCATATAGTGTATTATATTTTGGAGTTAATAAAGGATGAATGTAACATTCTTTGTTAAAAATGATGTCTAAAAGACAATCATATGTTCCTATCCAAGGGTCATCATGATGATGGAAGAAGCCATTCCATAATTTTTAGACATACCAAAAAATGTAATGCTTGTGAAAACTCCTTTCATGACAATTTGGCCCAAGAAGATCTATTGGTTACCTATCAACCAAAGAAGAATACTAATTTTTGGCAGAAATATGATATGCCATAAATATTTCCTATAGGTAGGATTACACCCAATATAGATAAAGAAGTGTTAGGCTTCTTTTAGGATTACATGCTTCATTCCAAGGCCATAATTTGGTAGGCTTGTTATATGGTTTGTTGAGATACTTGCTAAAATAAGGATACATTGATTGGATGTGTCTTAAAGACGATCCTCTAAAGGTGGTTGTTTCTCAAGGATACTAGAAGGGTTAATGCATTTTTTATTAAGATTTTTTTTGTGAGTACAGAATGTGGTGTCAGGTCTGATCCAGACTAAGTGCCCTATTTGTGACTAAGTATATGTCCAGAAGTATATATACTTATGAGATCGAGTAACATATGAATAATTTTGTGTACAACGTATTGACATTTGAAAACATATTTCCAAAATGGATTAAAAAAATTACCTTTTAAGTCCCAAGGAGATTTGACCTATAATATTTGTGCATCACATAATCTATCCAAGTCATGTCCTCAATTTCAATGAGATTGAATATGATATTGTTAAACATGCATTTTGAATGAAGGTATAGGTGTAGTTTGCCCAATAACCTAGTTTTCCTAGTTTACAAAGCACAATCTAGTTAACAACATGTAACTTACTTTCAACCCCATGTTAGATCTATAATGGGATCTAGAGGTGAGTGAATAGAGCTAAAATCACTTAAGTAAAATTCATTGCAAGTATGAACATTGAGTACAACTAAACAAGCATAAAAAGAGGGAGAGAGATTGAACAAGCACCAAATAACAAGTTATTTATAGTGGTTCCATCCTCCAAACTAGGATATGTACATCCATTACCTAGATAGGATTTTCAACCATGTTTCACTCCTTATATTCCATTACAAGAGTTACAACATAAGACCTCCCTTTTCAAGGTCAATGGTTCCTAAACTTCCCTTCAAGGATAAGGGAGTCAATAACCTTACAAAGGACTTACCTATCCATGACCTAGAGTTTTCTACCATACCCAGGACTTACCTACTCTTGCAACGACTCTTGCTCCTGTGTTTGAAACTACTCTACTCCTATGTCTCTTTCTCCAGACCTCCAGAAATAGCATCATATCCAGGCACACAGGAGACTAATGATACTACTACTCTTGGGAAAGCTGATAGAGAATCTTCAACGCCAACTTCGGGTTCAGAGGATGAATCATCTCGCCCTTCAGCCTCCTCCAAGGACCTACCCACTCTTACAACAAGTCTTCCACCTTCAAGGAATCACACATTCTTGACTTGGATCTTCCACCTTTGACTTAACCTTCACCAAGGAGAAGCTTTCACCAATGGACTCTTATTTCCCTCCTTCTTCACCTCCCTTAGAGAAGAGAGAGAATCTTCATCTTCATAGTCAAAATAGAGATTGGGAGTGGAGGAAGTGAGATCCCCACAAGATATACATGTAGAACTAGCTCTCTTAAAAATTGTCTACTCTCACTAATGGATGTAGTAAGTGATTAAGCTCATGAGAGTGGATGGAGGATCTTCAGTTTGAAAGCATAAATTGGAGTGGAGTACGAGTGCATCTACTCTTGATAGAGGCAAATCTCTCTCAACTATAATATAGGGACTTTTATAGTGCTTGGATAACCATGGTGTGAAATCCAAGGGGGCCTATCTATAGTTAAGGATGCCTCCTAGCTGTTAGAACCATTTAGAATGAATTCTAGTTGTTATTGGGGTGTCTAACAGATCTTTTCAGACCTTTTTTTCACCCATCTAACAGCTATATCTCACATCAAAAAATCATTGCTATAGTACGGTAGGTGAGTTAGCTATAGTGACAACTCGACCAATAGAAAATGTTGTCTCAACTATTTTTTGGTCGATGGAGTTGCATTCTAGGAAGGATATCGGCTGACAGAAGATCTCACAAACCCCATGAATACTGTTGTCGACTGAGTTACCCCAAGGCACACTCAAATGGACAAACTTGTTGTTTTGAGTGTTCTAAAACCTCCTAAGTGCAATATAATTTGTCTTAATAATTCTATTACATTTATAAGCTTAATTACAAGGCATACAACGTTACAAGTGATTTACATCAAATATCTAAGGAGAACCATGTCTATTATTCAATGTTGATCTTTCTGTTTGTAAGACTTTATTTCTCCAAGTTAGGATGTGCAATATTAGGCATTTGGAGTGTTTCTACCCAATCTAAAATCGCGTAAGTAGAAGCTATTGACACAAATAAGTGCAATGGTTTAGTCATCATCAAACAAGGGATTAGTCAATTTAAAACCTTGAGTCAACATTCTCCCCATTTTTCAAGATGACAAACCATTCCATAAATGTATTGAAAGCTTTTTAAATAAGATAAATAAAATCATACCTTTGGAGAAACCTAGGGGTTTCAATGAATTGAGTACATATACTCCCCCTCAATTTATGCTAATTGATTCACATACTCCCCCGCAATCTATTCTATTTCTCATGCAATGTTAGCTTTCATAAAATTTATATAAAGTATGTCTTCTATTCATATATGTTCTACATATATGTCTTCTCCCCTTCACTGGAAAACATATCTTCTCCCCCTTTGTCATCTCAAAATGTAAGGGGGTTGAAGATCTAAAACACAACTTGTTAGAGAAGGGAGAGTAGAAGAGAAAAAACTAAGGGCTTATCCAAGCAATGTATGTAAAGCAAATCCAGACATGCATCATACAACCCTATATGTATTTCTAGAAAATATCAAGGAAATGATATGCAAGAAAATAACTCAAGATAGTAGATATGCAAGTCAGGAACAAGCTTGAGTATATATGAAACAAGATACAAGAATAGCATATAGTTGGATACCAAATGATGTGTTAGATACCAATTGATGAACAAGACTAGAACTACATGTAGATGGACTACTAGTAGATGATTTCACAAGTTAAAGAACAATCCATGAGTAGATGTAGAGAAATATTCAATCAAATAATTATGCAATTTAAGAAGCATGAAAGGATATTACTAACTAGCAAACATATATCATTAATAAAAGATTATTACCACTAAGAAACTCAAGGTTTCATCAAAAGATATACAACTTGATATATGTACCAAGTTAGAGGACAATAAAAGCAATTTAAATCATAGACAAGAGATACAAAGAGATCATCATTAAAACATGCATAACAAATCAAGACAAGCAATCACAAGATATGGAGAAACCAATTTAGAGCAATTAGAAAGATAGACTTGCATGAAAGATAGGCAATTTAAATTATAATAATATGCACATATAAAGGTACCAAGGGGAGTGCCATATAATAGGATATTGGTTGAAAAAAATTAGTTGAGAGGAAAATTCTCATCCAAAAATCCATATGTATATTCTATGCACAGTGTTGTCATTTAAGTTTTTGGGTTGAACTTCGGGCGATAACAGTTGCTGACAAAGTCCTATGGTGCCTGTCGGTCGAGTTTCCTCAAGACAAACTTGATCAACAACAACTGTTGTTAAGAAACACATATTTTTTAGAAAGACATTAGAAGGCATAATTTGAATTTAAACAATATCCAAACATGTATAAGAAAGTTAGTAATACACTATGGAAGCATCAGGGAAAGTGCTTAAGCATGAAAGTGATGAGAATCACAATATATTAATGAAAAATCAAAAACCATATGTAAAGTGCATACAAACTCAACAAAAATAGGCAATGATTGGAAATGAGCAAAAGAATCTCTACCTTTATTCATACCATTCCTTTTAAACTTGTATCCAACCCTTATACATCTCCACATTTCTTCTTTTATGTGGATTGAGAAACCCATTTCCAAATCAATAGCTCATGTCAATCCATTTGTATGTGGCCAACAAGAAGAAAGAACAAATGGTCCCCAATCATATTCTTTGGTCCAGAGGGATTATCTTAGTCACCCAAATACTATTTCTTTTGGGTGCTTTCCTAAAAGGGTAATATGTAGAATAGTGATTATTTTTATTATAATGATTGCAACTGCCCATAGCCTTACACCTATAGGATTCTCCATTGAAAATTGGAGGTCCTTTGTCTTTGTTGTTCCTTTGGCTACTATCAAGTCCAATACCATATCTACCCACTTTTTAGTAGTATGGTCTAGGATTTGATTAAGATTTTTTTACCATCTAAAAATCTTTGCAATGAAGATCTCAAACTATGATTATCATGCATCAGAGAAGTAATAGTCTAAGACAATTGATTTATATAATCTCTAGCATGCAAAAGATCAGTTTCTAAGTGAAGAGATCTGGTCATACATTAATTATTTTCAATATGAAGAGTAGCAACATTAATCTATATACTAGTGAAACTAGAACAAGATTCAAGAACAATGACTTTAGCAAGAAAAGAAGCATTTTTAGTTTCAAGCATAGTAATCTTAGAAAGATATTATTTTCATATTATATTCCTTGCAAAACAAAATCTTTGTCCTTGTTTTCAGTTCTAATAACATCAATATCAAGTATGAGAGAATTCAAAATTTTAGTATGTGCTTCATTAGAACTAGGCATAAGGTTCAGCTTCTAGAAATAGAATTATATCAACCAAGCTAGAAGTTTCAAGTTTAAGAGCATCTACTTGACTAAGATAAGTATTGCTATATATCTCAACACCACTAAATTTCAATTCAAGTTCTAGATAAAGCTTTTGGAGATTGTTAACATAATCTTGCAAGAAAATGTTAGCATGTTCAAGATCATATTTTTCTTCATACAAGTTATCAACAATCTTAGCAAGCTTTTTATCTTTTTCCTATTAGTATACTCAAGATTTGCATGAGTATCATGAATAATGGCAATTAAGGATTCTTTATCTAAATATTTTATATTTACCTCATTTCAACCTTCATTCGAATTTTCCATGAGAGAAAAATGGCATTCTCCACTTTCACTATAGCTTGAGCTAGATCCTCCATTGGAATATTTACTTGAGCATGAGTTGGAGGATTTACAAGAGCTTTTGTGCCATTTCTCCTTCTTCTTGTGTTTCCCTTCCCTTATCTTGTAGTGATGGTCTTTTTACCTTGTGGGAAATCTTCATTGAAGTGACCCTTCTTTCCATATTTGAAGTGTCATGTAGAGGAAGAAGACTTGCCTTTGTAGTATTTATCTTTGGAGTACATGACATCTTCATTAGCAAATAGAGAAGATTTGTAAGTGACTTGTTGTTGCATAATGGATTAAACTTGATCTTTGAAAGATCTAGAGGGGGGTGAATAGAGATTTTTGATAACACTCAACCAAAGAAGGAGGGGGAAATAAGGAAGACACTTGTGTTTAGAGTAGTTCCAACCTTTGAATTCAAAGGTTGTCAGTCCACTACCCAATTGTCTCTAATTGAGATTTTGAAAGTGATTAATTTTATCTACCTCGCAAGGATGTTATAATAAAATACAATCACCTTCCTTGAAGTAGCCTTCACCTAGAAGTAGCCTCAACCTCCTAGAAGCCTTCTTTGAAGTAACTCTAAGACTTTAGAGCAACCTTATATCCTCCTAGAAGTAGCTCCACCACCTTGAGATAGCCTTCCTTTATAAGTAGCTCAAAACCTCCTTTGAAGAAGCCTTCCTTGAAGTAATCTCAAGCACCTCTTGAAGTAGCCTTCTCCACCAAGAAGTAGCTTCAACCGAGCTCCCTCAAGCAGCCTCCACACCAAGGAGCACAAGTAGCTTGAACTTGTGAAGGGGGATTGGAATCAGGAAATACAACAATTGAGTATAGCACTTTGATCATATATCAAGCGTTAGAGCTCTCACACCACTTAGGATGGATGTTGCTATGAGGTGGCTAAAAGGATATTACTATAGGACACAATTTTGGATCTTGTAGAACAAGATGGCAGTTGTTGCTTGGCTTTGTTGCTCACAAGAATGTATTCTCAAGTGTAGCTTAGGTGATTTAGGTGTCCCAAGGCCTCTCCTATTTATAGGAATTGTTTGCAAGTACTTGGAGACATTTTAGGGAGTCTCTAGAGTGTTCTTAGTACTTAACTATCGTTAGGTGTACATTAGTTGGATAGCAATGACTAATTTGTTCGTGCTTAAAAGAACAATCCAGAACCCTGCTCGGTCGACAAGTTTGTCGACCAAACTGTGCCTCGGTTAAGCTTTTCTTCGACCGAGACTAGGTTTAAGGCAAAAGTGTTGCAACATATATTTTCAACTACCAACTACCAACCAGTTGGTCTAACAGTCACAAGCTTTAGACTGAAGTTTGCTCGGTCTAGAATATTTTTGACTGAAGACCATTTTAGAGCACAAGTGTGTAAGTTATTGAACAGTTCTCATAATTTTGACTGAGGTGGTTCTCACTTGACAAAAACTTTGATCGAGTGTGTCTCGGTCGACAATTTTTATGACTGAGGAAGTCCCTGTTTCAGACCTTTGAATGACCTACTGAGTGTGTGTTTCAATGGGTGATGGTGACTCTAACTTTGGGGGAAACCAATCTAAGGGTTATAAGTGAATAGGGAAGATCTAATGCTTGATTTACATGATGTCTATGTACTTGTACATTATATTTTTATACAAGTGTTTACATTTGAGTACAATCATGAACGTATATATAATTAAGCACATTTAATCTTCAATATGCTTTGATATTCATCTTTTCGCTTAGTAGAATTTATGTATTCCTTTGAACCCTAAAATACTCAAATAACATGTTAGATCTACAAGTGTGAAATATTTGTCATCATCAAAAAAAAGGTATATTAATGTCCAATTTAGCCAACAAGCTTTGAATTCACTCTCTTTACCTTTTTAGATTCTTTCTCTTCTATTTTTTTGTCTTCTTCTTGTCAAGTCTCACTTTAAAGGTTTGTAGATTTCCTATGAGATCTTCAATATGAATTTCATCAAAAGACTTTGTTTTTTCAATGGTAGTCACCTTTGTTTGCTACTATTTGGGAAGCAAACTAAGGATGTTTGAGTTTATCTTTCCTTGATCCATAGGAGTGTTGGATCTAGGTCTCTAGAGGGGGGTGAATAGAGCTACAAAATTTCTCACGAGATAGACTAGACCTTCAAATTATATCAAATTGAAACCAATAGCTTAAGTGCAAATTGAAGTCCTAACTAACAAGCATAGAAAGAATGAGAGGAACCGATAGCAAGCACTTGACAAGGTCATGTAGAGTGGTTCCACTCTCCAAACTAGGAGAGAGTCAGTCCACTACCTAGAGAGGTCAACCTTTAGGACTTTGCAAGTGATTTTCTCTATATTATCACCAATAAGAGTTACAACACAAGACCGCCAAAGGACTTACCCATCCAAGCACAAAGAGTATTCCACCTCACCAAGGACTTACCCACTTTGTAAGAGTCTTCAGCTTTCTTCCAAAGTCTTACCCACTCTAGCACAAGTATCCTGCCTTCAAGGACTTTTCCACTCTTCTTGGATCTTCAGCCTTTGCCTTCTCCTTCACCTAGAGAAGATCATCACCTCTTCATCAACCTTGAAGAGAAATAGCAACAGCTCCACCTTCACTCGGAGTAGCTTGCTTCACCTTTGCTTCATGGAGGAAAGGGGTAGGGAAGATGGAGTAGATGAGAGATTTACAAGAACAAGGGAGTGGCTCTCTTATAACATGCCTATCTCATTCATAATTATGAAATGAAGTGTAAACTAGAGAGAGAAAGGAGCTCAAGGAGTTGCAACACACTCAACTATAGTAAGGACTTAGAATAACATGAATGAGTTTATAATTGGGGGTGTTCCCTTGAGTTTGGGATCACTTAGGGTCAAAATATAGCCATTTTCTACAATGTAATGGATCTATTTTCACCCAAACAACTCACCAATGGTAATAATCACTTTTTCTGCATTTTCCATACAATACATTCGGTCAAGTTTCAATAAAGGTAACTCGACCGATCAACTAAAAGACAAAGCCAATTTTCAAACTATCGGTCGAGTTTGTTCTGGTAAACTTGACCGATGAGCTAAAATTAGATTTGCTCAGTGAGTCGGTCGGTCAAGTTCTGTGAGTGTACAACTCAATCGATGGGTCATCTTCAGAAAATCCGTCATAGGATCGGTCGAGTTTCCAACTCGACCGATGAATAGCCTGTGAAAAATTTTCTGAGTTGACTTTTGAGTGATTAAACCTTGGGACTAAGTGTCTCTAACATTTTTCTCATCTTAGTTACAAGTCATATCATCAATACAAGTGACAAAAATCATCTAAGGTCATTTGGAGTGATTTCCCAAATTGCACACTTGCATTGCATTTGACTTGAACTTGAACAAGCTAGGGCTTGTGTAATTTGACCATTTTCATGTTCCTAAAGCCTGCAATCAATCTTGAACAAACATATTAGGTACATAGGAATGGGATGGATAAGTCATTATCAAAATATGGGCAATGTATAACTTTCAAGTCAACATTCTCCCCCTTTTTGACAATGGCAAACCATTCCTCAATCATATTGAAAAGGATATTGAAGTTGTACCTTTGCCTTATGAATTGTAAGGGGATTCAAGATTTGAACAATGTGAATTGCTCCCACTCAATCTATGCTTACTCTAACCTGCATAGTTAGTCTATCTACACAAAGCAACATGACATACAAATACTATATGGTCCTTTAGCAAGTCACATGATGAAGCATATAATGAAAAAGAAAAAGAACACATAGGCAGTAAAAGCAATATGGTTGAGCTTCAAGATATTGAATTTCTATCCCCCTTTTGACATTATCAAAAAGGAAGGGGGTAGAAGAGCATAGAAATAGGTCTTCTCCAAGCACAACCAAGCATACAGCCATAACATGCAGTCTTGAAAGCATACATCAAACAAAGACGAGAGAAACAAGCAGTCTAAGGCATAATCAAAATATGGTAAAACATGACACCAACTCATAAGATATAGAAAACCAAAGAGTAAGTGTGCATTGAATTAAGATTACAATCCAGAAAGCAAGTTCTCATAAAATAGCTACAAGCCAAAATCATGAAAGCTAAGATGATAAAATAGTACAGCTCAGAACATGTGCCCAGATGTTTCTAATACAAAATAGCCTAGAAAAATATATATGATCAACAACTAGACTAAAAACTAAGAGAAACTAGATATCTAGGTCATCTATATCTACATCATCCACAGTATCATCAGCATCAGGCTCGTAGTCATCATATCTGTCTGAAGGTGCAGCAGCATCTCCTTCATCACTGGAGTCACTAGCAAAGCCATCAAAGTCATCATCATTAGATGCAGCACCATCATCCTCATCAGTAAGAGAACCAAAACCTCGACCGGGCCAATGTGCATTATGCGCATCGCAAGACATACCAAGAGCATGGAACTCATTGGCCTATGGGAAGAAAGGAGCAAAACTATTGAGGCTGGAAAGAAGGGTGGCCAAGGGGCCAGCAGGCAGAGGCATCACACCAGGGGTAGATCCACCAGCAGCAGAGGGTGTAGCAGCGGAAGGTGCATGTGGAGGGGATGGGTAAAAGTGATTATATGCATAGGATGCATAATAACCTCACGGGTAGGGCTGGTAGGTTGGGAAGGGATGTGCACATGACATGTTCATGTTGGACATGATTGAACATAGGACCTGATGTAGGTTCTCCAGAACTTGAAGATTGCATGCATGTTGATGCATCATGTAGCCCATAAGGGTTTCATTTGACACATGAAATGAGGCACGGGCAAGTCGAGAAGGCTGATGTGGTAGAGGTGCTCGTGTAGAGGTAGAGGTAGAGGCAGAGGCAGAGGAACTAGGTGTGGTGGAGGAGAGGAGAGGAATGGACTTCTGAAGAGTGGTCTCACTGATACAAACTCCTTTCCGGGTAGGTTTGTAATGAAAGTCGTGAAAAAGAGATTTTCCCGTGGCAAGTTGAAATAGACCACAAATTAGGGATGGGAAGGGAGGGTGGGTGCCACAAGTGTTCTTGCATGAGTCAAAGCAGGTCATATGGTGGAGAATTTATCTTGACCACTTGACTCCGATGTTCTCTAAAAGACAATACATGATCACAGCAGTGTTTTCTGCAATCTCCATTTGATTTTTCTTTGGATGGATATTGTAGTTAACAACTAGGGCGAGGTTGCGTCTCTTGAGATCCAAGGCAGAGGAGGGAAGTGTGCACTTCTTCTTGTAGGGGAATTGAGGCATATTCAAGAATCTATGAATATCAGGGAGAGCAAGATCAAATTGCTTGTAGAAGGCCTCAGGCTCAACTAGGTCAAAATACTCTAGGTAATCCTTACGCCAGGTGTCAGTCTCGTCAGTACCTGAAAAGAAGATGTTCAGAGTATCCTCGGTGACTTGGAATTTCTTCCCAGCTATCATGGATCTGAGGACTACTTGAGCATTAGGCGAGGGTATGAGGGTGTCGTAATTCTAACGCAAGTTAGCATAGAATTCATGAATCGCTTTCATGCTAGTGATGGAATTATTGTAGAATGCACGTTCAACACCCAAGGTAGAGAGATGGTGAACATTAAGCAACTTCACTACTTGATCTATGACCTCTTGTCTTCTAGGTCTAGGCTCAAATAGGGCATGAAAAGGGAAAGGATTCTGGGGAAGGAGCTCCCTATACCTATTTATAGCCTCATTTGAGACAAAAATAGTGTCATCAAAAGGAATCAAGTGGGAGGAGGATGAAGGTGAAGGTGCATTAGCTAGGGTGGCTCTCTTCTTCCTGTTGGATGCCATAGAGATGAAAGAGAGAGGAAGGAGGGAGAAAAGGCTAAAAAATCACCACCAAAAAACATCTGTAGACCTAGGTTAGCAAGGGGGAAGGTCAAGGGTGATCTAGCTAGGTCAGATTAGGGCTAGGTTGAGGAAGGTTAGGGAAAGGGTAGAGAGATTAGGGCATATGGACATGGAATCGGTCGACTTTTCTCTAGTTGAGAGGGAGAATAGTCGACCGAACCTGAGTTAAGATTGCTCCAGCCCAGCCATCGGTCGAGTTCTATGAACTTGGAAACTCAACTGATTGGATTTTTTAAAAAGCTCTCGGCCTCCAATCGGTCAAGTTGGCAACTCGACTGATGGTCAACCTGACCTAAACATAAGAAACTTAGTTTCTAGCCATTTGAGTGCTAATTAAATTTATTTTTCAAGTCTATTATGCATTTTGAACATACTTAGGCACATATCACTCATCATTGGGTACTATTTTGTAGTAAAACGTGTGTTTGTGAAAAATACCCAAAAATAAGAGAAAAACAAGGCAAAAAGAACATGAAAAATGGATTTTTAGAATTCTAGCAAGCAAAGATGATAAAATAGAGACAACACATATAGGATAGATGACAACTAGCTAGAAGGCATATCACATTCATTCAAAGAAGTTATAAGCAATTTTGATCTAATAAAGTTAAATTGCTCTCTAGCTAGAGGTTTAGTGAAAATATCTGCCAACTGATTTTCCGTATCCACATGCGTGATATAGATATCCTTCTTGGCAATGTGATCACGGAGAAAATGATGATGAACCTCTATATGTTTTGCTCCACTATGCAAGATAGGATTATATGACAAGTTGATTGCATTAGTGTTATCACAATAGATAGGAGAAGTATCAAAATGAATGTTAAAGTCTTAGAGCATTTGCTTCATCCATAGTACCTGGGCACAACAACTTTCAGCTGCAATGTATTCAGCCTCAGTAGTTGATAATGCCATTGTGCTCTGTTTCTTGGAGAACCATGGTCCTAGGAGGAAACAAGTGCCACTTGTGCACTTCTATCAATCAAGCACCCTGCATAATCTACATCACTATAAGTAGTGAGAGTAAAGTCCCTTGACTTGGGATACCATAGTTCAAAATTTTGGGTTTTGTCTAAGTACCTTAAAATCCTCTTAACAGCTATAAGATGTGATTTCTTAGGATTTAATTGAAAGCGAGCACACAAGCCAACACTAAACATTATATCAGGTCTAGAGGTAGTTAAGTAAAGTAAACTTACAATCATAACTCTATAGAGCTTCTCATCTACCTTCTCACATTCTTCATATTTGTCAAGTTTGGTGGTGTTTGACATGGGTGTGTCCATCGGCTCGATGTTCTCCATCCCAAAGTGTTTGAGTAGTTCACTTGTGTACTTGCCTTGGTTGATTAAGTTCCCATCTTTTGTTTGCTTGATTTGAAAGTCGAGGAAGAACGTAATCTCACCCATCATACTCATCTCGAATTCACTTTGCATAAGATCACTAAATTCTTTACAAAGATCAAGGTTAGTTCCGCCAAAAATGATATCATCAACATATATTTGTATGATAAGAAAATTGTTAGAGGTGTGATTTAGAAATAAGTTAGAATCCACTTGGCCATGATATACCCATGATCTAACAAAAAGTTCTTTAATTTCTCATACCAAGCTCTAGGTTCTTGTTTGAGTCTATAGAGATCTTTTTGCAACAAATAAACATGGTTAGGTAAACTATCATGTTCAAAGGCTGAAGATTGCACAACATACACTTCCTCCTCAATTGTACCATTCAAAAATGCACTTTTAACATCCATTTGATACAAAAGAAAGTCTTTATAACTAGCAAAGGCAAGCAACATATGAATGGACTCAAGTCTAGCTACAGGTGCATATGTTTCATCAAAATCTATACATTCCGATTGATTGTAGCCTTGAGCCACTAACCTTGCTTTGTTCCTTACCACTTTACCGCTTTCATGAAGATTGTTGCGGTAGACCCATTTGGTGCCAATGATATTTCTATCACTTGGTCTTGGCACTAGGGTCCGAACTTTGTTCTTTTTCAAATTGCTCCAACTCTTCTTGTATATCTAGGATCCACTCGTCATCCCCAAGAGCTTCCTTGACATTCTTAGGCTCGAGTTGTGAGATGAAGGCGTTGTTGGCTTGCTCTTTATTGAATGTAGCCTGCATCTTGACTCTTTCAAATGTATCACCTAAAATCATCTCCTTTGGATGATTCTTGGCAAATCGGGGGGTTGGATCCTTCTTCTCATCATCTTTCTCTTCTTCTTGAGTGGCCACCTCTTTTCCCTTTTGGGTGATGTTGGGATCTTTTAGAATGGGAATCACTTCACCTGCAACATCATCATTTGGAACGATATCTTTGGGAATAGAGGGGTTAGTCTCAATAAACTTTACATTTATGGATTCTTCTACTTTAGCAAGATCAACATTAAAAACTCTATAAGCCTTGCTAGTAGTGTTATAGCCAAGAAAGGAAGCCTTGTAAGACTTCGGATCAAACTTGTTGAGTGGATCTTTTGTATTTAAAACAAAACAAGGACATCTGAAAACATGGAAATACTTGATAGAAGGATTCCTACCACGCCATAGCTCATAGGGGGTTTTCTTCAAAGAAGGGTGAGTAAAAACCTAGTTTTGCACAAAACATGAGGTACTAACAGTTGCAGCCCAAAACTTCTTTGGAGTATCATACTCTAGAAGCATGGTCCTAGCCATCTCCTATAAAGACCTATTCTTCCTCTCTACAACCCCATTTTATTGAGGTGTTTGAGGTGAAGAGAAGTTGTATGCATAGCCAATTCTTGACAAAAATGTTCAAAAAGCTCATTTTCAAATTCTCCCCCATGGTCACTACGGATGGAAACAATGTGGCAAGAAGCTTCATTCTCAACTTGTTTACAAAAGCTCGAGAAAACATCAAGCGTATCACTTTAAGAAATGAGAAAGAAGGTCCAAGTATATCTAGAGAAATCATCGACAATAACTAGGCAATACTTGGAACCACGAAGCGATTGAGTTCTCATTGGTCCAAATAGATCGATGTGAAGAAGCTCAAGAGCTCTCTTGGTATTAATAACTCCTTTGGATTTGAAGGAGGACTTGGTTTGCTTTCCTTGTGTACAAGATTGGCATTCCTCATCCTTTTTAAAATCTAATTTGGGAAGTCCCTTGACCAAGTTCTTTTTGCTCAACTTCTTCAACTGATGCATATTTACATGACCAAGATGATGGTGTCAAAGAGAAATATCATTCGAGTTGACTACTAGGCATCTACCAACAACAGGCTTAATAGAGTCAAGAACAATAACATTAAGATTACCACTTCTAGTTCCCTTATATATAACTTGGTAGGTGAGGGAATCTAGAATCAAGCATTCAAAGGAAGTAAATAACACACGGTAACCATTGTCACATAGTTGACTAACACTAACTAAATTGTGATGTAGGCCATCCACAAAAAGAACATTCTTGATACATAAGGATTCACCTACATCACCCTCACCTTTGACTTTACCTTTCTTGTTGTCCCCAAAGGTGACTGATCCTCCTTTCTTTTTGGTGAAGTTGTTGAAATGGCTTATATCACCCGTCATATGCTTAGTGCAGCCACTATCAACAGTCCATCTTCCTTTTTCCTGCAAGAAATGAGAATGTCAGTTCCCAACTCAAACTTTGGGATCTGGAGTTAGCTTGGGGACCCATTTCATCTTGGGTTTGGTCCCCTTAGGCTTGTAAGGACAATAAGTAGAGTAATAATCATCACATTTGCAATAAGAACAAACCATATGATTCTTAGTGCTGGAATACTCTCCTACAAAGAAAGAGGTCACCTTGCTCTTTTTCTTACCTTTGGTTTTGCTCTTTCCCTTTGATGCTCCCCCTACAAATCCCAAACCACTAGTACCACTTTGTTTGGTAGAATGGTCAAATATTTCATTTAGGGAGTTCTTCCCTTTGAGGAATTTCTATAGGGATGCTCTCAATCTATGGTTATCACCATTTAAAGAAATAATGGTAGAAGATAAGATAGCTATGGCATCCCTAGAATGAACAAGATTAGCCTCAAGACATAAGGCTTTAGTTAAATATGAATCATTTTCAATAGAGATAGAAGCAACATTAGCTCTAGACAATAAAGGTCTAGAAGATAGATCATTTACTTGACCAAGTAACCTAGTATTTTCATATTTAAGCATTTGGATTTATTTGAGATAGACATATCTTTCTTCTCTACGAGCATCAATAAGGAGCTTAAATTCAGCATTTTTAGTTTTAACTATTTCAAGCTCTTTAAGGCAATTTTGGTTTTCTTCCTTAAGATTTTCAATATTATTAAGGTAGATACCATTCTCAACTTCAACCCCATTATATTGGAGCTCAAGATCAAGGTACTACCCTTGCAAATTATCAATACTCTCAAGATTAGTTTTCTCATTCAATTCAAGAATTTCAAGTTTAGCATATAGATCATCAATGATTTTTCCTAACCATTTTCTTTTATATTCACATTTAGCAAAAGAGGAATGGGTATAGATAAGCATGTCAATAACAGCTTCCTTAGATAACTCATGCAAACTTACCTCACTTACGTCACCAATTTCTTCACTAGTAGAGGCCATGAGTGCAAGGTGGCACTCTCCATCTTCTTCAAAGCTTAGGTTGCATGAAGATGAAGCTTCCCAAGCTACATGAGATGCATTCTTGTACCTCCTCTCTTTCTTATCCTTCCTCTTATATGTGTTCTCCTTCTTGTACTCTTCTTCCTTCTTTGAGATGTCCTTGTGGTGTGACTTTCTTGACTTGGGACATTTACTATTGTAGTGTCCCTTTTATCCACACGTATAGCATCTAGGAGTAGAAGAGGAGGAGGCTTGCTTTCCCTTGAAGTGTTTTCCCTTTATGTAGTTGGCTTCATGCTCACTTGGGCCATAATCTTCACTGGAGGAGGAAGGGGAAGTCTGGAAAGAAAGTTGTTGTTGAAGAATGACTGCCTCTACTTGTGCTTTAAAAGCACTATCTTTGATCTTCTTGGCTTCCCTCTCTTCTTGCTTGGCTTCTTCTTCTTGCTTGTCAAGCCTTGGCTCATGGGATTGGACTTTGATAATGAGCTCTTTGATTGGGATGTCACCGAGGCTCCTCACTTCTTCAATGGAAGTGACCTTTGACTCCTATCTCTTTGGTAGAGTGCTTAAGATCTTGGAGTTGATTACACCTCTATACAAAGTGTTGCCCAATGCAGCCAGTCCATTCATGATTACATTGAGTCTTGAGTACATCTCCGCAATCCCTTCTTTCTTACCCATCTTGAAGTTCTCTAGAAGAGTGTTAAACATGTAGATCTTGGCCTCCTTGGCTTGCTTTGTGCCTTCATAGGTGATGCACAATTTGTCCCAAATATCATATGTGGTGTTCCAAGATGAGATGCAGTTGAACTCTATTGGGGTAAGGGTTGCATAGAGGATTCTTATGGCTTTGGCATTGAGTTGGGATTCTTTAAGAGAAACTTCACTCCATGTTGCAACAGCTCAAGTTGACTCCTTGTAAGGTGTGACCATCACCTTCCACATGTCAAAGTTCATGCCTTAAATGTAGAACTTCATACGCCTCTTCCAATAGAGGAAGTTGGTGCCATCAAAGACTGGAGAACGCATGGAGAAGACTCCCTCTAGGTTGAGAGAACCAAGTAGGTTGTTGATAAATGTATATTTATCTTTTTTTATTTATTCTTTTAGATATTTTTTAGGATTGTTTTGTTATTTATTTTCTTAGTTTTGTAATTAATTGTATTAGTTTAGATTTTCTCTCTTTATTTGGAGTTTTAATTGTGTTTGGCTATTTTTTTTAGGAAAATGGTCTAATCACTTCAATGATCAATTTCCCTTAAGAAGATAGTTTGCACAAATTCCTCCAGTGTCTGACTTCAGTATATATATTTCACCAAAATTGGTATAACTCCCACATTCCAAAACAGAATTTAATGTGCAAGTATGCGTTGGAAGGAGAATTCAATTATCTAAAGGAAAAACATATTTTCGGACTGCTTATGAATTTATGACTGGCCCAAAAATATGCTCGAAATTTCTATTGTGGAAAATTACTGCAAAAAGAATGCAAAGCAATCAACCATTTCTTTTCTTCTATTGACCAAATCTAGAAAAATTTTCAGCTGCCGGCCAAGAGTCTTCTAGAAATTCTTGTATGTAGGGTTTCTACCCCTCCGTCCCCTACAAAAGGAGGGGGGACTCCACTAAGAAAGGCATCTCAGGTTTTGTAGTCGTTCCTTGTAGTTGAACTTTGTCATTTCCATTCATTAGTATAATATTTCATTTCTGTAATAAAGTTTATTCTTTTCTCTCTGGTTTATAGATCTCATTTCTTCTTCTTATTCTTTTCTTTGGAGTGGGGAACTAAGAGAGCAATCTATTTCATTGTCACCAGCTAAGATCTCCTAGGAGATTCTGTCACTTCTGGTCTATGGCTTTCTACCTTCCTTCCTTGTTTTCTTCATCCCTTAGTATGACTAGCGAGTAGTTTTCTTACCGAGGTGAGGGGAGCAACCCTTTAGCCATGTAATGACTAGATTGAAGATTTATATGATTTTTTAGATAAATGGATTTTGATTTGGATCTCGACGATTTTAACGAAGTGATCTCTCATTTTCATCGCTTGTTAATCTTGGCGGATGCGACCATGGAACCCAAGATTTAGAACAACCAAATCGATTTCATGGGAATTTGGATGAGACCTCAGAAAAGTCCCCATTAGAATGATTGAACTAGGATCCCTGAATGCCAGGACCAATGGATTCACGGGGAGTTCATCTTTTGTGAATCATTTATAAATGTTTAACATACCTTCTTTTATCTTTCTTATCATTTCTTTGATCTTGTTTTGCATCGACTAGGGTGGTAAAATCCCTTAGCTTCGGTTTTTCCTTCTTTGATTTTTAATCTTTGATTTAGTGACTTTATCTTTTTGTTTTAGTTTTAACAAACTCTTGAAATGGATTTTACATTCTCATTCTCGTAATCATATTTGAAACTCAACCATCTTCATCACCGTCTATGTGGATCGACCCTTCTATACTAGCCTTTATCAGAAAGTAGAAAAGGATAAACTCTAGGATAATTTTCCAAGTGATTGGTGTGCTAAATGAAGTGCATCGGTTGTCTCCCATCTTCGCATCTCCTGGGAGATTTTTGGAGAAGATCCTTGGCTCTAATACCATTTGTTGGATCTAGGGCTCTAGAGGGGGTGAATAGAGCTACAAATTTCTCACAAGATAGACCAGACCTTCAAATTATTGAAACCAATAGCTAAGTGAAATTTGAAGTCCTAACTAACAAGCATAGCAAGGATGAGAGGAATTGATAGCAAGCACTTTACAAGGTCATGTAGAGTGGTTCCACTCTCCAAACTAGGAGAGAGTCAGTCCACTACCTATCGAGGTCATCCTCTAGGACTTTGCAAGTGCTTTTCTCTATATTATCACTAATAAGAGTTACAACACAAGACCATCAAAGGACTTACCCATCCAAGAACAAAGAGTATTCCACCTTACCAAGGACTTACCCACTTTGCAAGAGTCTTAAGCCTTCTTCCAAGGTCTTACCCACTCTAGCACATGTCTTCCACCTTCAAGGACTTTTCCACTCTTCTTGGACCTTCAACTTTTGCCTTCTCCTTCACTTGGAGAAGTTCATCACCTCTTCATCAACCTTGAAGAGGAACAGCAACAACTACACCTTCACTCGGAGTAGCTTGCTTCACCTTTTCTTCATGGAGGAAAGGGGTAGGGAAGATGGAGTAGATGAGAGCTTTACAAGCACAAGGGAGTATCTCTCTTACAACATGCCTATCTCACATATAATGAAAAAATTAAGTGTAAACTAGAGAGAGAAAGGGGCTAAATAAGTTGCAACACACTCAACTATAGCAAGGACTTAGAATAGCATGAATGAGCAAGCTTGGAATGAACTCCAAGGGGTCCTATTTATAGTTGGGGGTGTTTCCTTGAGTTTCGAATCACTTAGGATCAAAATATAGCCATTTTCCACAATGCAACAGATTGATTTTCACCCAAAACATCTCACCAATAGTTATAATAACTTTTTCTACATTTTCCATAAAGTACATTCGGTCGAGTTTCAATAAAGGTAACTCAACCGATCAACTAAAAGACAAATCCAATTTTCAAACTATCAGTCGAGTTTGTTCTGGTAAACTTGACTGATGAGCTAAAGTTATATTTTCTCAATGAGTTGTTCGGTCGAGTTTTGTGAGTGTACAACTCGACTGATGGGTCATCTTTAGAAAATCCATCATAAGATCGGTCGATTTTCCAACTCGACCGATGAATAGCCTGTGACAAATTTTCTAAGTTGACTTTCGAGTGATTATACCTTGAGATTATGTGTCCCTAACATTTTCTCATCTTAGTTACAAGTCATATCATCAATACAAGTGATTACAAAAATCATCTAAGGTCATTTGGAGTGATTTCCCAAATTGCACTCTTGCATTGCATTTGACTTGAACTTGAACAAGCTAGGGCTTGTGTAATTTGACTATTTTCATGTTCCTTAAGCCTGAAATCAATCTTGAACAAACATATTAGATACATAGGAATGGAATGGTTAATTCATTATCAAAATATGGGCAATGTATAACTCTCAAGTCAACAAGGAGGACCTAGGATGGCAAGACCATTTACAATGGTGTTGAGCCTTGAGTACATTTCAGCAACCCTCTCCTCTTTTCCCATCTTGAAGTTTTCAAGGAGAACATTGAGCATATATACTCTACCTTCCTTCACTTAATTTTTCCTCTCATAAATGACACATACATTTCTTCATATCTCATAGGTTGTGTCACAAAAAAAATTATGTTAAACTCGATGGGGGAAAGAGATGCATAGAGGACGTTGATGGCCCTTGCATTCAATTTTGCTTTCTTCAAAGTAGCCTCATCCCATTCTTCTACCTTTGTCTCTGGTTGCTTGTATGGAAGTTCCACCATTCTCCATATCTAAATACGTGATCGTTGGATATAGAATTTCAATCTTCTCTTCCAATAGAGGGGGTTACTCCCATTAAAGATCAAAATATTGATGTAGTATCTCCCACCTTGATTGTCACCCATCTTCTCCTACTTATAGAAGTATTTCTTGGAGAAGACTTGATCTAGTACCAATTGTTTGATCTATGATGGGATCTAGAGGTGGTTGAATAGAGCTAAAACCACTTAAACAAAATTCATTAGACCTTTAAGATATTTCCAAGATAATATTGCAAGTAAGAACTTTTCGTGCAAATAAACATGCATAGCAATGGAGAGAGAGAGATTGAGCAAGAACCAAATAACAAGTTATCTATAGTGTTTCCAACCTTCAAACTAGGAGATGTACATCTACTACCTAGAGAGGTCATCCTTTAGGATTTTGAACTATGTCACACTCCTTATATTCCATTATAAGAGTTACAACATTAGACCTCCCTTTTCAAGGTCAAGGGTACCTATCCTTCCCTGTAAGAATAAGGGAGCCAATAACCTTAGAAAGGACTTAACTATCCATGACAAAGAGTCTTCTACCTTGCTAAGGACTTACCTACTCTTTTAAAAAGTTTTCAGACTTTTCCAAAGACTCACCCACTCTTGCAACAAGTTTGTGCCTTCAAGGATTTACCCAATCTTGACTTGGATCATCTGCCTTTGACTTCACCTTCACCAAGGAGAAGCTTTCCCCAAGGGACTTCTTCCCTTATTGTTGTTCACCTCTCTTAACCAAGAGAGATAATCTTTACCTTCATGATAGAAATAGAGATTGGTATGTGGAGGAAGTGAGAGCCTCATAAGATATACATGTAGGACTAGCTCTCTTACAAATCTCCTACTCACTCTAATGGATGTAACAAGTGATTAAGCTCATGAGAGTGGATGGGGGCTCCTGGGAGGAAAATTTCTCTCAACTATAGTATAGGGACCTTCATAGTGCTTGGCTAACCATAGGATGAAATCCAAGGAGTGAAATTTATAGTTTAGGATGCCTCCTAACGGTTAGAACCATTTAGGACAAATTCTAGTTGTTATTGGGGTGTCCAATGGATCTTGTTGAACCTTTTTTACCCCTATAATGGATTATATTCTACTCCACAAAATAGCTGCTACATTATGATCGACCGAGTTAGCTACAATGACAACTCCACCGACAAAAAGTGATGCATCGACTATTTTTTGGTCGGCTGAATTGCATTCTGGCAAGAAACTCAGCCAACAAAAGGTCCTGGAAAACCCCATGAATAGTGTTATCAGCTGAGTTATGCCATGTGAAGCTTGACCAAACAAACTTTCTACTTTGGGTGTTCCAAAACTGCCTAAGTGCAATATAATTTATCCTAATTAATTCTATTACACTTATGAGCTTAATCACAAGTCATACGATCATTATACATGATTTACATCAAAAATCTAAGGAGAAAACTTTCTATTCTTCAATCTTGATCGGTGTGCTTGTATGACTTGATTTCTCCAAGTTAGGATGTCCAAGTTTAGACATTTGGAGTGTTTCTATCTAATCTAAAATCATTCAAGTAGAAGCATTGAACACAAATAAGTGGAATGGTTTAGTCATCATCAAAATAAGGGATTAGACAATTTAGACCTTGAGCCAACACCCCAAACAAAGCATAAGCAAGAACGAATGATCTTGGTCTCTGTGATATCAGGGAGAGGCATACAACTAATCAAATAAGATGATATACCTAAAAGAGAGCATTAATTAGGGTTAGTTGACCAGCTTTATTTAAGGAAGTTTTTCTCTAAAAGGCCAGATAGTGTGATATCTTATATAGTGTTGGTTGGCAAGCCATAGTAGGTAATTATAAGGTGACAAGACTCATGTAGAGGAAATTGTACCAACTTGCCTTGATCAAAGTGCTATATTTGTTGTTTCAAATTTTTTCGTACAAATAATCACTAGGGTAGAATTGTAAAATATATTTGAAAGCCAGATATATGTAGAAAAAGGCATGTGATCCTCAAAGTTTGGATGATATTCTCACCAATGGGTTTAATAAAAAGCATTGTATTGTCAGTAGATTGTATAGTATTACTCTCATAGGCTAAGATGTATTGATAATGACAAAGGGGCTAAGCACTCTCTTAGAGAAAACCAAGTCCCTAGTAAGGTTCTCTCTTACAGCTTCAGAAGGGGTTAAACAGCCTAGGTTGCCAACTAAAAGTAGTGCATCTTATCATTTATTTCAATAGGAGAAACAATTACTAAGATTACAAAAACCCAACAAGTAGGAACAAATGATGATCATACATTACATTTATAAACTAAACATATAACACTAGAGTTTCATGAACCTCAATTTTTGTCTCCTTCCTATTTAGAACAGGGTGGAACTCCAATAGAGCAATATGCATTTAGAATTTACATTTTTCATCATAATTAGCTTTAATTAGGTTTTATGTTTTAATGTGATTTGTTAGGTTTTTGTTTAGCTTTGTGACTTTATGATAGTGTTCTTGTTAGAGGATCCTGCATACATTGATTCATTTTGATGATTTATTTTGCTTTTAGACAATCAAAAGTCTAGGATCATCATCTATATATTTTTCACTCAAATCCTAAGTCGGTATCTTTCTATATTGATTATTCTCCCTTATACCTCTTAGACGAGGTCCTCTGATATCTATGGTGAATATCGGTTTTTTTTCTTCTAAAACCTCTTCTTTTCACTTTCTTAGACCTAGTTGGAGGTAGACAAGCTATTGTGGACATTTTTGAAGATTCTATATTTGTTTGCTAGAGATCATGTTATTCATGCAAGGTGATTGGTTTATGCTCTACTTAGTATTCTACATGATGCAATTCCTACATGCAACCACTAAATATCACTAATCACATGTTAGAAAAGCTAAATGTGATATTTATATGATTGTTTTGGCTATTTCTAGGGAAATGTCATGTTTATCTCCCTATTTGTGGTTAATTGTTGTTCTTAAACAAAACAATATGGACCTTGTCACTTCTATGTTGTTGAAAGTTTTGTAACTTATATGTATCTTGCCCTAAAATGGCCTATTTAGGCATCTTTATCTCTTTTGCCAAATTGAGCACATATGGTGGTATTTATTTAAAAATTCATGATAATTATTTACTATAATAATACACTACAACAATATGGACATATACCAAAATCCAATAAAATTCTAACATAGACCCTTAATTGTTGGTATAGGTTTTACTAGCAGTCAATAAATGTTGGGTAAAGACCTTTACCAACATTTTTTGAGGCTATACTGCCATTGGCGGTTGTTGGTATAAGTGTGTCGGGTTATCTCATTTTAGTCTGTATGCTCTCTACACTATTGCTTTGGAAATGCCACCACAAATTGCATGTACAACGACATATCACCTTTTTATACTAAAATAACAAAGTTGTGACAATTGTGCTAGAATTTAGAATCCACATGTATAGATACAATAACCACAACATGCAATTGTTTTGAGATATGATGGTTCAATACAAAGTGGGTAAATATATACTAGCATTTATCATTTTGGCAAAATCTAGCTTATCAAGTCAATATATTATTCATTGGTTAGAAGAAAGACATAGAAATCACTAGAAACCATTCAAGTCGCATCCAAATTATACCACATGGGCATTCACATAACAGAAAATTATCCTTGTATCATTTATGACATACAAATTATAAAATGAAACAACACATTTGATTCTTTGGATTAGGAAAATTTGATATATTCAATATTTCAAAAAAAATCATAACATGGAGACATCCATCCAATTGTTTCATGCCACATAGACACATGTTTAATAATACGAATAAGGTAGTTCCTTTGAAAGTTTCAATAAAATTAAACAAAGAACTTGATTTATTTGGATAGTCAACAGTTGGGTTGTCAATGGGTAAGGGTAAACATGTTTACCCTTTACACATACCCTATAGGGGAAGGGTAAGGGTAAAGAATTTTCTTACCATATACCAGCCTACCTGATACCCTATAACATGCTAACTTAGTGGGTAAGGGTAAGGGTAAGCCATTACCCATACCATCTAACCTATTACCCACCAATATATATGTATAATAAATTAAGTATATAGGCATTGTGTTGTTTAAGCCAGTGGATTGTTCAATTTATGTGGTCATCATATAATACAATACATAACATTCTTATCTATTTCTTATGTAGCTAATTGGTTGGGTATACAACACCATTCTGGAAGTGTAAGACAGAGATGTATGTAATAACTCGATTTTATAGTTTATGTGTCATTTTAGTTATTTGTGGTATTTTTTACCTTTTTGGAACTTATTTGATCTGGTATTCAAACTAAATTAAAGTTTTAAGATGCACATGTATATAATGCAAGATTTAGCCCGTTAACTTTTGATACAATTTTGTGGTGGTGTTATCTACTTCATTTGTTCAAATTTTTTGTATATAATAACATTTTGGAAGGTATAAATTATGTACGTTTGTAGAAAAAACGTTTTGTGAAATATTGTCATTTAGTATCTTTTCGTGTGGAACTCTTTTTCTTTTGAGGGTGAAACTTATTTGTTCAAACCCAATAAAGGAGTACAATTATTCATATATTTTAACAATCATTTCCTATATAATATATTTTAATACAACAAAAATCATGTATATAATGTTACAAAAGAACCATTTTGAATAGTTAATAGCCATTTTGGAGCATTTGCATATTTCACTTAAATTTATAAATGTATTAATCATGCATTATTGTTCCTATTGACACAAACTTTTTGAAAGACATATAATTACCATGCCTCACCCTTATTCTCCATGGTTACCCTATAGGTAAGAGGGTAAGGGTAAGGGGAGGGTAGGGATATTTGTGGAGTGGGGAATTACCCATACCCTTACCTACCACACTTGGTGGGTAAGGGTAAGCCCTTACCCTCCCCATTTATATCCATAGTGAAAGGCATATTCCTATTTCACCTTTTACCATCACATTAGATATTCCCTACATAAGGAATGAAATTAATTATAACCATATGTATCCAATGAGTTACAAATTTATGTGATGTAGTTGAGAAACTTGAACAAGGTTGTAGATAACCTATATGTTATTGAATTGTGGATCTATTCCCCTTCAAGTCAGTTGTCAAAACATTAGACTTGATGCTTTACTTCCATGATTGAACTAAGGTTAGATTTCATCCATAACACACTTTCCTCTTTCCTAAACGACTCAACTTGTGGTGATCATTGATAAGCATTAGATTGACATGCATTTGAGATCACATTCATGTGATACTAGCGTTGTTTGTAAGTTTGCTATAATTATAAAAAAAATGTAATAGATCAAGTAGGCTATGTAATCATATTTTGAAAATGTTTAAGATCACACACATTGATAGACATAATGTTGAACAATAAGTTATTTGAAGAAAACTTAAATTGCATTTCCAAAGATGGATTGCAATTACTGTATAAGTATAATCCAGACTCCTCATGACATAAAAAAGCATAAAGATTGAAGTTTTTAACCCTTATAGTTTTAATAAAGAAACGTTCTAATCTATTTCCTACTTAATTATTAATTCCTTTATGATATTTGGCCTCATTATATCCATATATAATATGATAAATTATTTGTCTCTTATTTTAGAAAACGGTGGTTACACATTAAGGAGGTATAACAATTCTCATTAACTCTTTATTATCTTCATTGTGGGCATCATTATAGTTATTATTGAGGCGTATGGAGAAGGATATAACCTCATTAACATCACACTTTTCCTCAAGGCCACAATACAAATCACTTGGCAGTTTATGGATAGCTACATATCAATTTTTATCTCTATGATATTCTACATAGAATTTTTTCCACCCAAGATGGAAATACAAACGATTCACTTGCAAAATTGCTTTAGAAGAGTTAAAGAGTCTAAGCCAAATTCGTTTGTTTTATGAGTTGTTGGTTTGAAAAACTTAATTTGTATAAAGCTTATCAAATTGGTCATATACAATAAGTCAAAGAGCGTAAAAATTGATTACAACGATGCCCATGAAATTACTTTACATGAAGTTGTTATATATTCATTAAGAAACTTTTCGACCAAGATTGTATGATAATGTATATTTTATAAATTCACAAGTTTCTTATGTGCAATTAAATATTGCTTATAGTTACTCATTATACATAAAATTACAATTATTTAGTTTAAGATCTAGTGACAATTGCTATTCACACTATAGAATCAAATCAATACACTACTAGTTTTCGTATCCAAATCATAGCCACTAAGATAAATGCAACAATATGGACCTCATATTGCATACAATACAAGTCTCAGTTGCATACCTATTAGAGATTGAACCCTGATGCAATGACATAGTCTTCATTACTCTTGAGGTATAAGACCTAGTTCACCAAATTGAAGTTTGTTTTATTCCAATGAATTAGTTTTGATCTCATCCTCTTTAGATTTTGATGGATATCTAGTCAAGATTATTGTCAAAGGGGATGAGTCTCCAAGAAGTAGTGACCATAACATCAAATGTTTGATGTCGATTCCAAAGTTTCTCAAAATGAAATGGTTTGACCCCCAAGTAGAAAGACTGTGTTGAGAATGATAGGAAAGTAGTCAGAGATAGGATGACAAGAAGCAACTGGGAATGTAAGAGGATAAGTAGAGTCCTAAGATTTCGATCTTAGGAAACAATCTAATTTTGACCATGATTTTCCTCCATTCCTAATATTGTTAAAATTAAAGAAAGAAAGGATAGTGAGATTGTTGACTGGAATAAAGTTTTTTTTATATCATGAACATATCTAGGTCCTTAGGAACGATTTGTTTTCATACTAGACCTGGTGAGTTTAAACACCTTCCAAAACCAAAGGAAGGTCTCTAAAGAGAGTAGTAAGATCAAAAACTCAATGAAATCATTGTTTTTCTCATGTCCATGGTAATCATGAACACATGTAAATGACCAAAAGAATTCATCGTCAAAAGTTTTGAAAAGTAATAGAAATATAATATATTCCCTAGTGAGTTCTAACATTATATGTAATATTGGATCCCGACAGACAAGTAGTATGCCACTGAGACCCACAAGTATAAGATGTGACATAGTTTACACCGGTGGTGTTTCATGGTCCCAGTATCTTGAATGGTGATATGGATAATTTATGAGAACAAACAAATTTTCAAATTATTCTTCTACCCTCATTTGTGGTGAAACTACAAATATTCCAAGTTACAAAGATAATTTAATGGTTGTAACCACTAAAGAAGTTACATCAAGTCAAAGAGTGAGATAAATCAATTGATCAATAAATAGGGAGGTAGGCATTTTGTTTAACTAAGCTCGGTCATTTTATACTTCATAGAGAGTCAAATTTATGTGTAAATGTTTTTTAAAATTTATTCCAATTTTATAAGAAAAAGATAAAATTCAAAGTATAATTTCAAGAGATAATACTTTCAATAGGATAAAAATCATGATCAAGGTGAAAGAGGTTATGAACATCACAGGAATGAAGATTACCTGGAATAGAATTAGTAAAGATAAACGTGTTTTAATCTTTCTCAGGGGTGATAATGTATGTATCAATAGACCAAGTCTACCATTCACTCTCTAGAGTGGGCTACATCACAATTTTTTTTCTTGATCCAAGTTTGTGGTGTTTCCAATAAAAGACATGATCTCTTCTTTGATTTTTCAATCATGTTATTCATATTGGTATTGGTATGAAGTGGAGTGTCAGGCTCATATGCCTTATCTTGGAATTAGCCCAAAATGATTTTATTCCTTTGTGGTTGATTTTAAATAGGGTGAGTATGGTTTGTGGTAGCATCAACATGAGGCTTATAATATTGTTTCTACTTTTTGTTGACATGGACAAGGATTTGTGGTTGGTTTGAATTTTTGCATTTGTCAGTTGATAGTTTGGGGTGACTAGTCTCATTGTTGAGTTGTTGTGTATCCTTCCCTAGTTGGACATGGTGACATCAAAAGCATCACATATAGCAATCTTATTTTTACCTTTAGAGAGGAACCAACAAGTATGGTGATCAACAAGGATTGAAAAGAAAGAACTCCTCTCATATGCATCTTCACCTTTGAGTTTAATACTGTGAAATGACATATATTCAATTTTCTTGGAAGACAAGTTTCTTTGAAAACTAAGATAATGTAGAAAGCTTTGGTATAGTTCGTGGGTTTTAAATTTTTAGGATGTATGAATTGAAGTGCTACTCTTAAAGCAAGAAGTTGTCAACATCCCATAGATATGGATGTAGACTATATATAGAGATCCAACAAACTCCTTCATCAAAAACTACATCAACATCAATCTCAATAGACAAATGAGTGATGTAAGCGTGAACAAAACTTTGATTGTAAGGAATGGATATCGCTAGATCCATAAGGTGTTCAATTTTTTTGTTCCCTCAAGAAAGGTATACACAAGATGGTTTCCTGATAGAATTTTGGGCCTATTTAGATTGCAAAATGGGGTGAGGAAGTTAAAATTATTTGAGTAACATTGTGACCATTAATTCCATGATCATTGTTATTGTTATGAATGGAAACAAGTAGGCTTCGACCAGCAAGAACCATAATCATTCTCACAGAGTTAATATTGATATCTAGAGAAAGATCATCTTCGGAGGAGTTACCAACACCATCGAGTAGACACTACTATCACATACCCTAGAAGAAAATGGGGTGTAAATTAGGGAAGGGGAAAGAGGAGTCTTAAAGTCCCATTGAGGTATATTTAATGCTTGAATTGTTATATAGATTAGCAACATATGCTAAGCTTGTGTACACAGTAGTCGTCAACATAGAATGCATAGTGTTAGGACGGGAAGGTGGTTGGTTATCAAGGAGATGATCAAGGGACCCAAAATGGTTATTGAGTGTGACTCTGAAGAGGTGTGAGGTGTGGGATAGAGGATAGATGGGAGTTAAGGTTAATGGAAGCAATTCCCAAGGAATGAGACAACTTCTGGTGTAATTATAATTGTTGAAAATTATTGTATTGTTACGATTGACAATTATATGAAAAATTGTGTAGTAAGCCTAGAAAAATACAAAACTATAGGTCAATGACAATCAAGGTGTTTGTTCCCAATCTGCTTGCCTCATTTGCTTTTGAAAACATGTTTTTTAATTGATTGCTTAACTCATTTCTTGCTAATGCACTAAATCTGTGGAGTATCATTACCCAAGTGATAATAATCAATATATTTGATGGAAAATGTAGAATCGTTATAAATATCAAATTGCATGATGAAATGAAATTCAAAGAAGAAGGAAACATGGTAGGGGAGGTAAAAGAACCTTGGATTGTTGTTGTATTCCTCATCATCAGATGTTGGAGCATCGACCACATGCTCCAAAGGAAGTGAAAAAATCTTAGAAGGTGTCAGAGGAATGGACTCAATGTAACCTTGACCCCAACGTTAAACCAGATAGTTTATGTAACATTCTAGATCTTGGACCTACCCTAGAACTTTGACCTTTGGACGTAGCCAAACAATCTTGAGGTTAGATCTAAAAAAATGTCTGGTATAATCTTAATGAGAATATGCATGTATAAATCATCCTAATGTAACCTAATGTTTTCACATTAGTCTTGGGTAAATAATAGATGCATAAATATGTCACTTATGATAAATAGAGATTTCATAATAAATCATGCAAAATAACCATACACAACTCTTAGGATAGTAATTATGTTCCACAACATAATTGAATTAATAATAGTTCTAATAAGGATAAATGGTATAACTAATGTAATAAAGGGCCATAAATATCAATTATGACATATCTCATAAAAGGAATACACAAAAGTGGAAACAAACTTCAAATTCATAATCTACATTCTAAAACTAACATATATACCAATTTTCATCTAACTTGGATAACCATGAACAATTAGGGTAAGTTTAGGAGAGAGAAAATGTGTAAAAACCATAAGTGATGAATAATGTGATAAATAACTTTAACATATGGAAATAAAGGCAAATTCATGTTCAGCACACTAAAGATAACTTGTGAATGAAGTTTAACCAAATTTGGATAATCCTAATGTCATTAATGCACGAGGAAAGAGAAACTAAGATTTGATTAACTAATGCATCAAAACTTTTCAAAAGGCAAATCTAATTGCATCATTGGATTATACATGTCCTACTTAGATTAGTTGCAAATTTTGGCTTTAATTGAATGTTTTTTAAACTCCCAAATGAATTAGGAAAGGAAATTAAACTTTAAATACTTAATATTTCATGTATATATACTTGGTTTCTCAAAGTTCCCACATTAAATGTTTGACACATGTATTTTTCCTTTTCTGTCTGTGCGTGTAATGCTTTGGATGGATGTGATCTAATCTCTGTGTCTGACTAGTTGACTCAGAGTCATCTTGTGCATGTCTCTTTTCTCTCCCGCCCAACTTTCCTCTTCTTCTTCGACACAGTAGCGTCGTTCTCACCAAATTCTAATCTTTCTCTCCTTCCCTCATTTTCCTTTTCCAAACTTTCCTTTGAAATCCCCTCACCTTTCCACACCCTTCCATCCTAAGTTTTCTAGGGTTTTGTTTCCTCAACTTGTATGTCAGTGAGCGCCACTCTCTGTTCCCCTATTTCTACCTCCTTTCCTTCTCCACAAATCTTCTTTACTTTGGACCTCTATATATATGCTTCCTTACCTTTGTCAAGGTGTCTGGAACCTTTTCCTTCAACTTATTTGATCTTGAACAACCCAGAATAACTCTCATTAACCTCACATTCATGTATTATCAAGGTTGAGTTCTCCATTCTTCCTCGACTCCCAATGAGGCTTGGAGACCATCTAGAACACTTATTCGAGGTCCGTAGAAGCTAAAACAACCATCATCATCACCAATTGTAAGGTATCCCATGTTCCCCTCTTTTGACCTACTAAATGATCATCTGACCAATCAAGTGTTTCTCTCTACCTTTTCGATCCTTTTTTTCACCCTTATCTTCTTCAAACGACGTCGACTAGTTTCCATAACTGTTTTCCAGTAAGGTTCTGCATAGTTGTCTCCCTGAGCTCCTCCACCTGCCAGTAATGGCGGTGAGTGTTTCTTGGGGTCTTTTGCTCTTTGGTATTTGTTGATAGGGGTCCTTGAGTTCGGCTTGATGATGGCAACATGTTGGTAGTTGTTCCCTGACATTTTGGTTGAAGAGGCCGTGAATCTGATCCTCAAAATTGACATGTTTCGTCTATGATTGGCATTGAGCTATTCTCATCAGGCGGAAGATTATCACATGTGATTTCCCCAACCTACCCCTATGTTCTTCTTTCCTTGATTTTTTTCCAAGGGTATAAACGTCTTTTCTGTCTCGATTTGGTTTCCTTTAGCGCATACCTCACTAGTTGCCCATTCGGCCTAGTTGGCCTCTGGCTATTGGGCCAACTCAGCGAGTTTAACCGCTGATTGGAATTTTGCTGCTGACCAGTATTTTTGGTATTTTCCAATCGGTCAAGATTTGTAAAATACATAAATTATTCTCTATTTATCCAAAAATTACAAATAAATAGTAATTGGATTTAAAAAAATATTATCTACCTATTGGCATCAGTTTTATCACTTCATTCCAAACTAATTAATATATGAATTTTAATGGATTTTTCTAATTGGTTACAATTTGTAAAATTCATAACTAATAATTTATAGGTCATGAAAAATAAAGTAAAACGTGTATTAAAATCAGGAAAATATAATTTAAAATATGGCATGGTTTTGATAACCTAATTCACATATAAAGAAAAAGGTGATTTTAAGGGTTTTTGTAATTAATGTGAAAATGACTCCAAATCTACATATATGCTTAATAGATTCCTTGGAAGTTGAGGCTTGGACCTAGATCGAACTTTGGATTATTTTGACTCTAAAGAGATGTAAGATTGCATCCCACATTATTTTTTATTGAGTAATTTCTAATTCCTCCTTATTAATGTATGTTTGCATCCCTTATTATTCCTTTTGAGCAATTACACCTAAATTATCATTCTCTTGGTCCTATGGACAATATCCTACACAATATTCTTTCTTTTGAAAATTTTGGTTCATGTGAACTACTATACTTGGTACTAATCTTGTGATCATATTTGGACTTTCTCTTGGTCTCTTTCTTTTACATTGTTCATGTTGGAATACTATTTGATGTAATGTGATATCTTTTGCCCACTTGTATATTGGATGTTTATGTAGTCCATTAGTATGATGGCAATATTGTGAATCTGACTATACTGGGTACTTGCCTCTACATTAAGCATGCTATGTGACTCAGTAGCACTAGAGTAGTATAATCACATCAGTTTTTGGGCAGTATGCCCCTGTTATTTTGTGATGGAGGTGGTGGTGCCCCATACCCGGGTTTCAAGT
Source organism: Alisma plantago-aquatica (assembly GCA_963693085.1). Lineage (NCBI taxonomy): Eukaryota > Viridiplantae > Streptophyta > Magnoliopsida > Alismatales > Alismataceae > Alisma > Alisma plantago-aquatica. Next base: position 256,225,737 of record OY856412.1, read on the forward strand.
TTGTGAAGCTTGTCCCACCTTTTATATATATTGGTAGTTTGGTAGTATGTCATTCTCTATTAGGTTTCAAGTTTGTGAGGCTTGGACGCCTTTGTCTTTATATTGTTCTAGTATTATGTTTATCTCACATGCATGCAAGTTAATTATTACGAGGTGTGTGTCATAATTTATTATATATGATAGTATGGCACCCTTTTATTTGTTTGGTTATGGCAAGTATATATTTTATTGTTGTTCTTTGTTTTATGCCTAATTGGGTAGTACTTTTCTCTTTCGTGGGAATTCTTTATTTTGATGTCCTTTATTCCATATATTTCACAATTTCCTTTTTAGTATGCACATACCAGACTTTGTTGATGTCTTCTACTATTTCACTTCTTATTGGGGTATGCTTCCAACCCTAGGTGAAGGACAAGGAGGACATGGCATGAATTTATGGACTTAGATGAAGGAGTTCAAAGCTCAGAAACAAACATGTTATTGTTTATATTTCCCTCTACTTAGATACATATGTTGTATCTTACATGTAAACCATATGTGGGAGATTATGATGTACTTTTGTAAACTTTTGTGAAGAATGGAATATAGTCTCTATTTTTATCTCACTTCTACACTTTGGTTGTTTTGATTACCGATAATTAAGATTTGAAAATTTTCCAACCGCTCCAAGATACCTTTTACGTGTGTTTGGACTAGAGGTTCTATTCTTAAAATTTTTAGTAGGGCTGGGTCCCCTCTGGATCTCACTCCTTACAGCATGGTATCAGATCCCATGGCAGTCAAAATCTGACTATTTCAATTTTGTCTCCCTAATTAAAACCCTTGCCTTATATAATTACCCTATATGTGATAAGTTCACCATAGAATTAATCTATGTTAATAATATGATGAGGTTTTACATGATCTTGCCCTTATTTGATAGTGACATGTATCTTTGGATGCAATAAGGTTTTGACTTGAGGATGAAGTCTGGTTGAGGATGAGTTACTTGTAGGATAAGGAGATTTTAATATGGGAAAATTGTGACTTGGTTTCCACACTTGATTTTGGATCCATATCTTGTTTTATGTCGAAAAGATTTCTTCACTGAAAAAAAAATATTTTCATTATACTACTATATGTACAACAAATATACATCTCTGATTTGTCGATATTTTCTTAAACTAAGTCACAATGAAGTGATATGAGAAGTTTTAGTATAGAAATCTTAAACATAGTTGGAATAGAATCTAACCCTAGTTTTGTATATGAAGAAGTGACTAGGAATCTGTGAAGTAATATAAAGGTATAGTGGACTTACCCTTGGTACCCTATGACTTTTTGGTTGTGTATGTAGGGTTGTTAGGTTAGAGACACAGGGACCTATATCACAACCCTAAGTTGTTATGACATGTTAGGTATATACATCTCTAAAACATATAAAACTAAAACATATGTGGGAAGCCCTAAATGTTTTTAGTTTGACTTGTTAGGTTAAACCTTTTAAGGGGTGGAGAGTAGTTGGTTGTTGATGTTTGGATCAATAGATTTTGAGGAAGAAGTCCTTTTAAGGGGTGGAGTGTCGTAACATACTAGATCTTGGACCCTACCCTAGAACTTTGACCTTTTGGACGTAGCCAAACAAGTTTGAGGTTAGATCTAAAAAAATGTCAGGTATAATCTTAATGAGATAATGCATGTATAAATCATCCTAATGTAACCTAATGTTTTCACATTAGTCTTGGGCCAAAAATAGACGCATAAGATATGTCACATATGATAAATAGAGATTTCATAATAATTCATACAAAATAACCATACATAACTCTTAGGATAGTAATATGAAGTTTTGGAACATAATTGAATAAATAATAGTACTAGTAAGGATAATTGGGACAAGTAATGTAATAAAGGGCCATAAATATCAATTATGACATATCTCATAAAAGGAATTCACAAAAGTGGAAACAAACTTCAAATTCATAATCTACATTCTAAATATACTCTATATGTCAATTTTCATCTTATTTGGAAACCTGGAATAATTAGGGTAAGTTTAGGAGAGAGAAAATGTGTAAAAACCATACGTGATCAATAATATGATAACTAAGTTACACAGATGGAAATAAAGGCAAATTCGTGTTCAATACACTAAATATAACTTGTGAATGAAGTTTAATGTTAGTAATGCATGAGGAAAGAGAAACTAAGATTTGATTAACTAATACATCAAAAGTCTTTAAAAGGAAAATCTAATTACATGTTCAGATTCTACATGTCCTACTTAGACTAGTTGCAAATTTTGGCTTTAATTGAATGTTTTTTAAACTCCCAAAGGAATTAGGAAAGAAAACTAAACTTTAAATAATTAATATTTCATGTATATATACTTGGTTTCTCAAAGTTCCCACATTAAATGTTTGTCACATGTATTTTTCCTTTTTTGTCAGTGTGTGTATTACTTTGGATGGTTGTGATCTAATCTCTGTGTCTAACTAGTTGACTTGGAGTCATTATGTGCATGTCTCTTTTCTCTCCCACTTGGCTTTCCTCTTTTTCTTCGCACACAGTAGTGATGTTCTCACCAAATCCCGATCTTTCACTCCTTCCCTCATTTTCCTTTTCCAACCTTTCCTTTGCAATCCCCTCACCTTTCTGCACCCTTCCATCCTAAGTTTTCTAGGGTTTTGTTTCCTCAACTCGTCTATCGGTGAGTGCCAACTCCTTTCTCGTATTTCTACCTCCTTTCCTTCTCCACAAATCTTCTTTATTTTAGACCTCTGTATATATGCTTCCCTACCTTCCTCGAGGTGCCTGACACCTTTTCCTCCAACTTGTTTGATCTCAAACAACCTAGAATAACCCTCCCCAGCCTCATCTTCCCGTATCATCAAGGTTGAATTCTTCGTTCTTCCTTGACTCCCTATGAGGCTTGGAGACCACCCAAAACACTTCTTCGAGGTATGTAGAAGCTAAAACAACCATCAACATCACCAATTGTAAGGTATCCCATGTTCCCCTCTTTTGACCTACTTAATGATCGCCTAACCAATTACGCATTTCTCTCTATCTTTTTTATCCTTATCTTCACTCTTAGCTTCTTCGACCGATGCAGAGTAGTTTCCATAATTATTTTCCATTAAGGTTCTACCTAGTTGGCTCCCTGAGCTCCTCCACTTTCCAATAATGGTGGCGAGTGTTTCTTTGGATATTTTTCTCTTTGGTATATGTTGATAGGGGTCCTTGAGTTCGGTTTGATGATGGCAACATGTTGGTCGTTGTTCCCTGACATTTTGGTTGAAGAGGTCGCGAATCTGATCCTCGAATGTGACATGCTTTGTCTATGATCAGTGTTGAGCTATTCTCCTCAAGCAAAAGATGATCACATGTGATTTCCCCAGCCTGCCGCTCTGTTCTTCTTTCCTTGATTTTTTTCACCAAGGGTATAAATGTCTTTTCACTCTCAATTTGGTTTCCTTGAATGCAAGCCTCGCTAGTTTCCCATTCGGCCTCATTGGCATCTGGCTATTGGGCCAACTCAGTGAGTTTAACTGCTTATTGGAATTTCACTGCTGACAAGTATTTTTGGTATTTTCCGATTGGTCAAGATTTGCAAAATCTATAACTAATTCCCTGTTTATCCAAAAATTACAAATAAATAGTCTTTGGATTCAAAAAATATTCTCTACCTATTTTATCTCTTAATTCCAAACTAATTAACATATGAATTTTAATGGATTTTCCTAATTGGTTATTAATTTGTAGAATTCATTATAAATAATTTATAGGTCAGAAAAATAAAATAAAATACGTTTTGATATGGCATGTTTTGATAACCTAATTCAAATATAAATAAAAAGGTGATTTTAAGGGTTTGTGTAATTAATGTGAAATTGACTCCAAATCTACATATCTGTTTAATAATTTCCTTGGAAGATGACGCTTGGACCTATATTGGACCTTGGAGTGTTTTGACTCTGAAGAGAGGTATGATTGCACCCCACATTATTTCTATGTTGAGCAGTTTTTAATTCCTCCTTCTTAATGTATGTTTACATCCCTTATTATTCCTTTTTAGCAATTCACCTAAATTATCATTATCTTGGTCCTATGGACAATAGATACATAATATTCTTTCTTTTGAAAATTTTGGTTCATGTGAACTACTTTACTTGGTACTGATCTTGTGATCATATTTGGACTTTCTTTTGATCTCTTTCTTTTGCAGTGTTCGTGTTGGAATACTATTTGATGCTATGTGATATCTTTTCCCCACTTGTATGGTGGATGTTTATGTTGTCCATTAGTATGATGGAAATATTGTGAATCTGACTATATTGTATACTTGCCTCTACATTAAACATGCTATGTTACTCAATAGAACTAGAGTAGTGTGATTGCATTGGTTTTTTGGCAGTATGCCCCTATTATTTTGGGATGGAGGTGGTGGTTCCCCATACCCGAGTTTCAAGTTTGTGAGGCTTGGCCCACCTTTTATATATATTGGGAGTTTGGCAGTACATCGTTCTCTACCAGGTTTCAAGTTTGTGAGGCTTGGTTGCCTTTGTCTTTATATTGTTCTAGTGTTATGTTTATCTCACATGCATACAGGTTGATGATCATGGGGTGTGTTCCCTAATTATTTATATGTGCAGTATGGTATCCTTTATTTGTTTGGTTATGGCAAGTATCTCTTTTATTGTTGTTCTTTCTTTTATGCTTGATTGGGTTGTACTTTTCTATTTCATGGGAAGCCTTTATTTGGATGTCCTTTATTCCATATATTGCTCAATTTCCTTTTTGGTATGCACATACCAACCTTTGTTGATGTCTTCTACTATTTATCTTCTTGCTGGGGTATACTTCCAACCCTAGTTGAATGACAAGGAGGACCTAGCATGAAGTTATGGATTTAGCTTAAGGAGTTTAAAGCTCGGAGACAAACTTGTTATGGTTTAGATTTCCCTCTACTTAGAACCATATGTTGTATCTTACATGTAAACCCTATGTAGGAGATTATGATTTACTTTTGTAATTTTTTATGAACAATTGAATATAGTCTTTTTTAGTCTGTTGCTACACTTTGGTTGTTTTGATTACCATTAATTGAGATTTGAAAATTTTACACCCGCTCCAAGATACCTTTTGGGTGTGTATGGACAGAATGTTCTATTCTTCAAATTTTTAGTAGGGAGTGGGTCCCCTATGGGTCCCACTCCTTACAGTTTAACAATGGAGGAGTGTTGAGATACACGCAGGAGGGACAACCTCACAGCCATCACTAATGAAAACAGTCATCATATGCATATGATTGTTGTTATCATCAAATACATGAAGAGGATCTCATTCACATTGCAAGTGTTGGATCAATGGGCTCTAGAAGGGGGGTGAATAGAGCTAAAGTACTTAAACCAAATTCATTAGACCTTCAAATTACTTCCAAGATATAAGATTATAAATATGAAATTTGAGTGCAACTAGAACATACATAGCAAGGATGAGAGATATTGAATGAGATCAAGAACAAGCTATGTATAGTGGTTCCAAACTCCAAACTATGAGAGTGTACATACACTACCTAGAGAGGTCAACCTCTTATGTTTTGCAACCATTGCACCCTCCTTATATTCCATTATAAGAGATATGATAAGACCTTCCTTTTATAGGGAAAGGATACCTAGCCTTCCTTTTTAAGGATCAAAAGGATCAAATAAACATACAAAGGACTTACTCATCCATGACAAAGAGTCTTATACCTCACCAAGGACTTACACACTTTTGCAACGAGTCTTACGCCTTCACCAAGGACTTACCCACTCTTGCAACAAGTTGTACGCCTTGAAGGAATTACCCACTCTTGACTTAGATCTTCCTCCTTTGACTTCACCTTCACCAAAGAGACTCCTTCCCTTCTTCTTCTTCACATCTCTTAGCAATGGGATAGAACCTTCATCTTCATGATAGAAAGAGAGATGTGGAGGTGGAGGAAGTGAGAGACGCACAAGATATACATGATATAAAGATAGATTTGGAGGTGGACGAAGTGAGAGCCTCACAAGATATACATGTAGGACTACCTCTCTTACAAATATCCTACTCACTCTAATAAATGCGGCAAGTGATTAAGCTTAAGAGTGGAAGGAAGCTCTTGGAGTCACTCAACTATAATATATGGACCTTAATAGTGCTTGGTTAACCATGGGATGAAGCCCAAGGGGTCCTAATTATAGTTGAGGTTGCCCAATAGCTACAAGAGACACTTAAGGATGAATTCTAGTCGTTTGGGGTGTTACAATGAATATATTTTTGAGTTTTGCAACACTCCAACAGTTAGAAATAATTTTTTTACACATTCCATATAATACAGTCGATCGAGTTTACTTTTGGAAAACTTAACTGATGGCACTATGAACAAATCAATTTTGAGTTATTGGTCAAGTTTATCCTAGATGAAACTCGATTGATGGCTTAAAATTGATTTGCATGTGTAGGGGAGTCGATTCAGTTTGTCCTAGGGAAACTCAGTCGACCCTGGTAGTTCCTAAGATCCATCAAGGGTGTCAGTTGAGTTTATCCTAGATGAAACTTGACTGACAAAAGTTCCTGTGATGAATTTTGGAAAGTTCCAATAAAGTGCTTAAATACTTGATTTAAGTGCTCCTAATTTTTCTAGGCTTAATTACAAGTCATATAATCATTACATGTGATTTACAATATGATTCTAATGAGTTTGAGGTCTTTTCCACAAAAGTGCACTTGATTTGATATTGACTTGTCTTTCTCCAAGTTGGGATGTGCAAGTTAGGGCATTTGGAGAGTGTCTATACTTAATCTGAAATCACTCAAGTAAAAGTATTAGACACAAATAAGTGGAATGGTTAGTCATCGTCAAAAAAAGGGTTTAGTCAATTAGACTCTAAGAGTTAATTAAACTTTGAGTCAACATTCTCCCTCTTTTTGAAGATGAAAAACCATTTCATAAATGTATTGAAAGCATTTAAGTAAAATCATACCTTTTAGAGAAACCTAGAGGTTTCAATAGAATTAAGCTTATATGCTCTGCCTCAATTAATGCTAATGGAGTTCTCATACTCCCCCTCAATTGATGTTATTTCTCCTGCATTCTTAGCTTTCATAACATTTATAGAACATATGTATACTACTCATATATGTCTTCTACATATATGTGTTCTCCCCTTTACACATGACATGTCTTCTCCCCTTTTGTCATTTCAAAAAGTGAGGGGTTGAAGAGCTAAAATACAACTTGTTAGTAAAAGGAGATACCAAATTGTAGAATGTAGAGTAGAAGAGCAAAAAGTAGGGGATTGTCCAATCAATGTACATAAAACAAATCAAGACATGCATTAGAACAACCCTAGATGTAGTTCTAGCAAAATAATCAAGGTAAGGCCATGCAAGTAAGTAACTCAAGATAGTAGATATGCAAGTCAAGGAACAATCTTGAGCATATATGAAACAAGATACAATCATAGCATATAGTTGGATACTAATTGATGAACAAGACTAGAACTACATGTAGATGGACTACTAGTAGATGATATCATAATTTAGGGATACTAGTAAGATTTAGGTCATAGCAAAGGACTCACAAGTTAAAGAACAAGCTATGAGTAGAAGTACAGAAATATCCAAACAAAGAGATATGCAAGTTTAGAAGCATGAAAGGATATAGCTCACTAGAAAATATGCATCATTATCAAAAGATGATTACCACTAATAACCTTAGGTTGCATCAAAAGATATACTACTAATTAGATGTAACAAGTTAGAGCACAACGGAGGAAATTTGGATTACAACCGAGAAGATCAAAGAGATCGTCATCAAAATATGCAACAACTCAGGACAAGTAATTGCAAGATATAGAGATACCAAAATAGAGCAATAAGAAAGATAGAGTTGTATATAAGATAGGCAATTTAGAACTTGGAAGTATACATATCATAAGAAGGTACTAAGGGGAGTGTCATAGAATAAGGCTATTGATTGAGAAAATCTAGTTGAGAGGAAATTCTCATTCAAAAAGCTATCTGCATATTATGTGTATAGTGTGGTCGGTTGAGTTTTTGGGTTAAGCTTCATGACCGATAATAGTTGTTGGCAATGCCCATTGGTGCTTTTTGGTCAAGTTTCCTTACGACAAACTTGGTTGACAACAATTGCTGTCAAAAAGCATATATATTTCAGAAAAACATATCTAGAGGCATGATAAAAATATAAGTCATATTCAAACATGTGCAAGCAAGTTAGTAATTCACTATGAAAGCATCATGGGCAATTTTTGAGCAAGAAAGTGATGAGAATCACAACATACCAAATTTGACTCAAAACCATATGTAAAGAGCATACTATATTGACAAAAACAAGTTATGATTGGATATAAGCAATAGTATCATTACCTCTATTCCTACCATTTCTTTTCCACATGTTGTCACCCCATACACATCTCACCTTTCTTCTTTTATGTGAATTGTGAGACCTATTTGAAAATCAAATTTGACTCAAAACCATATGTAAAGAGCATACTATATTGACAAAAACAAGTTATGATTGGATATAAGCAATGGTACAATTACCTCTATTCCTATCATTAGCAAGTGACCTACAAGAAGAAAGATGAAATGGTCCCCAATCATATTTTTGGGTCCATAGGGGTTAGCTTAGCAACCCAAGTCCTATTACTCTTGGGTGTTTTCCAAAAAAGACAATATGTAGAATAATGACCAATTTCATTGCAATGATTACATGTTCCCATGGCCTTGGAACTAGAGGATTCTTCATTGAAAATTGAAGGTTCTTTGTCTTTGTTGTTCCTTTGGCTACTATCAAGTCCAAAACCATCTCTACCCATTACTTCGGCAGTATGATCTAGGATTTGATTGAGATTCTTTTTATCATTTAATAATCTTTGCATAGAGGACCTCAAAGTATGATTGTCATGCATAAGAGAAGTAATAGTAGAAAACAATTGATTGATGTTATCTCTAGCATGCAAAAGATCAGTTACTAAGAAAAGAGTATTGCTCATATTAGAATCTTTTTCAATATGAAGATCAACAACATTATTCTCTCTACTAGTAGAACTAGAACAAGATTCATGGACATCTATTTTAGTAAGAAAAAAAAGCATTCTCTTTTTCTAGCAAATCAATATTAGAAAGATGGATACTATTTTCATATTCTATTCCTTTCATAGCAAAGTCATTGTCCTCTTTTTAAGTTTTAAGAACATTAATATCGAGCATGAGAGAATTCACAATTTTAGTATGTTCTTCATTAGAACTAGGCATAAGAGGTTGAGCTTCTAGAAATTTGGTCTTATCAAGAAAATTAGTATTTTCAAGTTTAAGAGAGTCTACTTGACTAATATAAGTATTGTTTTCATCTTGGAAGAAAATATTAGCATGTTCAATATCATCTTTTTCTTCATACAACTTATCAACAATTCTAGCAAGCTTTTTATTTTTCATTTTGGTAGACATAAGAGATGCACAAGTAGCATGAATAATGACAATTAAGGATTCTTTATCTAAAGAGTTTAGATTTACCTCATTTGAGTCTTCATTTGAACTTGCCATGAGAGCAAAATGGCATTCTCCATCTTCACTAGAGCTTGAGCTAGATCATCTACTATAATTTTCACTTGAGCTTGTATTGGAGGAGTCACTAGAGATTTTGTACCATTTCTCCTTCTTCTTTTGCTTCTCTTCTCTTCTCTTCTCTTGTGATGATGGGTCCTTTTGCCTTGTGGACAATTTTCCTTGAAGTGACCCTTATTTTCACATTTGAAGCACTGAGTGGAGGAGGGGGGCTTGCCTTTATAGAATTTACCCTTAGAGTACATGGCACCTTCTTCAACTTGAGAGTATGGAGAAGCTCGACCAACAATAGATTCAATTTGGGCTTTGATTTCAGCCTTCTTCATTCTCTTGAGCACTTTCTCTTCTTCTCTTTCTTCCCCCTCTTGCTTGTCAAGTTTAACTTCATGGGCTTGTAGATTTCCTATGAGCTCTTCAATAGGAATATCACTAAGAGATTTTGTTTCTTCAATGTAGGTCACCTTGGATTGCCACTTCTTGCGAAGAGTTCTAGGATATTTGAATTTATCTCTACTTGATCCATAGGATGACCTAGAATGGCAAGACCATTCACAATGGCATTGAGTCTTGAGTACATCTTGGCTACCTTCTCCTCCTTTCCCATCTTGAAGTTTTCAAGGAGGCCTTTGAGCATATAGATTTTGGTTTCCTTCACTTGCTTAGTCCCCTCATAAGTGACACATAGATTTCTCCATACTTTACAGGCCATCTCACAAGAGGAAATTTGGTTGAACTCGGCAGGTGAAAGGGAGGCATAGAGAATGTTGATGGCTCTAACATTCAAGGTTACTTTCTTCAAAGTAGCTTCATCCCACTCTGCTATCTTTGTGTCTGGTTGTAAAAGAGTGAAATCACTGCTATACTAAAAATTTGAAGAATAAAACATGTATTCCAAACATACTCAAAAGGTATGTTGTAACTGGTGTAAATTTTTTAAATCCTTTATACAATGGTATACAAAAGACCAAAGTGTATGAAACAGAATAAAAATCATGACTATATTCAATTTTTCAAAAGATTACAAAATTACATCATATCTCCCATTAAGGGTTTACATGTAAGATACACCAAAAGGATCTAGATAGAGGGAAATCAAAACTACACCAACTTTGTCTCCAAGTAACAACTTCAAGAGTTAGGTTCATGCTAAAAGCCATGTACGCCATATACAAATCCTAGGATGGTCCTCCAAGATCATGCTGTGTGGTCTGGTCCTAGGCCTTGCTCGACACCATGATCAAATCCTGGGTGGTTGGGAAGACACCCAACAAGGGAAAGAAGCAAGGTATGTGTCAAATATTGAATGAGGAAAAAAGATAAAGAAATAATATGGAAATAAAGGCTAAGAGTTTATCATAAGATGAAGATGGTTAAGAGTATGAGACATAAACAAATAGATGCTTTGCCATAACTAGAAAATAATAAAAGTTTTGCATGCATGATTAATATTGACTACCTTAACTAAGTAGGGTTGAGGCACCTACCGGACCTCAACCAAATAGGTGAGGGAAAGTAACTCATTCTAGTCACCTATAAAACATTTTATATTGGGGAGAGTAACATATTCCCCTAGGTAAATTTACACATGCCCTATCTATGGGTGGTTGTACAAAAGTACCCCTACACCAGTTAAATAGTCTAATAAAATCAACATGCTAAAAGAACTATGACAAGTATAAGCATCAATTTATATAAACATGGCAGTGGGGTACAAGACCCAAGAAATAAATAACAAATTTTTTTTTGAGGCAAGAATAGCAAAGAAAATAATAATAGTGAGATTAGGGTTTAATAAGTGCCTCATTAGGGAAATTAGGTTAGTTTTGCAAATATTACCAACTTAAGGTGTAAGTATGCACATACCTCTCTTAATGAATTCAATTACTCACTTTCACCACTTTTATTGAGTCCAAGGTCCACTTTTCCTATTTTGAATGTATAATCCTGTATTAGGTTTTTTCATATGCATTAATGTAAAGAAATCCTAACTTTTGTACTTTTTGAACAAAACTCCCATTTAGACTCTAAAAACATCACCATTGATCCTATTAGGTTCTCCTAATTAAGAAAACATATAATTTTTTCAATTTTGGAGTTATGATGATTAAAGTGTATTTTTTGTGATTTTTATGTATTAAAATCACTTTTTTAGAAAAGTCCCTTCAAAAAAATCAAAAATAAACCTCAAAAGTATTTTATTAGAAAACTTACATTTTTCTGATTCCAAAACACATTTACTTTTAATTTTTGGACAAGCGAATCAAAAGATATGATTTTTGCAAAACTGACCAATCAGAAATTCCCAAAAAGCCATGTAAGCATTGAGAATCACAAGAAAGGGGGAGAGAGAGGGAAGGTCGAGCCTGATAAGTTGTCCCAATAGGAATTGGCCAACTAGACCAAGTCAACAACAAGGTAGGAATTCTGTGGATTCAGTTGAAAAGACCAAAAGACCCATACATCACACATTAGAACCTTGATGTGTGATAAGGCAAATTTGTAAAACAAATGGTAGTCATCTTCTTCGCTTCATTTGCACATGTGGGCAACATACAGATCTTCAGGATATCAAGGTCACAACCCAGATTCACAAAGCTTGACAAGATAACAACAACAAAGATGCTCTTCATCTTCATGGCCTCTTGCTGAACCAGGCAATCCACAATAAGGCCACTACGGTGGCCTGGAGTGCCTAGAGCATCTCTCACCATGTCTGCAAAAGCAAGGAGAACCAGAAATCCACACAATGGAGCAACCAGGAACAAACAAAAATAAAACATGCTCGAGATGACCACAAGCCAGTGCCTAATGCAAAACTAGCCGAGAAGGAAGCACAGGCGGCAGAAAACATCCTTGGGTTGCACACATAAAAAAGTAGGATGAAAAGAGGGGAAATAGATATAACTCAAATTGAGTTGATACAACACTGGTAAATCCTTTTTCGGATCACTTTCAAAGTGTCTTGTGTGTCTAAAAACATGCCCAGAGGTCACCACCTCGCGTCATAGTCAAGGTGTGCACTGCAGGTTGTCTGGGTATAAGGAATATGCTCTAGGATGTGCGAGGTTTGGGGAGTATGTCTAGGGCAACAAAAAATTGGTTTTTAACTATGGTGTAGAGAATAAGGAGGGGATATATAGGGGTCTAATGACCCATGGGGGCGAGGAGAACAGGAAAAATAAGGAAGCAAGGCAGAAACAGCGGAAGTGAAGACCCCCTTTTGTCGACCAGACTGTAGATATACCCAAACCCTAACAAAGCAGGGCTTGCCCAGTTCAGACTCATGTGAGGAACGTGGAGAGCAAGAAATCTGGGAGAGAGGAGGAGAGAAGAGAGAGATTGAGAAAAAGTCTCGCCGCTATTACTGTACGGAGTCCAGGAGTCTGGGACTCAAGGCAGGAGAAAAGACATAAATTGTGAGATCTAGATCCGACGGCCGAGAAAGATCTGCATATCTAGAAAATTTGAAGACCCGTGTGACAGAAAAAATAAAGAAAACCTTATCCAAATCGAATTCTAATAAAGTGACATACATAATTATTTAACTTTTTCTCTCTCTTCAATTGAGGGTGCAAACAAACTCCAAATTAAATGAAATTTGGAATCTAGCCTATTTTGGACATGTGGAATCCAAATATAGCCTTAGTTTTCATTTTTGGAGACTCTAGACTCTAATGTAAATCATATTTTCTCTTTCTTATCACATTATAGACTTCTAGAAACCACCAATTAATGTGAAACTTCACCCTTAAGAAAACCAAAATATCTAGAACATGAATTGGCCATTAATTATGTCCTTTGAGATTATTTATCACATTATTTAACATTTTGGGCTTTCTCTCTCCTAATCTACACATGTACATTAAAGATTATCCAAATTACATGAAAATTCACCCAAAGATTATATTTAAGGTTTAGATTACGAATCCCAGATTATTTGTCACTTTTGGAGTCATTAAATATTTGACCTCATATTTTGGAGAAAATTCACCTTTTCTTTTCAAAATAAAAGAGATATAGTTAATATTATTCCAAATTTATGAAACTTGGCCTCCAAGCCAGATCAAACCCAAGGAAACTGAATATCAAGTTATTTTTAACCAATTAGTCTTCCTTTTATGAGTTTTGGCGTATTATCCATTATTACCACAATTTCTCATATTAAATAATTCAATATCACATTAACATGTTTAAAGCATTATAATTCATTCCTTTTTCTCTTCCTTGCTCCATAAGGCTAAGGAATGATCTAGAATGAATTATTTTTATTAATATGTTACGTAAGTGGTAAATTTGCATATTAGACCCTTAAGTAAAATTTCACTGAGGTATTTGTGCATAAACCCTTTTATTGGTATAAATAATGAACATTATTCACCAAACTACTATTATTTCCACAAATTCAATATAAAGGCCAAAGAGGAATCTTAGGAAATGGGTTAAAAGAGAATATATCCAAGGTTTTAGTTTGTTACACGGATAGCTTGTATGGAAGATCCACCATTCTCCATAGCTCAAGACTTGATCCTTAGATGTAGAATTGTAACATTCTCTTCCAATAGAGGAAGTTACTCCCATTAAAGAATGGAATGTTGATTAGGTATCTTCCCACCTTGATGATCGCCCATATTCTCCTACTTGTAGAAGTATTGATTGGATAAGATCCGCTCTGATACCATTGTTGGATCGATGGGATTTAAACCAAATTGATTAGACCTTCAAATTACTTCAAGATATAAGATTGCAAATATGGAATTTGAGTGCAACTAAAACATACATAGAAAGGATAAGAGAGATTGAATGAGATCAAGAACAAGCTATGTATAGTAGTTCCAAACTCCAAACTAGGAGAGTATACATTCACTACCTAGAGAGGTCAACCTCTAGGATTTTGCAACCATTGCACCTTTCTTATATTCCATTATAAGAAATACAATAAGACCTTCCTTTTGTAGAGAAAGGATACCCATCCTTCCTTTTTAAGGATCAAAATGAGCCAATAAACCTTACAAAGAATTTACCCATCCATGACCAAGAGTCTTCTACCTCACCAAAGACTTACCCACTATCGCAATGAGTCTTCTGCCTTCACCAAAGACTTACCTACTCTTGAAACAAGTCTTCCACCTTGAAGGAATTACCCACTCTTGACTTGGATCTTTCATCTTTGACTTCGCCTTCATTAAGGAGAAGATTTCACCAAGGGACTCCTTCCCTTATTTTTCACCTTTCTTATCCTAGAGAGAGAACCTTCATCTTCATGATAGAAAAAGAGAGTTGAAGGTAGAGGAAGTGTGAGCCTCACAAGATATACATGTAGGAATAGCTCTCTCATAGCCGACAAGGAGTGGCTCAAGTAGTCAAGCACGATGTCCCCTAACAAAGGGACCCGAGTTTGAATCCCAGTTGCCGCCTTGCTTTACCACCCTCCCGGGTGTTCGGCCTCTGCCACGGGCATGGGAGGGGGTGGGGGAGAAATATTTCTTTCTTAATCCCAAGAATAGCTCTCTTACAAATCTCCTATTATGTATAGTTGAGATTGACCAACAGTTACAAGAGTCACTTAAGGATGAATTCTAGCCGTTTGAGGTGTTGTCATAGATTTTTTTTAGTTTTGCAACACTCCAATAGTTAGATATACTTTTTTTGTAAATTCGTACAGTGTGGTTGGTAGAATTAAAAGTAAACTTGACCGATGGCACTATATGACAAATTAATTTTGAGTTGTCGGTCGAGTTTTGACCGGCCTAAATCGCACGTCCAAAAGGAGTGGATTAACGTAGTCAGACTTTTAAAGAGATAATCTGACTCTCAGGACCCCGCAACGATAAACGGGGTCCGATGTAGTGATCGGGTTCGAACACAAGGACAAGGTTGGTCGTGTTAAGAACGCGGAATCAAACACTCTTATACTCTAGTCGAAAAAGGGGATAAAGAGATGTTCCCTAAGAAATGGTAGCACATAAACAAGAACAGTAAAACAAAAAGAAGCAAAAGAAACAAATTGTAAACAAGTATATGGGGAAAACTGGAGTTGGGGTTCACCAACTAAAGCACCTCACCAACATGTAATACTATCTCTCTCTCTTGCATACTCATATCAAGATTACAAGCAACCATTCAAACGTCTATTCCACTCTCTCTCGAGATGAGGATAGATCTAAGTCTAAAAGAAGCCTCTAGATCTCTTGAGATTACAGCTCAAAAACCTCACAGTAGAACAAATGGTTAAAGCTTTAGCATTCCAACACTCTCGTGCATTCATACCACTCCATGACATGGGATAAAAGTGATATTACTCTCTTGAGATATCAACAATCAAACATCACAAGATGGTAGCTAAGCATACAAGTCAAGCATTAAAATAGGTGCATGGAGATAATCTTGATAAGAATATGTGTATTCAAAAGAAAAAGACAATATACATGTTGGGAGAGCCTTAGTGGCTACTCCCAACCCAAGTTAAGGTGTTTAGCCACTCATGTTTGCGGACAACATGACGACGTTACAAAAAGACAGATCCATAAGATACCACGAAGGGGGAAAAGGGGTACAAAAGGATGAAACGATAGATCTGGAAGAGAAGAAATGTGATACTACACACTACTTCTTAAGATCTAGATCTACTGGGTGGATGGCCTTCTCCTCTCAAAGAAGGGGTGGGCGTCCATCTTCTCTCTCCTCGGCTTCCACCCCTAGAGATCCAAGACTGATGTATGGATGGTCGGAGATGAGTCTGGAAAGCAGCAACACTTCGTGGCCTCCGGATCTGATCTCTCCCCCCTCGATCTGATATCTCGACAACACAGATGGGTGTGTTATTTATAGGCGCATTCCACCGACTTAGAACCGCGGTCATAGTTTTTCTGTTAAGTGAGGGCAAGACCGTGATCGTGGTCTCTGCCTTATTCCTCTCTGGTCACGGTCCATCTTGGTCGCAATCCTCCTATAACTGCGGTCATGATTCTTGTCATAGTCGCAGTCTTGGTCTTTGAATAACCACAGTCACGATCTCTAGATAACTGTAGTTGCAGTCTTTGGATAACCGTGGTCGCGGTCTTTGCTTATTGTCTGAGTCTTCGAGATGTCTGTTGCTTTGGAATCGTGGTCGCGGTTCCCAAAAATCGCGACCTAAGTTGTGTTGATTCTTGAAATCATTTAAACAATGCTTTAATAAAAAAGATAGAGAAATTATGTGAAAAGTTAACTAAATTTATACTAAAAGTGGTATAAATATATATAGAAAGCACGTAAAGTACAATGTTATCAACTCCCCCAAACTTAGAATCAAGCATGTCCTCAGGCTACGTGCAGGTTCGAGAACTCAAAGAGAGAAAGAATGAACAAGCTTAAAAGACAAATAATAGCATGACTAACATATCTCATCCTTGCATCAAGACTGTTGTTGTATGTATTCAATCCCTCAGGTCTCAATCTTCCCCCCTCAACCGGAGTTGCATAACTTCATTTTTCTATCATAACCTTCCATTGTAAAAGGCTCCTCCTTCTCAACTTATCACCCTTTCCCTTAGGTAATGACCGTACTAATTCTAGATCTTTTTCGAAGGATAGCTTTCACACCAATTCTTTATTTTTCAGCTGACCCTATGTTGATGTGTTCAGGCAGGCTTAAGGATTTTAGGTGTTTTCCTCTTCCCCCTGAACTCCTCACCCACAACTATCATAAGAACAATGTTGCCCTTTTTGGGCTTCTGACTTTAATTCAGGTGGTTTTGTGAGATTTCATTTAGGATTGGAGGTGTGTAAGCTTGGCTTCAAGATTCCACTTACAGGCACAACATATTTGCATTCATGAGTGCATCAATATACCGGCCGTGCAGAAACTTTTGGCATCTTTTTGGGAACAACTCTCATATTTTTTTCTTTATTTATTTTTGGCTTTTTACCTCTCTTTTCAGGCTTGAGTTTGGGGAATTTTACTTGGTCTTCTGGGCGGCCAAGCCTCTTTTAGATAATCTTTGAAGAGGGTAGCTTTTTCCCTTTTTACGGAGATAAGGGTTTTCTGGTCAAAAGCGTCAGGTGAGGGTGGTTGGTCAAGAGTATGACTAGGTGAAGTTCTCTAGTCTCTGAGGGTTTCATGAGTTAAGGTTGTTACATTTACAATGTCTTATTGCAAGAATGAGATATAGCAGTATTTCTATGACTATTGTTTTACTCATGCATTCTTGTGTATGTTGCTCATATTCTTCTCTCTCAGAGGGTTGGAACACAACATTTAGAAAATTTAGCAAGAGAAAGTGAGCTTCTAAAAGGTTTGTTGTAACAAAATTTCAAATTTTCAAAATTTTTAACGGTGTAAAAGGAGTAAAAGGGAAAGTGAATGAAAAAGGAAGTAAATGAAGAAGGAAGGTACAAGTACCTCTGTGGCCCGTTTATGACACCTCCCCCAAACTTATCCTACACCCCGTCCCGGGTATCAAAATTTGAGTAAGATGTATAAACAAGCCTTCTTTATTTGCTTATTTGTTGGGGAATGCCCACTTGGACTCAAGGAGCATGCTTGCGTAGATACCCCTTAGTACATGATATTGCTCGTACTATATGTTCTCTACCTTGAAGCTAATAGTGGCAATGGCTACCATCCATGACAGGCAGAAGAACCCACAGTCATTGGATAGGGGTACCTGTTGAGGACTTTTGTGGCAATATTGAGTTTTCTTGAAGTCCTTGCCTTTTATCATAACGTACCCTTTGCAGTGATGCCTTATCATCTCAACGATTACTTCGGTGTAGGTATTTGCCTTTTCTTCTGTAGGAGACTTTGTTGTTGTCATGTTGGTCTTTTTGTTGAGTGCAAAGGCTGCGTCGGAGCTGTTATATAGAACTACAGTCCTTTTCAGAATGTTGACATGTAGCAAAGTCCAGTGGTTGTCATGAAGAATTGGCAAGAAGATGTGCTCTGGCGTGGCCACTTCAAGTCATCATTACAGTCGTTCCATTTTCTCCTGTCTTCTTATGTTTTAGGATGTCGTATACTAGTAGGAAATACGCCATGTGTGAGTTTGGCATTGAATCCCCTAATAATGCCTGGTAGGTGGACATCATGTTCACAGAAAGATACCCTCAAGTTTTCAATGTTTCGCGGAGGTCATCTTTTAATACGCATATGTCATCTTGTTGAAAGATGACATCTCCTGGTGAGTCATCTACTTTTAGAGAACTCATAATTATCATCAGTTCTTCCATTGACAGGCTGAAGTAGCTCCATCTATCAAAGTTCTCAAAAGAATGTGTGATTTCTCCTACCGACCCATCTGGTCCATTGTTTCCTAGCTCTTCTTCTTCAACTTCTACTTCTATAGGCTATTCTTCTACAGGTTGGACTTCAGGAGTTGCTACCACTGAAGACTACTTTTGTTCTTTGACGGTTTGCTTTGCAGCTTCTTCAGCCTTTACACTCCAGCCCGCCATCCAAGTTGTAGATCTGGCTGGTTCAGACAGATCGACCCACATGGTTTTGAGTTGTTTCCTCTAAGGTACCTTTTCGGGAAGAGGAATGTCCATGTGAAGCCTGCAGGGTATGGCGTCTGCGGGCATCGCCAGATCATAGAAAAATTGATGATCGTAGATGACTTCCATGACGTACACACCCTGCAGTCCATGCAGGTCTTCTGCGTTTAGATCTTCTAAGGGTATGCCCTTGTTGATGGCTTCCATCATGCGCATAACAATGAAGGCGCAATCCCCCAAACCAGTTTCTTCTTGGGGAACCCTTTTGTTGATGGAGAATAGCTTCCTGGACCCTTGAAATTTTGTGCCTGCCTCTTTGATAGCTCATTGTAGGCGTATCAGAATCTTCGAGGCTTCCCTGGA
Organism: Alisma plantago-aquatica; assembly: GCA_963693085.1. NCBI lineage: Eukaryota > Viridiplantae > Streptophyta > Magnoliopsida > Alismatales > Alismataceae > Alisma > Alisma plantago-aquatica. The sequence continues at coordinate 256,245,171 of OY856412.1, forward strand.
GTCCTTCCTTTTATATATGAGAAAAGTTCTATCCATCTCACTTGCGCAACAGTTGAGCTCCGTCGTCTTACGTTCATATAAATCGACAACAATTAGTGCCCAATGCTTTGCATTCCTGATGGGTAGCACAACAATTCTGGTCTCTTTCCTCCGGACTGCCACTTTTAGCTCCAACACTTCTGCCACCATGTATTCTTCTTTATATAGTAGGCTGGCCAGACGCGTGGTCATGTTGAAGGCTAGTTGCGGCTTGTTCGGGTGCAAGAACTCTTCCAGGAGGGTGGTGCAAAGTACCTTGAACATTCTTTTGTGTACTTGCACCTTTTCAAGAAAACCCTTCGGAAGTCATCACTGGACATACGTCTACCCTTGTTGTTGTACATAATGTCTGACCCGGGTAGATCATCATTGAGGACATCTTCCAGGACATGGAATTCTCTGCAGGAGATGCGCGACACAGTCATCATGTCCATGTCCTTCATCTTACAGAGCAGAGGGGGAGCTGTTGCATGTAACTTTATCCTGGCTTCAGCTTGTCTCTCCTTGGTGGGCTCATCTGTGAAGAAGGTTGCTTGTCCGCCATCCTTGTCCTCGGGTGTTCCCTCCTGTGCCATAGGTGTCGAGGCTTCTTGTATCGTTGGCATAGCCCTTGCCATTTGTTCATCAACTTTATTCGTAGGTTGTATTGTGGTTGTTGGTCCAGCTTCCTCTGAGGAGGCTTCAGCAGTGGCGTTGTCCTTGATGTGACTCTCCTCAGAGGCTTGTCCTAACTTGGCTTATGCAATCATTTTCAGAGTAGCCTCCATCTTCCCATCATAGATGTAGTCGTGATGCTCTTCAAGAGGTTGGAAGAGGAGGAAATCATTACTTTCTTTGAGCCTAGCCCCCATCTCAGCAATCATCCTGTCTAGCTCTTCTGCTCTGACTGAGCTGAGCTCTGTGACCACCTCCTCTGGATGAGCATCTACAATCTTCTCTTTTAGAGTTGGAGAGTGTGCTGGAGGGGAGAGGTGATGTTTTGCCTGATGTTTATCTTCGTTGGCGGCTTCATCCATTACTTCCTCTAGGTCACAGTTGAGGTCGAACCCCTTTGATTGTGTTATGTGCTTCTCATTTTGGGGGCTCGACCTTTTCATTAGCTGGGTCCTTTTTGGATCAGCAGTGGGAGATTCCTTCCTGTTTGTGCTCTCGACTTTTATTATGCCGGCTCTTGTTGTGCCGGCTCCCGCGCCCGGTCTCCGCACGTTTTCGTCATGGCTGGAGGGGCTGGCTAAAGAGCATGTCGGGCTAGCTGGGCGGTTCGTTCTATTTTTCTCCCATTGGGCTTCGAGTTCCTCATTCTCCTGGTCGAGCTTCCGACGGTCTTCTTGTATGCCTTGGTGCTCTTCTTCGAGGGTTGTTATCATCTCTTCGTAATCCTGTGCATTTCTCTGTTGTCGGCGCGGATGGTCTGCCCCTCCTTCCGCAGGATTTTCATCTCCTCCTGCATCTTTTTTAGCATCCCCATCATCCTCCACTGATTGCTTAAAACTTCTTGGATAAAGTTTGAGAATGTTGTCATCCTGTCATCCAACGCTTATACCTACGTTGTTAAGGATGAAAAAGATGTAGAAATTTTTTCATTTATAGTATTGGTTTGATGCATGTGTTCCCACATTGCATCAAACCTTATACCCAAGGCACCACCGAAAGAGGGTTCTTGTTGTTTCTATTGGTGCAACTGCTGCTCTATGCGTGCTATCGACGAGCTCAGTACGACTGGTTGCTTAGGTGGCGGTGGTGGGGCATCTCTCCAGATTGGCCCTTCTCTGCGTCTGCCTCCGGTACAGCTTGAGAGCCTTGTCTTTCTGGCTCCACCTCCAGCATGTTGGTGGGTTGTGGGGCTTCTTCTGTAGGCTTGCCCTTCCCCGCCTCTTCCTCCATAGCTATAGTTTCCTCTTGTGGCTTGGGAGATGTGGGTTCTACAACCTTTTCACCTAGAGGTTGTTTTGCGGCCATTTCTTTTTCAGCTGGCTTGATGGTGGCTTCAGTCTTCTTTTTCTCCACCACCAGTTTCTTTCTCAGCTCCTGGTTCTTCTTCTTTGTTTGTAGGACTGGGGCACTGCTCTCACCTGTTGTGGGTATTGGATCTGTCGGTGTGTTGGCGTGCAGTGCCCCAGATCTCATCTTCTCAATGTCGTCGAGAGTTGGTCGTAGATTTTGGGCATCATAGAATGCCATCTCAAGGAGGGGGTAGTTTCTTTGATCCTTTGTGCTTGAAATATGCCTTCTCCCCCTTCAGATCTAGGATTCCCATACTGGCGAGGGACTTGATGTCAATGCTTTGTTGTCTCTCCATTTCTTCATATTTTTTAATTTCTCCTTCTTCCAGTAGGTAATCGGCGATCATTGTAATATGACCGCCCATACAGAAAGTAGATTTTCTTTTCACGTCACCGCCTACTACCATCGACAATCTTTTGATCAGAATTCTACCAATATTCACCTGTCGTTTGTTGATCATGGACCATATGAGGAAAAGGTCCCCCTTGTTGACTGTCCCGGTCTCTGGTCTGGCATCTATGGTAAAGGCGGTGATCTTCTACATTATTCTGATGAAGCAAGAGGTGATTTGGGAGGCTTTGGAGTTCTTAGGGTTTTACTTCTCCTCCCCAGTCAACTCATCCACATGGTGTTGTCATATGCAGCAACTTCTCTTTCCCCCTGAGCTGTTGAATAGCCTTTGGCTTCTTCTTTAGTTGTTGTGAATATCCTGTTCAGGTCTGCATCCGTCATCATGTGGGTTTTTCCCCCTAGCCATACTTAGAGCATGTAGTCTCCACCTCCTGCTACTTGTGTCTCGCTACTGGAGGCGACCTTTGTCATTGAAGACAAGAATTCCAGATTCATCCTCCTGTAAGACTTTTCTTCGGGTGTGCAGATAGTGTGGAGATTTGCGCCCTCTAGGAACTTCATCGTCCTGTCTTAGATCTCCATCTTCTTGAAGTCCTCCACGTTGAAGTAACGTGTCGGGCTGCATTCTTTGTTCTGGGATATCCAGTCATAGGTAGATTGGTGTAATAGGTCATGTGGCATGAATGGTGGCTCCCTTTTCTGCAAAGAGGTTTCTCCCACTTCCTTTTCTGCCCTTGCTTTCTTGCTGGGCTTGGGTTCCTTCAGTACAGCTTTTCACTTCTTCCCATGCATTGGACTCCCTGACTCTTCTTGTCAGTATTCAGAGGTCTCTGTCTCCTCCGGTTGTTCTGTTTCTTCTGGGAACTCCTCTTGCGGTAGCTCCCCCAGTATCCTTTGATACTGCTCTAGCCTTAGATGCATCTCTACTCTTTTCGGCACTGGCAGAGTGGTGTTCCTTTTCAGAGCTTCTAACAAGCTTTTGACGATCTTCTCCACTTCCTTCAAGGATGTGTCTCTCTTGTATAGTGGGTCGCTTGTGGTGGGCGAAGACATTCTACAAATTTAAAACATTAAAGGAGATTAGGTCCTGATAAGGTATATTGAAGATTATTTTCAATGTTCTGGACACAAATATCATCAATTGATAGGTTATCTTCATCAAAAAGATAGTTAGGTTTCAATTTTTATAAAGTAGACAATAGGAACCGCGATCGTGGTTATTGTTACTTCATAGCATTACCGTGGTCGTGGTCTTTTAAAGAGATTGCGATCAATATTATTGTAAGGGATCGCGGTCGCGGGTCATAAGGGAGAATCGCGGTCACAGTTGTCTTGGTGTAGAACAACCGCGGTCATGATTCTTTTGGTGAGCCTTACATTACCATGGTCGCGGTTTCTAGAAGAAAGAATACAGTTGCAGTTATTACTGCGGTCGCAATTTTTCTTCAGGCAAGGCTAAACTTGCAATCTTTTTGGGTTTTGGGCGAAAACCGCGGGCGCGGTTTTGAGGGGTTTAACATCCAGTGGTCGCGGTTCGTCTTCCTCCGACCCTTCAGCTTCTCAGACCGAACGTTCATTCTTCATTCATACCAACATCCATTATTCCACTTTTAGGGTTTTTAGGGGTTTTTCTCTTTAGGGGCAATCAACAAACAAGTTGTGTGGTTGGAAAAGTGGGAACAACATTATATGATCATCGGCCATCGAGAATCAGGGTGGAAGGGCTTTCTAAGAGAAAGATAAAGTTTACCTCGACAATGTGATTGCAGCTATGATGGCAGAAACGAAGCATCGGCGACGAAAATAACAAAGAAAATGAGGAGTTACCTTATCGACGGGTGCGGTTGTGATGGCGACAACGATCGCGGGTGGAAAACGGCAGACTGGCGGTGGCAGGTTGCGCGTATCGATTCGGCGCGGAGGTCTAGGGTTTAAGATGATAGCGACGATAGCGTAAAAAATCAAACATTCAGGTTTTAAAGGTATTTATAGGCATCAAGACTGCGACCAAACTAACTGAGGGAAAAGACCACAGTCGTGATTATGATCACGATCCACGGTAAGAGAATGAATGTGGTCATGATTTTTCAGATCGACACGGAAGACCACGGTCACAGTTTCGCTTAAGTAAAAGTAAAACCGCGGTTATAACCGCGACCAGATCAAATAAGAGTCATTTTTTTGAATAAAAAGATTAAACTTAAACTAATAAAATTCAAAATGAAAACGAATATGTTCACAAAAAGGAAGAAAAACTTAAACTAATAAGAGAAAGAAAGAGAAAAAGAAAGAAAGAAAGAGGTGAAAACTTGGGTTGCCTCCCAAGAAGCGCTTGCTTTAAAGTCTCTTAGCTAGACTTTATAAAACTTCATTCCTTGGGCACCGTAGAAGGGTATGGCAACTCTTCATTGCTTCTCTCCTCTGGTTGGCTTGGTTCCTCCAAATCAATCTCAGATCTTCTCATAAAGGCCTGATCTTCATAAAACCATTGTATCCTATGGCCATTAACCTTGAAGATTCCAGCTTTCCCTCCTTGGATTTCCATCACTCCTGATGGGTAGATTTTTACCATAGTGAAGGGACCTGACCACCTGGTTCTTAGATTTCTAAGGAACGGCCGAATGCTAGAGTTGAAGAGGAGTACTTTGTCTCCTTCATGAACATCCTTTTTCTTTAGGTGGGTGTCATGCCACACCTTGGTCCTTTGTTTGTAAATTTTTGCATTTTCATAGGCATGCAATCTCAATTCTTCTCATTCTTGTAGTTGCAGATAACGTCCTTGTCCAGCCTTTTCCATGTCCATATTTAGAAACTTAATCGCCCATAGGGCTTTGTGCTCGAGTTCTAAAGGTAGATGGCAAGATTTCCCATATAAGAGTCGATAGGGTGTAGTTCCAATGGGGGTTTTGTAGGTGGTTCTATATGCCCAAAGGGCATCATCTAGCTTCATTGCCCAATCCTTTCTCGTTCTGCTAACAATCTTTTCAAGAATTTGCTTCAGTTGTCTGTTTGACACTTCCACCTGCCCTAAAGTCTGCGGGTGGTAGGGTGTAGCAACTTTGTGTCTGACTCTGTACTTTTTCAGCAACTTTTTAAACTGCTTTTCTCCAAAGTGGGATCCTCCATCACTAATAACAGTTTGTGGTATACCAAATCTTGGGAAAATTGTTTTCTCAAATAGACTTATAACAGCCTTGGAGTCACATGTTTGGGTGGCAACAACTTCCACCCATTTCAAAACATAGTCGACAGCAATGAGGATGTATTTATACCCTTGGGATGGTGGGAATGGGCCCATGTAGTCGACTCCCCATACGTCAAAAATTTCTACTTCAACCCATTCTGCCATAGGCATTTCATTTCTCTTCCTAATATTCCCTGTCATCTGACATTCCTTGCAATATTTGACATAAGCAGCAACATCTTTGAACAATGAAGGCCAGTAGAAGCCTGATTGTAGGACTTTAGCGGCGGTCTTTTCACTTCCCAGATGTCCTCCATAGGGTGAGGAATGGCATTCCCTCATAATGTCAGGCACCTCTTCCTCAGGAATACATCTTCTGTACAAATTATCTGAGCATCTCTTAAAGAGCATAGGATCATCCCAATAGTGATTCTTTATATCTGAAAAGAGTTCCTTTTTCTGATGGTAAGTTATCTCCAGGGGTAACTCCCCACAAGCAAGATAATTACAAATATATGGGAACCACGCCAATTTTTGTTCTTTGACTTCTATCATGAGCAAAGCCTCATCTGCATAGTTATCATTAATGGGTGGCTCATTCTTGTCTTCGACGACAATCCTTGATAAGTGGTTGGAAACTACATTTTCTTCCCCTTTCTTATCAATGATCTCATGATTGAACTCCTGGAGTAATAAATCCCACCTTAGCAACCTAGGTTTAGTGTCCTTTTTCTACATTAGGTATCTTATTTCTACGTGGTCAGTGTAGACCTTTACTTTTGCCCCAATCAGATAAGACCTGAACTTATCAAAGGCGAAAATGATAGTGAGCATTTCTTTCTCAGAGGTTGTGTAATTTACCTGCGCTTCGTCAAGAGTGCGGCTGGCATAGTAGATGACATGGTGTTTCTTGTCCTTCTTCTACCCCAGGACTGCCCCTACGACATAGTCACTAGCATCGCACATCAGCTCAAAAGGTAGCTCCCAATCCATAGCTTGAAGAATAGGTGGGGTTACGAGTGCTTCCTTCAAAGTCTGAAAAGCCTTCAAACAATCATTTGTAAAATCAAATTCTGCATCTTTGATCAGCAGATTTAACAAGGGTTTTGAAATCTTAGAAAAATCATTTATAAAACTTTTATAATATCCAGCGTGACCAAGAAAACTTCACATTCCAATCTCGAACTTAGGTGGAGGTAGTCTAGCGATAGCTTCGACCTTGCTGACATCTACTTCAATTCCTCTTTTTGAGACCTTGTGTCCCAGGACTATGCCCTTTTGCACCATGAAATGGTCCACAGAGGTACTTGTACCTAAAAACTACTAGAGGGGGTGAATAGAGTTTTATAGATAATTTAACAATTATTGAACTCAAACAACCACAATGAAAAATATTGGACAAGGAGACACAAGGTTTAGAGTGGTTCCAACTATAGCAAATACTATAGCCGTCAATCCACTACCCGGTTGCTTACCCAACCGGGATTTGAAAAGAAATTTATTTTATTACCTCTTCAAGGAATTTACATAAAATGCAATCTCTTTTCCTAAACCCTTCAAGCAGCCTTCACCTAGAAGTAATCGCCAACCTTGAAGCAGCCTTCCCTTGAAGTAGATGCACCAACTCCCGTTGCACCAGCCTTCTGAAGTAGCTTCCTCTTGCGATATCCTTCTTGAAGTAGCTTGAAGTCACCTTCTCCACCTGAGAAGTCAATCCTCTCCAATCCGCAGCCTCCAACCCTAGGAGTAGTAAGGAGAGTACAAAAGATAAACAGGAACAAGAAAGGAAAAGGAAATTACAACTTATCCTTTAAGCCCGAGGCTTGATATGCCTAGATCAAGCGTAAGATCTCCTAGCCAAGTATGTGAACTTGTGATTGCTGTGGGTAGGAGAATCTAGCCTATAGGACACGAGATTGAGCTAAGGAGAATGTAGGCCAATGATCACAGTGCTCAAATTGCTTGCAAAAGATTGCTCAAGTATGCTCAAGTGTATTCTCAAGTGTAACAAGTGAATTCTAGTGTCCTATGGCTTGTCCTATTTATAGGAATGGCCTAAGTATGCTTAAGGACGTTCTAGACAACTTCTAGAGGTTTCTAAGTGCTTAACTAGCCGTTAGGTACAAAGTTGTTGCTTTAACAATGGCTAATTACTTTATTCTGCAGTTGCTGTCAGAGACCATCTCGGTCGACAAATGGTCGACCGAGACACCTACTCGGTCGAACTTTTGTCGACCGACAGGCTCTCTGGAACAAGTGATTTGCAACGTCTTTCTTCAACTGCCAACTAACTTGTCTGTTGTGTCTAACGGCTACTTTGGATCTTTCTCGGTCGAGAAGATTGTCGACCGAGAGTGTCTCGGTCGAGGAGTTTGTCGACCGAGAATGATTCTGTTTCAAGGTTTCAATTTAAGCACTAATTATATGTGTGAGTGTGCAAAGGTGATTCTATTCAAATGGGATGACATGTCTAACTATGGTGTTTGGCTAGGGAAAATCTAACGCTTGATTTACATGCAAATCTAAGTACTTGTACATTATATATTTGTACAAGTTTTACAACATTGATTACATTGCATGAAAATATAAACAATTTAGCTTGTGGATTTTCCCTGCTACTTTGTCATCCTGCACACTCAAGTAGCTCGTTAGATTAATAAGAATGAAATGTTTGTCATAATCAAAACAAAGGGATTTTTAGATGTCCATTTAGCCAACAATCTCCCCCTTTTTGAAGATGACAAACATTTCCAAAATAAATATAAAACATATGAATTTCATACCTTTAGATTGCCTTATGTATCTTTTCCTCTTGTTTATAAAATGTGTGCTTATTATTCCCAATGAATTATGGAACATGAAATCCAGTTCATTTGGGAATGTAGCAACTTTCAATGTAAAGCCAAGAGTATATTTATGAAACTCATTGATTGAGTTTTTCATAAATACTAAGTTATAGTTTTATATATCTCTCCCCCTTTGTCATTTCAAAAAGATAACCGTTTTAATAAAACCCCCCCTTAATTAGATAACCATTTTGATAAAAACTCCCTCTTAATTAGATATCCCGTCAAATCTTAATGAAAAAGATGTCCATTGAAAAGCCAAAATGAACCAAGTAAACGTATTCGTTTTAAGAACCGCAGATATCAAAGAAAACATCTTCCAAAGGAGTAATAAGCAATTGCTTCCTAATGTTGTTGAATTGATCTAGTGGAAGCGGTTTTGTAAAGATATCAGCGAATTGATTTTCCGTATCAACATGATGAAGGGAAACATGATTCTTTGAGATGTGATCCCTTAAGAAGTGATGACGGATTTCAATGTGTTTTGCCCGGCTGTGTAAAATAGGATTGTGTGCTAAGTTTATGGCGCTCGTGTTGTCACAAAAAATAGGTGTAGATGAAAGATTAAAACCATAATCGCTTAATACTTGTTGTATATAAAGCACTTGAGCACAACAAGACCCGGCTGCCATATATTCAGCTTCAGTTGTAGATAGGGCAACCGTATTTTGTTTCTTACTAAACCAAGATACTAAGGCTCTCCCTAATAAGAAACAGCCACCACTAGTACTTTTGCGATCAAGTCGACAACCAGCATAATCTGCATCAGTATATGCTTTAAAATCCAAGGATTGTCCTTTTGGATACCATAAACCGAAACAAGTAGTACCAGCTAGATATCGAAGAATTCGTTTAACCGCTAGAAAATGAGATTGCATAGGTTGGGATTGAAATCGAGCACAAAGACCAACGGAAAACATAATGTCCGGTCGAGAAGCAGTTAAGTATAGCAAACTACCAATCATGGCTCTATATAAGGAATCATCAATAGGTTCCCCATTTTCATCCTTATCAATTTTGATAGAGGTAGCCATAGGAGTAGTAGCATGTTTGCATTGATCCATCCCAAAACGTTTTAAAAGTTCTTTAGTATATTTTTCTTGGCTTATGAAAATTCCTGCAGGTGTTTGCTTAATTTGAAAACCAAGAAAGAATGTTAGTTCACCCATGAGGCTCATTTCAAATTCTTTTTGCATAATGTCACTAAATTGTGTGCATAATGAATCATTAGAAGCTCCAAAAATAATATCATCAACATATATTTGCACAACTAAGAAATCAGATGCATATGTTTTGAAGAATAAAGTAGAATCTGAATTTCCAATAGAAAAACCATTATCAAAAAGATATGTCTTGAGCCGTTCATACCAATTCCTAGGTGCTTGTTTTAGACCATAAAGTGCCTTTTTAAGTTTATAAACATGGTCACCTTTTTCTGGTATTTCAAAGCCAGGTGGTTGAGCAACATAAACTTCTTCTTGTATGATGCCATTGAGAAATGCACTTTTGACATCCATTTGATATAGCTTAATGTTTTTATGTGCAGCAATAGCTAGTAACATCCTAATAGCTTCAAGTCTAGCTACGGGTGCATATGTTTCATCAAAATCTATTCCTTCTTGTTGATTATATCCTTGTGCTACTAATCGAGCTTTATTCCTTATGACTTCTCCTACCTCATTGAGCTTATTCCTAAAAACCCATTTAGTTCCTATGATAGTTTTGTCTTGTGGTTTAGGAACTAAATCCCATACATCATTTTTAGTGAATTGATTTAACTCCTCTTGCATGGCTATTATCCAGTAATCATCCTTAAGAGCTTCGGATACCTTCTTAGGTTCAATGATAGAAATGAAAGCCATGTTTGCAACATCTTTGAAGGAAGACCGAGTTTTGACTTTATCATTTGGATATCCAATAATTAGTTCTTGGGGATGATCCTTGATAAGCCTAGGTGTAGGTTGTGTTTCAACTTGGGGATCGGATATAGGAATTTTCTCACTATCATTGGGAATGGTTATATTTTCGAATTGATTAGTGAGATCAATGATATCTAGAGTTTCAGATTTTGATTCTTCATGAAAAGAAACATGAATGGATTCCTTAACTTTTCTAGAGATAGTGTTATATACTCTAAAGGCTTTGCTAGAAGTGGAAAATCCCAAGAAGAATGCTTTGTGTGATTTAGAATCAAACTTGTCTCTATCATCTTTGGTATTTAAAATGTAGCATGTGGAGCCAAAAGTATGAAAGTAGTCAACTCTAGGTTTCTTAGAGTGTAGTATTTCATATGGAGTTTTCTTCAAATGAGAGTGAACAGTTACTCTATGAAGCACATAACAAGCAGTGTTTACAGCTTCAGCCCAAAAGGTTTTAGGTGTGTTGTGTTCAAGCATCATGGTCCTAGCCATTTCCTGTAGGGATCGATTTTTCCGTTCAACTATACCATTTTGTTGTGGGGTACGTGGAGCAGAAAAATTATGAGTATACCCTTGAGATGTACAAAAAGTCTCAAATGTATGATTTTCAAATTCGCCACCATGATCACTTCTAATGGTACATATTTTATGTTGTAAAAGATTTTCAATCTTGGAACAAAATTGCATAAAGACATGAATAGTATCATCTTTAGTTGCAATAAAATGTACCCATGTATATCTACTATAATCATCAACAATAACAAAACAGTATCGTTTACCACCAATAGATTGTGTCCTCATTGGTCCAAATAAGTCCATATGAATTAACTCTAAGGATCTACTGGTGCTAAGTACATGTTTTGATTTAAAAGATGTTTTGGTTTGCTTTCCCATTGTGCAGGGTTCACAGTTTTCAGCTTGATCAAAAGACAAAGCAGGTAATCCACGAACAAGATTATATTTCACTAACTTTTTAATAGTATGTGAACTAGCATGTCCTAACTTTTTATGCCATAGTTGTAAGGTATTTTCATTTGCAAGCAAGCATTTACCTACTACTAATTTCATAGAGTTTGGTTTAAGGATGTAAAGATTTCCAACTCTATTTCCTTCATAAACGACATTTGTAGTGTTTTCTATCAATAACTTGCAGCAGGTTTTATTAAATAACACATCATAACCACTATCACATAGTTGACTTACACTAATTAAATTGTGATGCAATCCATCAACAAGTAGAACATTTTTTATTTCAAGATTTGTTCCAACATTACCTATTCCAACGATCTTGCCCTTACCATTGTCTCCAAAGGTGACCGTTCCACTTTTCTTTTCTTCAAAAGTTTGAAATGCGTCCTTGTTTCCGGTCATATGTTTGGAGCAGCCACTGTCAACTACCCATTCCTGCATTAGAATGTAGATTTTGGTACCCATGTGATGGTCCGATAAGGTTAGAAACTTTTTAATTGCTTATGTGTATAAAAGTTCTGATATAGAAAACCAGTCGGTCGACAATTCTTCGACCGATATCTATCTCGGTCGACAATTTGTCGATCGAGCAGGTTACTGAATTACAAGCAAAAACACAGATAATTTCTCGGTTGACAATACTTCGACCGACACAGAGCTCGGTCGACAATACTTCGACCGACAAAGCTTCTGTTTCAGTACAGCAATGCAGAGAGAATAATAACAATAAGCATGGCACCTTTTGTTGAGATAAGACAAAATAAATAGCAAAATTAAGCATTTGGTCATATCTCAACTACATTCCATTCTTCTAAGTTTGGGGTTTTGGGATCCAAACTAAGTCGGACTCCTTAGTCTTATAGGGGCATGAAAAACAATAATGTCCAAGACGTAAGCAGAAATGGCAAGTAATAGAGTCAATTTCATTTCTCTTTCTAGCCATTGTGTTCTTGGGTACAAACATAGTCTGGGTCTTTTTGGGTTGGTTTTTCTTTGGAACATATCCCAAACCTTTTCTTCCATTTAAGACAGTACCAACTCTTAATATGTTATCAAGAATATCTTTTCTTCTTAACTTATAAAGTTCTCTTTGCAACGTAGCAATGTCATTCATCTTCTTATGTATATCTTTTCTTGCTTGGTCTAAATCAGAAAACAATGAATCCTTTTCTTTTACAATATTATCATAGTCCGAATGGTTGCACAAGATAGGTTGAGTTTGATAATCTTGTAGTTTAGCTAGCAAATCAGTCTTTTCTTTTGATAGAAGATCAACATTGGTTTCCAGATTGAGTAGCTTTCTAGTGCAATCATCTAAAGATGTTTTTAAAGATACATTTTCAAGATCAATGTTGTTCTTTTCATAAGAAAGTTCATCTAATTTAGCAATGAGCTCATTATTTGATTTTATAGCCTTCTTTAGTTTCTTCTTGGCATCAACATACTTATCATGAGTTTCTTGTAAACTAGTAACTAACTCTTCTTTAGGAAGATCAACTAGGCTTACCTCTTGAGAGTCTTCATTTTCTTCTCTTACCATTAGACATTCCACCTCTTCTCCGCTTTCACTGTCACTTGACTCATCCCAGGCAGCTTTATAGGCTTTTTCTCCTTTCTTCTTATGTGAGCTTTTCTTTCCTTTCTTTGCTTTGGGACATTCATTTTTTAAATACCCTTTCTTCCCACATTCAAAGCACCTGGGAGTAGAGGAACTAGAAATTTTGTTAGACTTAAACCTTTTGTACTTCTTACCGTTTACGATTAAGGCTTCTTCTTCTTCTTCACTTGACTCCTCACTTTCTTGTGTGACGACTTTTGAGGCTTTGAGAGCCACATCTTTCTTCTTCCCACTTTGGTGTTCACGTTCTCTTCTTTCTTCTTCTTCTAGATCTGCTTCATGAGCTTCTAAATTACCGATGAGTTGTTCCATTTTGAGGCGAGTGAGGTCGTTTGCCTCTGCAATGGCTGTCACCTTTGGCTTGTATTTTGGAGGAAGTGATCGAAGAATTTTTGATACTTGATCTTCCTCAAGAACAGGTTTTCCTAATGCACTCAAACCATTAATAATAGTAGAGAATTTTGAATACATTTCACTAATAGTTTCATTAGGATCCATACGAAAATGTTCAAGCTTTGTTTTAAGCAGGCTAATTTTAGAATTTTTAACTTGGGCTGTACCCTCATAAGTGATAGACAATCTATGCCAAATATCATACGTTGTATCACAATTTGAAATTCTATTAAATTCTCCTACAGAAATAGAACAATATAAAATGCTTACGGCTTTTGCGTTCATTTGGGCCTGTTTTACCGTGTTTGCATCCCATTCCGTAAAGTCATTTTGAGGGAATTCATAAGGAGTAGATACCATTCTCCATATATCCCAGTTGACGCCTTGGAAGTAAAACTGCATCCTTCTCTTCCAGTATTGGTAGTTTGTTCCATCGAACGCCGGTGGCCTAGCAACAAGAGTCCCTTCAATGTTGAGGTTGTTGAGCATTCCATCACCCATTTCTTCAAGACCTTGTTAGGGTTCCTTGAAGCCTTGCTCTGATACCAATTGAAAACTACTAGAGGGGGGGTGAATAGAGTTTTATAGATAATTTAACAATTATTGAACTCAAACAACCACAATGAAAAATATTGGACAAGGAGACACAAGGTTTAGAGTGGTTCCAACTATAGCAAATACTATAGCCGTCAATCCACTACCCGGTTGCTTACCCAACCGGGATTTGAAAAGAAATTTATTGTATTACCTCTTCAAGGAATTTACATAAAATACAATCTCTTTTCCTAAACCCTTCAAGCAGCCTTCACCTAGAAGTAATCGCCAACCTTGAAGCAGCCTTCCCTTGAAGTAGATGCACCAACTCCCGTTGCACCAGCCTTCTGAAGTAGCTTCCTCTTGCGATATCCTTCTTGAAGTAGCTTGAAGTCACCTTCTCCACATGAGAAGTCAATCCTCTCCAATCCGCAGCCTCCAACCCTAGGAGTAGCAAGGAGAGTACAAAAGATAAACAGGAACAAGAAAGGAAAAGGAAATTACAACTTATCCTTTAAGCCCGAGGCTTGATATGCCTAGATCAAGCGTAAGATCTCCTAGCCAAGTATGTGAACTTGTGATTGCTGTGGGTAGGAGAATCTAGCCTATAGGACACGAGATTGAGCTAAGGAGAATGTAGGCCAATGATCACAGTGCTCAAATTGCTTGCAAAAGATTGCTCAAGTATGCTCAAGTGTATTCTCAAGTGTAACAAGTGAATTCTAGTGTCCTATGGCTTGTCCTATTTATAGGAATGGCCTAAGTATGCTTAAGGACGTTCTAGACAACTTCTAGGGGTTTCTAAGTGCTTAACTAGCCGTTAGGTACAAAGTTGTTGCTTTAACAACGGCTAATTACTTTATTCTGCAGTTGCTGTCAGAGACCATCTCGGTCGACAAATGGTCGACCGAGACACCTACTCGGTCGAACTTTTGTCGACCGACCGGCTCTCTGGAACAAGTGATTTGAAACGTCTTTCTTCAACTGCCAACTAACTTGTCTGTTGTGTCTAACGGCTACTTTGGATCTTTCTCGGTCGAGAAGATTGTCGACCGAGAGTGTCTCGGTCGAGGAGTTTGTCGACCGAGAATGATCTTGTTTCAAGGTTTCAATTTAAGCACTAATTATATGTGTGAGTGTGCAAAGGTGATTCTATTCAAATGGGATGACATGTCTAACTATGGTGTTTGGCTAGGGAAAATCTAACGCTTGATTTACATGCAAATCTAAGTACTTATACATTATATATTTGTACAAGTTTTACAACATTGATTACATTGCATGAAAATATAAACAATTTAGCTTGTGGATTTTCCCTGCTACTTTGTCATCCTGCACACTCAAGTAGCTCGTTAGATTAATAAGAATGAAATGTTTGTCATAATCAAAACAAAGGGATTTTTAGATGTCCATTTAGCCAACAGTACCTTCCTTTTTCATTTACTTCCTTTTTCATTCACTTTCCCTTTTACTCCTTTTACACTATGAAATGACATTTCTCCCAGTTGAGGACCAAGTTCTTCTCTTTACAACGTTGCAGGACCAACGATAGGTTTTTCAAACAACCATCAAAATCTCTTCTATAGACAGAAAAATCATCCATAAAGACCTCCATAATGTCCTCTAGAAAATTTGAGAACATCGAGATCATGCAACGTTGGAATGTTACAGAAGCATTGCATAATCCAAACGACATTCTTCGGAAAGCATAGGTACCATATAGATAAGTGAAGGTAGTCTTTTCCTGGTCGTCGAGTAAGATAGGAACTCGGTAAAACCCAGAATAGCCATCTAAAAAGTAGAAGTATTCATGATGCACCAGTCTTTCTAGAACTTGGTCGATAAAGGGAAGTGGGTAGTGATCTTTCTTCGTCGCCTGATTTAGCTTTCATTAGTCTATACATATTCTCCACCCGGTCATAGTCAGGGTGGCTACTTCATCTCCTTTATCTCCTTTCATAACAGGCATCCCCCCTTTCTTTGGCACAACATGAATAGGGCTTACCCAATTTTTGTCGCTAATTGGGTAAATAATACTTGCGTCTCTTAGCTTAATGACTTCCTTCTTCACAACCTCTTTTAACATTTGATTTAGCTTCCTCTGGGGTTGAACCAGAGGTTTTGCCGATTCTTCCAAATTTATGTGGTGCATGCATAG
This sequence comes from Alisma plantago-aquatica, assembly GCA_963693085.1. NCBI lineage: Eukaryota > Viridiplantae > Streptophyta > Magnoliopsida > Alismatales > Alismataceae > Alisma > Alisma plantago-aquatica. The sequence continues at coordinate 256,261,186 of OY856412.1, forward strand.
GGCAGGATTAAGCCCCTTGATGTCATCCACGGAATAGTCAATAGCTTGCCTATGAAGCTTTAATTCCCTAAGAAGTCTTTCCAATTGCTCTTCAGTTAGTTTAGCATTAACTATAACAGGGTTTCTCTTTTCATGATCTAGAAATGTGTACTTCAAACCTTCCAGCAATTGTTTCAGTTCTGGTTTGGGTTTAGGTGCCATCTCTTCCTCCGGTGCCTGTTCTAGAGAGGCATACTTAACCGTCTCGATTATTTCCTCTTCCTCGCTCATATCTTCTTCGTCTTGATTTAGGTAGTCGAGGATCTCAGCAACCTCAGGGTCTTCAATTTCCAAATCATGATTGTTTAACGCCCTCATAAGAGGGTCTACTACTGTTGTATCTTCTTCTACTTCTTCACAATATTGGTTGTAGCTATCCATAAAGTAAGAAATTTTGAGCAGGGATGGTCCTTTCATGGTGTCTTTTACCTTGAAATCAATGTGGTCATTTCTGACCCTCAGAGTTATGATGCCTTCAGCGACATCAATCAGTGCCCTCTCGGTCGCCAAGAAAGGACGTCCGAAGATGATAGGGCATTTAGGGTCTTCAATAGTGTCAATGACAACAATATCACATGGGATGAAAAAACTTCCCACGCGAATCAGAACATCTTCAACTACTCCCACGGGCCTTTTGAAGGTATGGTCCACCAACTCGATTCTCATATTGGTCCTGACCATATCAGTCAGTCCCAATCATTATCGAGGCTTAAAGGCATAAGACTGATGCTAGCCCCCAAGACAGTGAAACCCTTCCTTTTGATGTTATCCCCTACAACAAAAGGTATAGTAAAGGCTTCAGGGTCCTTCTTATTGGTAGGTAATTCTGTCTTTACGAAAGCAGTTGACATACTGGCAAGGTGCACTGTTTCAATCCTTCCTCCTCTTCTTTTCTTTGTGATTAGGTCCTTGAAAAACTTAGCATATGTTGGCATTTCTTCTAAAGCATCCAGAAATGGCACATCGAGGTGGAGCTTTTTCACCGACTCCATAAACTTTTCATACCTCTTTTTGAGATGTGCCTTTATGAGTTTGTACGGAAATGACAATCTCGGGGAGTATTGACTCCTTTTGGCTAATATGCCCTCCACAGGTTCTGGTTCTCTAACTTGAGCTTGTTGGTTTTCTCCTTCGACTGATTTCTCTGTAAAAATCTCTGGCTCCAGTTCTTCAAGTCTTATCACCTCAGGGCGCTCTATCATCTTTCCCGATCTAAGAACTGCCATCTTGGCAGACTCGGTGTTAGATGGTATCTTTCTTGAAGGGTTCTTTACTAGCTCGGCCAACTGCGTGAGTTGTTGGTCAATCTAGCATTGATGTGTTTGCATATCTGCCATTTGGACTTGCATTGTATTCAGGACGCCAGGGTTGGACAGTGCACTTTGTGCTAGTTGATTGTTTATCATGGCTTGCCTCTTAACGAAATCGAACAGTTGAATTACTAAGTCGGGTTGTTTGTTATCCTTTGCCTGGCCTTGTCCTTGAGCTTGTGCTTGTCCTTGACTTGTACTTGCCGCTTTGCGGTTTTGATACTTCCCCTGACCTTGATAGTTGGCCTTGTTTGGTTGGAAAGTACTTGTTCTGGTATACTGAGCTTGCCCACCTCTCTTTTCAAAACCTGGCGGCTACTTGGGTGGATTATTCAGTTGATGTGAATTCTCCGTAGCGTCCTTGTTGCCATAACTGAAACCTGGGTGATCCGGTCTCTTAAAGTTAGCATAAGAGACATTTTAAGCTTCCTCCTCCTCAGACTCGCTTTCACTTGATTCTTCGGGTCAGGTGTATATGCAGTTATCTATTCTGTGCCCACCTTCACCGCAAGTGATGCATTTCATCACTTTTTCAACGTGCTTCTTCCCCTTTCCTCCTGATTCCTTCAGTTGTCGAACATCAATGGCTATCTTTTGTGTTTGAGATGTGATTGCCTCGAGAGTCTTTAATTCAATTGACGACCCTTCATTGGTGGCCTTTTTGGCACACCCTTTATCATTCCTATCATAATCAGTCCCAAATTGTAACTCAACCATGTTTTCGATGATTTTATTGGATCTACTGGGCTTTTTACCGAGGAAGTCACTTCCTTCTACTGCATTTAGCAAGACTCTCTCGTATGGTGTTAAACCACTATAGAATGTCATTATTAGGAAACCCTTCTTATAATTATGGTGAGAGAAATCTCTCTGATACTCCTAGTACCTTTCCTGGGCTTCATGTAGATTCTCACCTGGTCTCTATGTGAAAGATGTGATCTTCTGCCTGTTACGAAAAGTCTTCTCTATGGGGTAGAACTTGTTCACAAAAGCATCAACCAATGTGTTCCATCCATTCAAAGCTTGATGCGGTAATCCAAGGTACCAGTATAGTGCCTTGTCCTGTAAGGAAAAAATGAAACATTTGCAATAAATGACTTCTTGTGGAACTCCCTGCTTCTTTATGGTGTGGCAGATATTCTTAAAAGCATCGAGGTGATGATAAGGGTTATCGTTCTTTGAACTCCCTCGAAAGCTTTTGTTCTGGATCATAGAGATTATAGTTGGCTTCAGTTCAAAGTTCGTTGCATCGAACCTTGGGATGATCACATGACATCTTGAGTTGTTGGCTTTTGTAGCAGCTAATTCCCAAAGAGTCTTCTCCTCCTCATCATCTTCGCTATCGTTGTTCCTGTGATTGCGCTTGTGGTTGTTATGGTTCCTTCTGTGCCTGCGATGATGACGATGCTCCTCGTGGTGACGATTGTCCTCTTCATGTCACTCTTCTTGCTCTTGATACTGATGGCCATCATTGTAATGGCCACCTCTATCTTCGTCTGTTGCTGATGGAGGTGGGTGTTGTTCAATCCTCACGTTTTGCTCGTTGCCTGAAAGGGTAACGTCCACGCGAGGCGGCATGATGAAAAGGAGTAAAGTCGAATAAGTTGCTCCTTCCTGGGTACCTGAATAGATCATATAGTCAAGTTAGGAAACCGAACTGGTCCAAACGAACTACTCTACACAAACTCAGGTTAGCAAACTTAAAGTAATTGTGTTGTCAAGCTTATTGCTAAGCTTGAGGCACAAGAGTATAGTAAGCGGACTCGGGTTCTTAACAGTGTCGTTTTGCCTTGTCTCCGACAACGGCACCAAAAAGTTGACCGGCCTAAATTGTACGTCCAAAAGGAGTGGATTAAAGTAGTCAGACTTTTAAAGAGATAACCCGACTCTCAGGCCCTCGCAACGATAAACAGGGTTCGATGTAGTGATCGGGGTCGAACACAAGGACAAAGTTGGTCGTGTTAAGAATGCGGAATCAAACACTCTTATACTCCAGTCAAAAAAGGGGATAAAGATATGTTCCCTAAGGAACGGTAGCACATAAACAAGAACAGTAAAACAAAAAGAAGCAAAAGAAATAAACTATAAACAAGTATATGGGGAAAACCCGGGTTGGGCTTCACCAACTAAAGCACCTCACCAACATGTAATACTATCTCTCTCTCTTGCATACTCATATCAAGATTACAAGAAACCATTCAAATGTCTATTCCACTCTCTCTTGAGATGAGGATATATCTAAGTCTAACAGAAGCCTCTCTCTCGAGATGACAGCTCAAAAACCTCGCAGCAGAACAAATGGTTAAAGCTTTAGCATTCCAACACTCTCGTGCATTCATACCACTCCATGACACGAGATAAAAGTGATATTACTCTCTCGAGATATCAATAATCAAACATCACAAGATGGTAGCTAAGCATACAAGTAAAGCATTAAAATAGGTGCATAGAGATAATCTTAATAAGAATATGTATATTCAAAAGAAAGAGACAATATACATGTTGGAAGAGCCTTAGTGGCTACTCCCAACCCAAGTTAAGGTGTTAGCCACTCATGTTTGCATACAACATGATGGCGTTACAAAAAAATAGATCCATAAGATACCACGAAGAGGGAAAAGGGGTACAACATGATGGCCTTCTCCTATCAAAGAAGGGGCGGGCGTCCGTCTTCTCTCTCCTCAACTTCTGCCCATAGAGATCCAAGACTGATGTATGGATGGTCGGAGACGAGTCTGGAAAATAGCAGCACTTTGTGGCCTCCGGATCTGATCTCTCCCCCTCGATCTGATGTCTCGACAAGACATATGGGTGTGCTATTTATAGGTGCATTCCACTGACTTAGAATCGTAGTCGTGGTTTTTCTGTTAAGTGAGGGCAAGACCGCAATCGCGGTCTCTGATCACGGTCCAACTTGGTTGTGGTCCTCCTATAACCGCAGTTGCGATTCTTATCATAGTTGCGGTCTCGGTCTTTGAATAACCACAGTCGTAGTCTCTGGATAACCGTGTGCGGTCGCTGTCTCCGCTTATTGTCTAAGGCTTCGAGATGTCTGGTGCTTTGGAATCGCGGTCGCGGTTCTAAAAAATCACAACCTAAGTTGTGTTGATTCCTGAAATCATTTAAACAAGGCTTTAGTAAAAAAGATAGAGAAATTATGTGAAAAGTTAACTAAAGTTATACTAAAAGTGGTGTAAAATATATATAGAAAGTACGTAAAGTACAATGCTATCAAGTTTATTTTGGATGAAACTCGACCGATGGCTTAAAATTGATTTGTCTGTGCAAGGGTGTCGATCAAGTTTGTCCTGGGAAAACTCGGCCGACCGTGGTAATTCCTAAGATCCATCAATGGTGTCGGTCAAGTTTATACTAGACGAAACTCGGCTGACAAAAGTCCTTGTGATGAAGTTTGAAAAGTGTCATAGAAATGCTTAAATATTTGATATAAGTGCTCCTGGATTTTTCTAAGTTTAGTTACACGTCATACAATCATTACAAGTGATTTACAACATGATTCGAATGGATTTGAGGTCTTTTCCACAAAAGTGTACTTGTATTGATTTTGACTTGTCTTTCTCCAAGTTAGGATGCGCAAGTTAGGGCATTTGGAGTGTCTATACCTAATTTAAAATTACTCAAGTAGAAGCATTAGACACAAATAAATAGAATGATTAGTCATCATTAAAATAAGGGTTTAATCAATTAGACTTTGAGTCAACAACAAGTACATATTTTAATGGTCCATCAGGATAACACCTAGATCCCTTATGAGCTCCCTCAATCCCTAAATGACACAATTTTGTTGTTTGTCGTTCAACAAGAACAAAACATAAGCAAATCAACCACAATTGTGTAGACGAACCCATCCATGGCCGACATCATGTTCACTTCCTCGCCATTGAAGGGGAAGAACAAGTTCGTTGAGAGTGGTTGGACAAACATTGAGGTAAACACAGTACTAGTTGAGTTCCATGTTGTCTGTATGTGTGTTGATAGTGAAGTGATTGGAAGATGTAGTGGAAGAGACATTTGAAAGTAGTTGGTTTATATATTTCATCTTATAATGTCTATTAGGGAGCCCATATGAAGGGGGAGAAAAGGATAAGGATCGGGACACAGAGGTAGAAAGCTTGGGGTATGCACGTGCATGCAGTGCCGTAAATACTTCGTAGTCGCCTGCATATTTACATCGACGTCTCGATAACGAGAAATGGTTCATGATTTGACCATTAGTTCTCATATTGGTTTCACGTATAGATGTGGCAAAAGCGATATAGGGAACAAAATTACAAACGACATATGTCGTCGGTCGGGTATGCACATTCTAGAACAGCCGCCTTGGCCATCTGATATTGCCTCATGGAAATTGAAGTATATGTGCCAGGCAAAGAAGGAAGACGAAGAAATTTAGAGATTATTGACACATCAGGAACACATAAGAGTGCAAGTGGCATCTTTAGAGAGGGAGTTATATCATCTAAATAGAACATGATCCGTTATTTTCTTCTTAATCCGAAAAATATTTTTGCCCCACCCCCGCTACAGGAACTATTCTTCTTTTTAGTTGTGCATGTGGTGCACCGGTAAGAACAACTTGTTTCGACATGGATTCTACCAATTGTTACGCAAGGGGGGAGTCCAACCAACAGGTTAGATGAAAGAACGTGATTTTTCTATCTAGTCCTAATCCTTTTGAGAGCTTTTCGTGGTGGGGAGGATAATAATGCTAAACTTAGCTATACAATTTCGCAAAACTTAATAAATTGGTTTTGTGTTTGGCGGCTCTAAACCGATTGACCGAGCAGTTAAATCCAGCGCAAACGCTTCGTGCTGTGGGGGCATGATAATAAATTAGGCCATAAAAGAATCAACCACTACTGCAACAGGCCCGTCCAAACCCCCCAATTAACGGTTCGAAAAACATTGGGACTTGTAAAATAAAACAAGGGCTTCGGCCTTTTTGCCCATTGGGGGCTCAACATCCAACAGTTCTAATGGGCATGCGCTGCTGCTTTGCCCATTGGAGAACACCGATCATTTGGGACAGGCCGGTAGTATTATACCTAGCAACCAACACAAAAAAACCGCTGTGTTCTACCATTGGATACTGAGAGACTATAGAAAATATCTGGACAGGGATTCGGTATGAGAACATGGGCGCCACACCGCCAGCTATTGGCACGCAGTCTATACTGGGGGAGTTAGTTTACAGTACAAATTGCTAGAGTTTCTTTTAAATATATTTAATAGGTTTTGTTTATTAAGGACAACTAGCAAACGAAGTAACAGGGAAATTTAGCCGGAGCTGGATTTTTCTCACTTCTAATCGTGTCCTCAATAGGAATTTCTACGCTTCTATATATAGAAGGAAAAGTGGGTAGTGAACGAGTAGCAGGTTGAACTATTGTTAGAGGTAGTTTGGTGGTTAATAGAAGTTGCCCCCACGATTTCCTTCGTCAGTAAGACTAATAATACCTTTATGAGTTTTGTCTTTAGTAGGTGTCACAATCAACCCCCACCACTACCACCCAAAAAAAGAGAGGTTGGTAGGGGTGTTTCTCACACACATGTTTGTGGATTTTTTCATTAAGTAGGGTCACGAATTGATAGAAAGAGTTTTAAAGTAAACAAAGTTGACACCTAGTAGAAGGTTGAGAGTGGGAGAAATTCCGGTAGATGACTTTTCTAATGTAGCCCACTTCAAAGGCCACTTCTTCGACCACATTCCAACTACCAGTCCAAAAAGCATTGTTACATTTTGTGGGTTGCCACGACAAAGAAGCAACGATGGGTGCACCCTTCTTTTTCTTCTCTTCTTTCACCGGCTTTGGGGTATTTGCAATTATAATTTATGAAGACAAAAATTATAAGACTGACTGATACCACTATTTGGTGGATTAATAATTACATGGTGACTCAAAGTGCACTATTTGTTTCCCTAGATCCCTCCATGTAGCTTAAGCCATACGGGTGTGGAATGCTTTAGCATAATTCCCATGCTAAGAGTCGCTCCTACATAACTAGGACAATATTACAAGTGGTCTCGACCCAACCGTTGATATCTAGGGTTGTTGTGTGAAACTGCATTGCATAGTGTAATAGCCTATCATGTAATCAAAGTACATTCCTCTAAGGCCCTCTAAATCCGTACAACTATCACTTTACCCTTATGCTTACTAGACATCACATCACAATACATATCCCCAATAACCTCTACCCTACTTCTCTTTAGTGTAACCCATATTCAAATATCAAAGATTATGGATGTGATGTTTTTTTCTACGAAAAGGAGGAAATACTAAAAAAAATGAGAATCCCAACCTTGAGCAAGAAAGAAAAAAATGCACAATGACTAATATCAAAAGACCAATTTGTTTATTTGTAAGTATAAAGTAAGGTAAACATTGTTGGCTAAATGGACATCTGTAAATCCCTTTGTTTTGACAATGACAAACATTTCATTCTTGTTAATCTAACGTGCTACTTGAGTGTTGCAGGAATAAGGTGGATGACAAAGCACTAGGGAATCTATATGCTTGAATGATTGTAAATGTCATGAAATGTAATCAATTGTAAACTTGTACAAATATATAATGTACAAGTACTTAGACTTCATGTAAATCAAGCGTTAGATCTTCCCTAGCTAAACAATACATTTAATTAGGTCATCCCCTTCAATAGTGTCACATATGCACACTCGTACACACACTTAGTGCTTTAATTGAAAAATTGAAATAGGGTCAATCTCGGTCGACTAACTCCTCGACCGAGACACTCTCGGTCGACAATCTTCTCGACCGAGAAAGACCCAAGTAGCCGTTAGACACATCTGACAAGGTAGTTGACAATTGGAGATAAACGTTGCAAAACACTTGATTCAGAGAGCATGTCGGTCGACAAAAGTTCGACCGAGTAGGTGTCTCGGTCGACCATTTCTCGACCGAGATGGTCTCTGACAGCAACTGCAGAATTAATTAATTAGCCGTTACTAAAGCAACAAACTTGTACCTAACGGCTAGTTAAGCACTTAGAAACCCCTAGAAGGTGTCTAGAACGTCCTTAAGCACTTGTAGGACATTCCTATAAATAGGACATGCCTTAGGACACCTAAACTCACTTGTTACACTTGAGAAATCTTTGAGCATACTTTGAGCAACCTGTTTGTGAGCAAATTGAGCATAGTGATAATTGACTACTTCTTCTCTTAGCTCAAATTTCGTGTCCTATAGGCTAGCATCTCCTATCCACTGCAATTACTATTCCATACACTTTGGTTAGGAGATCTACACGCTTGATCTAGGCAAATCAAGCCTTGTGCTATAAAAGGATAAGTTGTAATTTCCTTTTTCCTTTCTTGTTCTCTATTATTGTTTGTACTCTCCTTGCTACTCCTAGGTTGGAGGCTGCGGATTGGAGAGGTTGGAGATCTTCTTGGTGAAGAAGGGGACCTTGAGCTACTTCAAGAAGGCTGGTGCAACGGGAGGTTACTTCTAGAGAGGAAGGCTACTTCAAGGGGGAGCTTGGAGTTACTTTAAGAAGGCTACCTCAAGTTGGTGCATCTACTTCAAGTGAAGGCTGTTTAAGGGGTGTAAAGAAAGTATTGTATTTTGTGTAAATCCTTGTGAAGGTAATAAAATTAATACTTTCAAAATCCTGGTTGGGTAAGCAACCGGGTAGTGGACTGAAAACTTTAGTATTTGCTAAAGTTGGAACCACTCTAAACACCTGTCTCCTTCTTCCATTTTCAATTGTGGTTGTCTTGAGTTAAATAATTGTTAAAATATTTAAAAACTCTATTCACCCCCCTCTAGTGTTTTTCAATTGGTATCAGAGCAGGCTTCAAGGAACCTTAACAAGGTCTTGAAGAATGGGTGACGGGGTGCTTAACAACCTTAACCTTGAAGGAACACTTGTTGCTAGACCTCCGGCATTTGATGGAACAAACTACACATATTGGAAGAGAAGGATGCAGTTCTACTTCCAAGGTATCAATTGGGACTTATGGAGGATGGTGTCAACCCCATACGAGCTTCCTCAAACACAATATGCAGAGTGGGATGCAAACACGGTAAAGTTGGCTCAAATGAATGCCAAAGCTGTAAGAATTTTATATTGTTCAATTTCTGTAGGAGAATTTAATAGGATATCAAACTGTGACACAACCTATGACATCTGGCATAGACTGTCCATAACTTATGAAGGTACAATTCAAGTTAAGAATTCTAAGATTAGCATGCTTAAACAAAAGTTTGAACACTTCCGTATGGATCCAAATGAATCTATTAGTGAAATGTTTACAAAATTCTCTTCTATTGTTAATGGTTTAAATGCCCTAGGAAAAATTGTTCTTGAAGAAGATCAGGTATCAAAAATCCTTCGATCACTTCCTCCTAAATACAAGCCAAAGGTGACAACCATTGAAGAAGCTAATGACCTCACTCGGCTGAAAATGGAGCAACTCATTGGCAATCTAGAAGCTCATGAAGCAACCCTAGAAGAGGAAGAAAGAAGAGAACGTGAACTTCAGCAAGGAAAGAAGAAGGATGGGGCTCTAAAAGCTTCAAAGATAATCACACTAGAAAGTGAGGAGTCAAGTGAAGAACAAGGAGAAGAAGCATTGATTGTCAATGGTAAGAAATATCGAAGATTTAAATCTAACAAAATTTCTAGTTCTTCTTCTTCTCCTCCTATGTGGGCTCTGATCTCCAAACCACGATATAAACACGATTTAAACTTAGCGGAAGCGAATCGATTAACTACGGAAGACAAAAATCACGGGAAATTAAAACTTTTCGAGACAAGAGCTTGAATCCATAAAGCTTCATTCATAAAAGGAGATAAACTGTTTACATCTCATGATAATTACTTCTTGAGTAATTATATACAACAAGATACAAAATCTCAAGAACTCATAACCAAAAGACTCCAAGACCTGAGAGTACAGAGGACACATAGGACTGACTCTAACTACACCACATGGCATGCTAAATCTCCACCTGAGATTTACTGCTGCTCCTGGTGCTGCTGCTGCTGGGACTGGTCACCTGTAGACCTGTTCCTCCGTCCTCGACGTCCACCTCAAAAGTTGAAGTCTACGGGGTGAGACAATTGTACATAATTGTCCCAGCGAGAGTTATAACTCTCCTCCAGAAGCTTTATTATAACATCAAATAATAACTTAAGCAGTAAAAGCTTACAAAGTATTCAATAGCTGATACAGTTGTATACAAGAGCTCAACATATATCAAGCATGAAGAACATATGCACTATTCAGTGTAACATCAATCAATTAGCTCATAGTTACCTTTAACAGGTATACTACGATGTAGGTTATGTTTTTCAAACATTCTTATTATTATGCCCTGTGGAGATGAGGTTTACCACTCATACCCCAACCAATCACTGTTAAGTGCCTTAGTATCATACTAGGTCATTGAAAGAGCCGGATTCTCATGACCTTCACCTTCCTCAGTCAGTAAGAGGATCACTTGTAGGACATCTTGTGTCTCTACTGTTATAGCTCACCAGGGTCCTTCGCTATTATAGAGTTACAGTGGCGTTCTGTACTCTCTTCGTCATCAGGAGATTTCATGTTTATCTTCACTGATACGGATATCTATGTTTTCCTCGTCATTAGAAGGTTTCATGTTTACCATCCACTGATACGGTATGAGTTTTGTAGTGAAGGATTGACGGATTATACATCTACATCAAATTCCTACACTAGGATGTAAGGTTCTACACATCCATATACCCCACATACTCAACAGTATGTGATCCAGGAGTTCCTGTAGGAAAACATGTTTCACCATCATTTGATCTCTGACAATGATGGATCTATGATCAGGGCTCTACATTTCACTTGATTAGTTAGGTACATTCAGTATTCTTTTACATCATACATTGTTCTTCAAACAATAACAGTAGCATAACAGCTATGAAAGTAGAATACTAAATGTAACAAACCTAACTCACATCAATCATCATTTCTTAGTATACTCATCACAAGTCATCTCTAAAGCATGACCTTGATGGTATTCATGGCTCTTACAACCCATTAAAACATAGGATGCCACTGACAAGGCATCAAGATATTTTACTATTCATAAAGCTAACAACATGCTTTCAATGAATATAGTATCATCATTCATACCTGGATATGATCACCTTCATATCAGAATCTGCATGGTTAATTCAACTGATAAAGGTAATTCAAAACAAGAGTATACTTTCCACTCTTGTCATAAGAGCTAAGTTCTCTGATTCTCATCAATTAGAGTTTGCTACTCATATTGCATGTCATCACCCTTTAATTAGGGTTTACTATTCACATGTCATCACCCTTGAATTAGGGTTTACTATTCACATGCCATCACCCTTGAATTAGGGTTTACTATTCACATGTCATCACCCTTGAATTAGGGTTTACTATTCACATTACATGTCATCACCCTTGAATTAGGGTTTACTATTCACATTATGTTGAATTGAACTCATAACATCATCACGTATGAGGAACATCATCATTGATGCTCTCAGATTAGTTTAAGATTCATCATTTATCATAATTAGGGTTCCATGATCTCACATAGGTGGATCATACCCTAATCATGCACATTTATGTGTATTTTTTTTTTGGTGAACCAAGACCTATATTGCTATTTTTGTAAAATTGTGTACAAGAAAAGAGAAAAAGGCCTGTGAGATCAAGAGAGCTCACCAAGCTAATTGTACAGGCTAAAAGCCAAAGAGAAAAAAGAAGCAACAAAAAGAAACACATTTATGTGTATTGAAGGTACTTTACTTGAATTTCCATCATAAAAGGGATACTTTCTCTTTCTTAAGATACTTTCTCTCTCCTCATACTTGTAGATGGTGATAACACCAATCTAGATCAGGTTGGTTTAAGTCCACTTTGATTAACATATACCAAATCACCACTATTAAGTGATTAGGGTTTGATTAGAACAAGGTTTCACTCAATTGAACCTTTCAAGGGTATTATGGTAAATTACACATTGATCATCATCATGGTTTAATTTACTAACCACTTGACCCTTAATGTCTTTTGGTATCATTAGGGTTTAGTTTGAACAACTATTAAACCATTTAAGCCTTCAAGGCATTAGGCAGACATAACTTCAAAAGTCTCCAATAGGTTTCACACCTTCAACCTTCATACGATCTTGAGGTCGAATGCCCTCATTCGATCTTGAGGTCGTATGTCCTCATTCGATCTTGAGGTCGAATGACCTTATACGGTTTGAGATCGAATGACCTTATACGGTCTTGAGGTCGAATGACCTTATATGGTCTTGAGGTCGAATGACCTTATACGGTTTGAGATCGAATGACCTTATACGGTCTTGAGGTCGAATGACCTTATACGGTTTGAGATCGAATGACCTTATACGGTCTTGAGGTCGAATTACCTTATATGGTCTTGAGGTCGAATGACCTTATACGGTTTGAGATCGAATGACCTTATACGGTCTTGAGGTCGAATGACCTTATACGGTTTGAGATCGAATGACCTCAAAAGCTCAAGATCGTATGGACCTCCAAAGTGGTTCAAAGGGTAAACTCGATTAGGGTTTCCTATGTTGAAGCCTTCAATTGGTCACAAGCTTGCTAACCACTTACCAATTGAGCCAATTAGGGTTAGCCTTAACCAATTGTTCACTCAATTGACCCTCAATTGATATCCAATTAGGGTTGGAGTTGGTTCAATTAAGGTCTATAAACGTTCAAACATCAACACTCAACAATGTGAATCAAATCGAAGTTGAACCCATCAATTGACTTCCAATTGGGCTCAAACTTGGCCCAAACGGTCTTGGGATCGTTTGGATATACTCCAAACGGTCTTGAGACCGTTTGCCCAAGAATTCATCAAAATCTAGATTGATTTGATAGGGGTTGAACCTTAATTAAGTCACAAATCAGCAATTTGATTATTTCAATAACCCATTGTAATTGGGTCCTCAATTGATCAAATTACCTTAACCCTAGACCCCCAAACGGTCTTGGGTTGTCACCAAACGGTCTTGAAACCGTTTGTATGAGTTCCAAACGGTCTTGAGACCGTTTGCCCATCCATCCTTTGGACTCTAGTAAAAAAATTCATCAAGTTTTGATTTATTGAGTTGATCATTATATCAATACTTAATTGCAATATAATTTGGTATCTTTGTACCTTCAATTGGTCAACGATACTTGACCCCAGACCTCCATACGGTCTTGGGTGATCCCCAAACGGTCTTGAGACCGTTTGGATGATTCCCCAAACGGTCTTGAGACCGTTTGGGCTAATCAACCCAAAATCTCAAATTAGCTCATTGTGATTTCAGCACTGATTTCAATTAGAGTTTTCCCTAGTAATCAACCTTCAACTCTTAACTCGTTTGGAATTCGTCCATCAAATTTGGTGAGTCATTAATTAACATCATTATGAATAGTAATCTCATACGGTCAACACTTAGTCAACCATCTTATACGGTCTTGAGACCGTTTTCCCAAAAAAGGAAAATTAAGCAGATTGAAAATCAGAACTACATTCAATTGAATTTGCTAATTGTTTTGCCTATATATCACGATTCCTTTGGAGTTAACCTCTCAAATTTTGTGGGTGATTAACCTACATAATTATGAACAGGGTTCTCATACGGTCCATGCTTGGTCAACGCAGCCATATGGTCTTGAGACTGTATGCCTTCATACGACCTTGAAACCGTTTGCCCATCAAACGGTTTTGCAAACCGTATGGGCACTTGGTTGAGGTCGTATGGCAAAGTGGAAAACCGTGGATAAGAATAGGAAATAACGCCCTCATCTTATAGCTCAAGAACAGAAACAGTTCCTCACGGATTTGCTTGCAAGGAAGCAAGGGAAGATAGGGAAGAAGAAGAACTAGCAACTAAAAGCATAGAAAGGATGTATATAACAAAGCATAGGTTTAGAGTTATAAAACCCACCTAAAGCTTGCTCCTTGAGCTCCAAGCTTTCAAGCTCCAAGATTTTAATGGTGTCCTAGAAGCCCCACAGGTTGGCCAAGGTGAATCCTCCAAGGAAAGTTGAGAAGAGATGGCTAGAAAGATAGAGCTAAGTGAGCTAGCCATGAATTTGACCTTGAATTCGAGTTTCATCCAAGAATTTAAGCAAAAGGAAGGATCCAAACCTACCTTGCACTCCCCTGGTCATCCTCTTGAGCTCCAGAGCTCTCCTTAGTCGGTTGAGCAAGGGGGAACAGTGAAGGAAACAAAAGAAACATTCCTTTGCTAAGTGAGGAAAAGGGCTTATATACTTGGGTGGAATTTCAACATAAGTACATAGGTTTTCCTCATTTTCTCATCTAAGTCCTCCCTTTCTTCTTTGCTCGCCCCTACCTCTTATTTCTAAGGACAACCTTCTTCTAAGGTCAAGAAATGAAGGCAATAAGATCAACTTATTACTAAAGCACACACATAAAAGGGCTATAGTACTTACACCTTGATTATTCAATCACAAAGGTGTTTTTCATTATATGATTATTCAATTGAAGTGACTTATTCATCATTTATTCTCTAAATGATGACAATAGTCTTACAAGATATTTTAGATGGTGTATTTTACAAGTTGCACCCCTCAAATTGGGCAAATTGCACTTTACTCCAATTTAGGGTTTCAAGCACAGGGATTGCTTCCACAGTTGCACCTTGGTGCTCAAGCTTGGGAAATCCCTCAAACTTTACCATAATCATTCTTATGATGTATCAATCATCAGGGGAACATCTCAACATGTGAAAATTGCAAATTAACCCTTCTAACTGGGTAAATTGCACATAGGTCCCTGTATTACAAAACAATGCTATAACTTTATATATAAAGGAGCAAAATTGAAATATATGTTTCTGAGGAACTTAATTACATGCAAAAAGATAATCACCAGTATCTTAGTTACATAATTAGGCAAAACGTCTAGGGTTAACTCATAACCCAGGTCAGGGATGTTACAAATTATCCATCCCTTACAAGGATTTTGTCCCCGAAATCGATAAAACATATTAAGAGAAAAGGGCAGGATACTTCCTTCTCATCTCATCCTCTAGTTCCCAAGTGGCTTCTTCAACACCACGGTGGTTCCAGAGGACTTTCACAAGGCTTATATCTTTCTTCTTTAACTTTTTAATTCTGTTATCAAGGATTGACATCGGTCCTTCCTCATAAGATATATTATCATTCAATTCTACCTCCATAGGTTGTAGAATTGACTCAGTATCAGGGTGACATTTCTTTAGCATAGAAATGTGAAACACAGAATGTAGCCTCTGTAACTCTGGTGGCAGCTCTAGTTTATAGGCTACTTTTCCAATCCGTTCAATGATTGGATAAGGCCCCATAAATCTAGGAGCTAACTTCCCTTTCCTTCCAAAACGAAGGACTCCTTTCCAAGGCAAGACCTTGAGATACACTCTGTCTCCAACCTGGAACTCTAAGAGTCTATGACGTTTGTCAGCATAAGATTTCTGCCTATCCTGTGCAGTCTTAATCTGTTGTTGTATTACTTTAATCTTCTCTGTGGTCTGCTGCACAAGATCAGGACCTAACAACTGATGCTAACCAGTCTCAAACCAACACAAAGGTGATCTACAACGTCTACCATATAAGGCTTCATAAGGTGCCATATCAATACTATGTTGATAGCTATTGTTATAGGCAAACTCTATCAAGCTTAGGTGTAGATCCCAACTTCCGGTAAACTGGAGAACACATGCTCTCAACAGGTCTTCTAAGGTTTGTATAGTTCTTTCCGACTGTCCATCAGTCTGTGGATGAAAGGTCGTACTAAACCTTAGCTTGGTGCCTAAGTCTCTGTGTAACTGTTCCCAAAAACGACTTGTAAACTGAGGACCTCTGTCAGAAACTATTGTGACAGGAACTCCGTGCAAACACACTATCTCTTGTACATACAACTGTGATAACCTTTTAGCAGAATAGGTTGTTTTGACAGGTAATAAATGCGCTGTCTTTGTCAACCTATCTATAACTACCCAAATGGAATCATGTCCTTTGTTTGTCCTGGGTAGGCCAACAACAAAGTCCATGGTAACATGATCCCACTTCCACTGTGGTATGGGTAAAGGTTGCATTGTTCCTGCAGGTTTCTGGTGTTCAGCTTTAATTTGCTGACACACAGGACACCTCAGAACAAATTTTGCAACATCCTTCTTCATTCCAGGCCACCAATACAGATCTTTCAAATTACGATTCATCTTGGTGCTCCCTGGATGCATAGCATACATCGAAGAATGAGCTTCTTCCAGGACTAACTTCCTCAAGTTATCCATATCTGGCACTATCATCCTCCCATGATAACATGCTACATGATCATCCGAGTCATGGAAACCATCTCGCTTCTCATTTCCATACTCTGACCTAATCTGTTGAACTTCAGCATCAACCTGTTGTGCTTCCTTAATCTGTTCTCTTAGGGTAGGTTTAATATGCATCTCAGCCAACAACCCGACTAACAATGACACCTTCAACTGTACATTGTATTGCCTTAAAGAGATAAACATATCTCTCTTAGAGCACACTAAAGAGTTTAGTTGTGCTCTATCCATGGTTGATGTTGCTGATTTCCTACTCAAGGCATCTGCAACAACATTGGCCTTGCCCGGATGGTAATCAATTGTACAATCATAGTCCTTGATTAACTCCATCCAGCGACGTTGCCTCATGTTAAGCTCATGCTGAGAGAAGATATACTTAAGGTTCTTGTGGTCTGTGAAAATCTGGAATGTCTCTCCGTAGAGATAATGCCTCCAGATCTTCAAGGCATGAACCACAGCAGCTAACTCCAAATCGTGTGTCGGATAATTCTCCTCGTGTTTCTTAAGCTGCCGAGAAGCAAAAGAAATCACTTGTTTATCCTGCATCAACACACATCCAAGTCCATTCTTGGAGGCATCACAGAAGACTACATATCCTTTTCCTTATTCAGGTAGCACAAGCACAGGTGCACTTGTCAACCTCTCCTTCAACAACTGGAAAGACTGTTGACACTTATCACTCCAAGAAAAAGGAATATCTTTCTGGGTTAACTTGGTCAAGGGTAAGGCTATAGAACTAAAGTTCTTAATGAACCTTCGATAATAGCCAGCTAACCCCAAGAAACTTCGAATCTCTGTCAGTGTCTTCAGTTGTTCCCACTGTAGAACAGATTCTACCTTTGTAGGGTCAACACGAATTCCCGAGGCAGATATCACATGTCCTAGAAAAGATACCTCCGGCAGCCAGAACTCACACTTGCTAAACTTAGCATACAGCTTGTGTTCTCTTAGCAAGGTCAAAGCTTGGCGAAGATGCTGCTCATGCTGCTGAGCATCCTTACTATAGATCAGAATCTCATCTATGAAGACAACAACACACTGATCAAGGAAAGGTCGGAAAACTCTATTCATGAGTTCCATAAATGCAGTTGGTGCATTGGTTAGTCCAAACGACATAACCGTGAACTCATAGTGACCATACCTTGTCCTAAAGGTAGACTTGGATATGTCACTATCCTTAATACGAAGTTGATGATATCCAAACCTCAAGTCTATCTTTGAAAAGACTGTTGCACCACTCAACTGGTCAAAGAGATCATCAATCCTCGGCAGAGGGTACTTGTTCTTTATTGTTACTTTATTGAGTTGTCTATAGTCAATGCACAACCGCATTGACCCATCTTTCTTTTTAACAAACAAGACCAGAGCACCCCAAGGTGAAGTGCTCGGTCGGATAAAACCCTTCTCAAGTAACTCTTGAAGCTGTTTCTTGAGTTCTGCCATCTCGGCAGGCGCCATCCTATACGGAGTCTGGGATATGGGTTTCGTATCTGGGATCAGATTGATTTCAAAATCAATCTCCCGAAGTGGTGGTATACCAGGAAGTTCTTCAGGAAACACATCCTCGAATTCCCTGACTATGGGAACTTCGGCAGGATTGGAACTTTCCTTGGTAACATCTACCACATGGGCCAAGAATGCATAACATCCTTGCCTCAACAGCTTATCAGCAACCATAGCTGACACAAGACAGGTGGGCAAAATCTTTCTTTCACCTTGAAAGATCCATGTGTTGCTTTCATCAGCAAACACTGCCAACTTGGACTCACAATCCAAGACAACTCTATACCTCTCTAAGGTATCCATCCCGAGGATTATATCAAATCCCTGCATATCAAGTGGTATAAGATCCACTTGAATGCGATGATCAGAAAAGAAGAGGATGCAGGGAGAACATACCTCCTGCAAAACGGAAGACCCACTCAACGGAGTCTCCAACAACAAACTATCTGCCCTATGACTAACAATCACATTGCAGTTATGAATCACTCTATGAGTGATGAAAGAGTGCGTAGCACCCGGGTCAATCAGAACAGATACAACACAGGATGTAGACATATCAGGATATAAAAGTTCCATCTGACCTGCCACTACCCGTGGATTGACCACTGCATCTGGTGGGTTCATGGCATAGAACCTCGCTGTCGCCTGGTGTTGAGGTGGTGCTGATGATCTAGCTTGAGACGCTTGTCCACGTCCTCGAGCTGATCCTTGAGATTGCATTCTCTGAGATCCTTGTTGATTCTGTCTCGGAGGCTGTGTCACACTGACAGGCCTAGAACGGCAATCCTTCATCAAGTGTCCCACCTTACCACAGTTGTAGCATCTCCTCTCCTGTTGTTGTGGTCGGGGTGGTCCAGTGACTGATATTGAAGCAGAACTGTGAGTCCCTTGTTGAGGTAGGCTTCGTCCCCTGCCTCTTCTTGGACCACTGAGTTTGAGAACTCGATCTGGGTGGTGGAGGGTTAGGTGCAGAGAATCTAGGTTTCTTGAAATCCCTAGATGAAGAACCCTGGAACTGTGGATATCTTTTCTGGGTCTGCCTCTTCTCAACCACAGATCTCTCTATCCTTCGGACTGACTCAACGAAGGTAGAGAATCTCTCTCGGTTTTCTAAGGCAGACACAGGGGTTGACATATCAGCATTCAAACCCTTCTCGAATCTCCTGATTCTTTCCTCATCTGTGGTAGCCATGTGCGGACAGAACCGCAGCAATTCCATGAACTTAGCTTCATACTCGCTAATGTTCATCATGCCCTGCCTCAATCTCTCAAACTGAGAGATCTTCTCATCTAGGAAGGTCTTTGGAAAATATTTATTGATAAATTCCCGATGAAACTCTTCCCATGAGAACTCTATTCCAGGTCTCTTCTGCTCTTCCATGTTCCACCAGTGACCAGCACTGCCTTTGAGAAGATAGACAGCATGTCTAACCTTCTCAGCCTCCGGGATAATAATAATCCTGAAAGCCTTCTCCAACTCTGTTAACCACAGATCAGCATATGCGGGGT
This sequence comes from Alisma plantago-aquatica, assembly GCA_963693085.1. Taxonomy (NCBI): domain Eukaryota; kingdom Viridiplantae; phylum Streptophyta; class Magnoliopsida; order Alismatales; family Alismataceae; genus Alisma; species Alisma plantago-aquatica. Next base: position 256,280,921 of record OY856412.1, read on the forward strand.
CAGCAGTCCCAAAGTACTCGGTAGCCCCGACACGACGAAGTCACTCGAACTTCTTACCGATACCTTGTCCTTTGGGATGGGTAGGTGCCCTAGGTGCAAGCATGGGCATCCGGTCGGTGATGTATGTCATGGCAGTCATAAACTGCCCAAACATCGTCTGAACTGCTGGGTTACCCATATCAATTGGGTCCAACTGGGGTGGCTCAGGTGTAGGCTTTTCTATTTCTGGAACCCTTGCACCGCCTCGAGGTGCACTAGCACTACTCTCTGCCACGTACTCATCATGTGGCTCTGCCATCCTTATGTATCTTCTTCTCCTGAGGAGCAGAAGATTCTATTAGATAAGGAAGAGATACTAAGGATAGACTCGACATCCTAAGTCCTATGCCTCTGTAGACTCAACGGACCTAGAGCTCTGATACCACTAATTGTGGGCTCTGATCTCCAAACCACGATATAAACATGATTTAAACTTAGCGGAAGCAAATTGATTAACAGTGGAAGACAAAAATCACGGGAAATTAAAACTTTTCGAGACAAGAGCTTGAATCCATAAAGCTTCATTCATAAAAGGAGATAAACTGTTTACATCTCATGATAATTACTTCTTGAGTAATTATATACAACAAGATACAAAATCTCAAGAACTCATAACCAAAAGACTCCAAGACCTGAGAGTATAGAGGACACATAGGACTGACTCTAACTACACCACATGGCAGGCTAAATCTCCACCTGAGATTTACTGCTGCTCCTGGTGTTGCTGCTGCTGGGACTGGTCACCTGTAGACCTGTTCCTCCGTCCTCGACGTCCACCTAAAAAGTTGAAGTCTACGGGGTGAGACAATTGTACATAATTGTCCCAGCGAGAGTTATAACTCTCCGCCAGAAGCTTTATTATAACATCAAAGAATAACTTAAGCAGTAAAAGCTTACAAAGTATTCAATAGATGATACAGTTGTATACAAGAGCTCAACATATATCAAGCATGAAGAACATATGCACTATTCAGTGTAACATCAATCAATTAGCTCATAGTTACCTTTAACAGGTATACTACGATGTAGATTATGTTTTTCAAACATTCTTATTATTATGCCCTATGGAGATGAGGTTTACCACTCATACCCCAACCAATCACTGTTAAGTGCCTTAGTATCATACTAGGTCATTGAAAGAGTCGGATTCTCATGACCTTCACCTTCCTCAGTCAGTAAGAGGATCACTTGTAGGACATCTTATGTCTCTACTGTTATAGCTCACCATGGTAATCTGGTCCTTCGCTATTATAGAGTTACAGTGGCGTTCTGTACTCTCTTCGTCATTAGGAGATTTCATGTTTATCTTCACTGATACGAATATCTATGTTTTCCTCGTCATCAGGAGGTTTCATGTTTACCATCCACTGATACGGTATGAGTTTTGTAGTGAAGGATTGATGGATTATACATCTACATCAAATTCCTACACTAGGATGTAAGGTTCTACACATCCATATACCCCACATACTCAACAGTATGTGATCCAGGAGTTCCCGTAGGAAAACCTGTTTCACCATCATTTGATCTCTGACAATGATGGATCTATGATCAGGGCTCTACATTTCACTTGATTAGTTAGGTACATTCAGTATTCTTTTACATCATACATTGTTCTTCAAACAATAACAGTAGCATAACAGCTATGAAAGTAGAATACTAAATGTAACAAACCTAACTCACATCAATCATCATTTCTTAGTATACTCATCACAAGTCATCTCTAAAGCATGACCTTGATGGTATTCATGGCTCTTACAGCCCATTAAAACATAGGATGCCACTGACAAGGCATCAAGATATTTTACTATTCATAAAGCTAACAACATGCTTTCAATGAATATAATATCATCATTCATACCTGGATATGATCACCTTCATATCAGAACTTGCATGGTTAATTCAACTGATAAAGGTAATTCAAAACAAGAATATACTTTCCACTCTTGTCATAAGAGCTAAGTTCTCTGATTCTCATCAATTAGAGTTTGCTACTCATATTGCATGTCATCACCCTTTAATTAGGGTTTACTATTCACATGTCATCACCCTTGAATTAGGGTTTACTATTCACATGTCATCACCCTTGAATTAGGGTTCACTATTCACATGTCATCACCCTTGAATTAGGGTTTACTATTCACATTACATGTCATCACCCTTGAATTAGGGTTTACTATTCACATTACATGTCATCACCCTTGAATTAGGGTTTACTATTCACATTATGGTGAATTGAACTCATAACATCATCATGTATGAGGAACATCATCATTGATGCTCTCAGATTAGTTTAAGATTCATCATTTATCATAATTAGGGTTCCATGATCTCACATAGGTGGATCATACCCTAATCATGCACATTTATGTGTATTGAAGGTACTTTACTTGAATTTCCATCATAAAAGGGATACTTTCTCTTTCTTAAGATACTTTCTCTCTCCTCATACTTGTAGATGGTGATAACACCAATCTAGATCAGGTTGGGTTAAGTCCACTTTGATTAACATATACCAAATCACCACTATTAAGTGATTAGGGTTTGATTAGAACAAGGTTTCACTCAATTGAACCTTTCAAGGGTATTATGGTAAATTACACATTGATCATCATCATGGTTTAATTTACTAACCACTTGACCCTTAATGTCTTTTGGTATCATTAGGGTTTAGGTTGAACAACTATTAAACCATTTAAGCCTTCAAGGCATTAGGCAGACATAACTTCAAAAGTCTCCAATAGGTTTCACACCTTCAACCTTCATACGATCTTGAGGTCGAATGCCCTCATTCGATCTTGAGGTCGTATGTCCTCATTCTATCTTGAGGTCGAATGACCTTATACGGTTTGAGATCGAATGACCTTATACGGTCTTGAGGTCGAATGACCTTATATGGTCTTGAGGTCGAATGACCTTATACGGTTTGAGATCGAATGACCTTATACGGTCTTGAGGTCGAATGACCTTATACGGTTTGAGATCAAATGACCTTATACGGTCTTGAGGTCGAATGACCTTATACGGTTTGAGATCGAATGACCTTATACGGTCTTGAGGTCGAATGACCTTATACGGTTTGAGATCGAATGACCTCAAAAGCTCAAGATCGTATGGGCCTCCAAAGTGGTTCAAAGGGTAAACTCGATTAGGGTTTCCTATGTTGAAGCCTTCAATTGGTCACAAGCTTGCTAACCACTTACCAATTGAGACAATTAGGGTTAGCCTTAACCAACTGGTCACTCAATTGACCCTCAATTGATATCCAATTAGGGTTGGAGTTGGTTCAATTAAGGTCTATAAACGTTCAACCATCAACACTCAACAATGTGAATCAAATCGAAGTTGAACCCATCAATTGACTTCCAATTGGGCTCAAACTTGGCCCAAACGGTCTTGGGATCGTTTGGATATACTCCAAACGGTCTTGAGACTGTTTTCCCAAGAATTCATCAAAATCTAGATTGATTTGATAGGGGTTGAACCTTAATTAAGTCACAAATCAGCAATTTGATTATTTCAATAACCCATTGTAATTGGGTCCTCAATTGATCAAATTACCTTAACCATAGACCCCCAAACGGTCTTGGGTTGTCACCAAACGGTCTTGAGACCGTTTGGATGAGTTCAAAATGGTCTTGAGACCGTTTGCCTATCCATCCTTTGGACTCTAGTAAAAACATTCATCAAGTTTTGATTTATTGAGTTGATCATTATATCAATACTTAATTGCAATGTAATTTGGTATCTTTGTACCTTCAATTGGTCAACTATACTTGACCCCAGACCTCCATACGGTCTTGGGTGATCCCCAAACGGTCTTGAGACCGTTTGGATGATTCCCCAAACGGTCTTGAGACCGTTTGGGCTAATCAACCCAAAATCTCAAATTAGCTCATTGTGATTTCAGCACTGATTTCAATTAGGGTTTGCCCTAGTAATCAACCTTCAACTCTTAACTCGTTTGGAATTAGTCCATCAAATTTGGTGAGTCATTAATTAACATCATTATGAACAGTAATATCATACGGTCAACGCTTAGTCAACCATCTTATACGGTCTTGAGACCGTTTGCCCAAAAAGGGCAAATTAAGCAGATTGAAAATCAGAACTAAATTCAATTGAATTTGCTAATTGTTTTGCCTATATATCACGATTCCTTTGGAATTAACCTCTCAAATTTTGTGGGTGATTAACCTACATAATTATGAACAGTATTCTAATACGGTCCATGCTTGGTCAACGCAGCCATACGGTCTTGAGACCATATGCCTTCATACGACCTTAAAACCGTTTGCCCATCAAACGGTTTTGCAAACCGTATGGGCACTTGGTTGAGGTCGTATGGCTAAGTGGAAAACCGTGGATAAGCATAGGAAATAACGCCCTCATCTTCTAGCTCAAGAACAGCAACAGTTCCTCACGGATTTGCTTGCTAGGAAGCAAGGGAAGATAGGGAAGAAGAAGAACTAGCAACTAAAAGCATAGAAAGGATGTATATAAGAAAGCATAGGTTTAGAGTTATAAAACCCACCTAAAGCTTGCTCCTTGAGCTCCAAGATTTCAAGCTCCAAGATTTTAATGGCGTCCTAGAAGCTCCACAAGTCGGCCAAGGTGAATCCTCCAAGGAAAGTTGAGAAGAGATGGCTAGAAAGATAGAGCTAAGTGAGCTAGCCATGAATTTGACCTTGAATTCGAGTTTCATCCAAGAATTTAAGCAAAAAGAAGGATCCAAACCTACCTTGCACTCCCCTGGTCGTCCTCCTGAGCTCCAGAGCTCTCCTTAGTCGGTTGAGCAAGGGGGAACAGTGAAGGAAACGAAAGAAACATTCCTTTGCCAAGTGAGGAAAAGGGCTTATATACTTGGGTGGAATTTCAACATAAGTACATAGGTTTTCCTCATTTTCTCATCTAAGTCCTCTCTTTCTTCTTTGCTCGCCCCTACCTCTTATTTATAAGGACAACCTTCTTCTAAGGTCAAGAAATGAAGGCAAGAAGATCAACTTATTACTAAAGCACACACATAAAAGGGCTATAGTACTTACACCTTGATTATTCAATCACAAAGGTGTTTTTCATTATATGATTATTCAATTGAAGTGACTTCTTCATCATTTCTTCTCTAAATGATGACAAGAGTCTTACAAGATATTTTAGATGGTGTATTTTACAAGTTGCACCCCTCAAATTGGGCAAATTGCACTTTACTCCAATTTAGGGTTTCAAGCACAGGGATTGCTTCCACAGCTGCACCTTAGTGCTCAAGCTTGGGAAATCCCTCAAACTTTACCATAATCATTCTTATGATGTCTCAATCATCAGGGGAACATCTCAACATGTGAAAATTGCAAGTTAACCCTTCTAACTGGGTAGATTGCACATAGGTCCCTGTATTACAAAACAATGCTACAACTTTATATATAAAGGAGCAAAATTGAAATATATGTTTCTGAGGAACTTAATTACATGCAAAAAGATAATCACCAGTATCTTAATTACATAATTAGGCAAAACGTCTAGGGTTAACTCATAACCCAGGTCAGGGATGTTACATCCTAGGTGCTTTGAGTGTGGAAAGAAAGGACATTTCAAAAATGAATGTCCTAAAGCAAAGAAAGGAAAGAAAAGCTCACACAAGAAGAGAGGAGAAAAAGCCTATAAAGCTGCATGGGACGAGTCAAGTTAAAGTGAAAGCGGAGAAGAAAAGGTGGAATGTCTAATGGCAAGAGAAGATGATGAAGACTCTCAAGAGGTAAGCCTGCTTGATCTTCCTAAAGAAGAGTTAATTACTAGTTTACAAGAAACTCATGATAAATATGTTGATGTCAAGAAGAAACTAAAGAAGGTTATCAAAACAAATGATGAGCTATATGCTAAACTAAATAATCTCTCTTCTGAAAATAACAACATTGATCTTGAAAATTTGTCTTTAAAAACATCTTTAAATGATTGCACTAACAAGCTACTCACTCTAGAAACAAATGTTGATCTTCTCTCTCAAGAAAAGACTGAATTGTTAGCTAAACTAAAAGATTTTCAGACTCAACCAATTCTGTGTAACCATCTAGACTATGACAATGTTGTAAAAGAAAGAGATTCTCTATTATTTGATTTAGATCAAGCTAGAAAAGATTTACACAAAAAGATGGATGATATTGCTAAGCTACAAAGAAACCTACATGAGTTAAGAAGAAAAGATATCCTTGACAACATCCTAAAAGCCTCCTCTAGTTTCAATGGAAGAAAAGGTTTGGGATATGATCCAAAAAAATCAACCCAAAAGAACTCGGACTATGTTTGTACCTAAGAACACAATTCCTAGAAAGAGAAATGAAGTTGACTCTATTACTTTTCATTTTTGTCTACGTCTTGGACATTATTCATTTTCATGCCCATATAGGACCAAGGATTCCTACTTAGTTTGGGTCCCAAAATCCCAAACTTAGTAGAGTAGAATGCAATTCAGTTGAGATATGATCAAATGCTTAATTTTGCAATTCATATTGTATTATCTCAACTTAATAAAAGGTTTTATGCATTGTAATAATTTTCTGAACTGCTGTGCTGAAACAGAAACTTAGTCGGTCGAAGTATTGTCGACCGAAAATATAATCGGTCGAACTTTTGTCGACCGACCAGATGCCTGTGACAAATCAAAATCAAACAGCAACTATATCGGTCGAAAATTGGTCAACCGGCTGAGTTTCTGTCTTTAATTTGCAATACAATAACCTTCTCGATCGACGATTAGTCGACCGAGAAAGATGTCGGTCAAACAATTGTCGATCGGCTGAAGTTCTGAATCAGAATTTTTATACAGTCTCTACTTAAATGCTTCTAACCATATCGGACCATCACATGGGTACCAAAACCTACATTCTAATGTAGGATTGGGTGGTTGACAGTGGATGTTCCAAACACATGACCGGAAACAAGGATGCATTTCAAACTTTTGAAGAAAAGAAGAGTGGAACAGTCACTTTTGGAAATAACGGTAAAGGTAAAATTGTTGGAATAGGTAACATTAGTACAAACCTCGAAATAAAGAATGTTCTACTTGTTGATGGGTTGCACCATAACTTAATAAGTGTGAGTCAATTATGTGATAGTGGCTATGATGTTTTATTTAACAAAACTTGCTGCAAATTATTAATAGAAAACACTACAAATGTCGTCTATGAAGGAAAAAGAGATGGAAATCTTTATATTCTTAGACCTAACTCTATGAAATCTGTAGTAGGAAAATGCTTGCTTGCAAATGAAAATACTTTACAATTATGGCATAAAAAGCTAGGACATGCTAGTTCCCATGTTATCAAAAAGTTAGTGAAATATGATCTTGTTCGTGGTTTGCCTACTTTATCCTTTGATCAAGTTGAAAATTGTGAACCATGTACATTGGGAAAGCAAACAAAAACCTCTTTTAAACCTAAACATGAACTTAGCACCAGTAGATCTTTAGAATTAATTCACATAGATTTATTTGGACCTATGAGGACACAATCTATCGGTGGCAAAAGATATTGTTTTGTAATTGTTGATGATTATAGTAGATATACATGGGTACATTTTATTGCAACCAAAGATGATACTATTCATGCTTTTATAAAATTTTGCTCTATGATTGAAAATCTATTACAAAGCAAAATATGTACCATTAGAAGTGATCATGGTGGAGAATTTGAAAATCATGTATTTGAAGAATTTTGCACATCTCAAGGGTACACTCACAATTTTTCTGCTCCACGCACTCCACAACAAAATGGCATAGTTGAAAGAAAAAATCGATCACTACAAGAAATGGCTAGAACTATGATGCTCGAACATAACACCCCCAAAACCTTTTGGGCTGAAGCTGTAAACACCACATGCTATGTATTAAACAGAGTAACTGTTCACTCTCATTTGAAGAAAACTCCGTATGAAATAATACATTCTAAGAAACCTAGAGTTGACTATTTTCATACCTTTGGATCTACATGTTATATCCTAAATACCAAAGATGATAGAGATAAGTTTGATTCTAAATCACACAAAGCATTCTTTTTGGGATATTCTACCTCTAGCAAAGCATTTAGAGTCTATAACGCTATCTCTAGAAAAGTTGAGGAATCTATTCATGTCTCTTTTCATGAAGAGTCCAAATCAGAAAATCTAGAAATAATTGATCTTACTAATCAATTTGAAAACCTAAACATACCAAATGACAGTGAGAAAGATACTACAAACAATAACCAAGCTGAAACACAACCTATACCTAGACTTATTAAGGACCATCCTCAAGAATTAATTATTGGAAATCCAAATGATAAAGTAAAAACTCGATCTTCCTTTAAGGATGTTGCAAACATGGCTTTTGTTTCTATCATTGAACCTAAGAAGATATCTGAAGCTCTTAAAGATGATTATTGGATAGTATCAATGCAAGAAGAACTAAACCAATTCACTAAAAACGATGTATGGGATTTAGTTCCTAAACCACAGGATAAAACCATCATTGGAACTAAATGGGTTTTTAGGAATAAACTAAATGAGGCAGGAGAAGTAATAAGGAATAAAGCTCGGTTAGTAGCGCAAGGATATAATCAACAAGAAGGAATAGATTTTGATGAAACATATGCACCAGTAGCTAGACTTGAAGCTATAAGAATGTTACTAGCTATTGCTGCACATAAAAACATCAAACTTTACCAAACAGATGTAAAAAGTGCATTTCTAAACGGAATCATTCAAGAAGAAGTATATGTTGCCCAACCACCTGGTTTTGAAATACCGGAAAAAGGTGACTATGTTTATAAACTTAAGAAAGCACTTTATGGTTTAAAACAAGCACCTAGGAACTGGTATGAAAGGCTCAAGACATATCTTTTTGATAATGGTTTTTCTATTGGAAATTCCGATTCTACTTTATTTTTCAAAACATATACATCTGATTTCCTAGTTGTGCAAATATATGTTGATGACATTATTTTTGGAGCTTCTAAGGAATCGTTGTGCACACAATTCAGTGACATTATGCAAAAAGAATTCAAAATGAGCCTCATGGGTGAACTAACTTTCTTTCTTGGTTTCCAAATTAAACAAACGCCTGCCGGAATTTTTATAAGCCAAGAAAAATATACTAAAGAACTCTTAAAACGTTTTGGGATGGATCAGTGCAAACATGCTACTACTCCTATGGCCACTTCTATAAAAATTGATAAGGATGAAAATGGGGAACCAATTGATGATTCCTTATATAGAGCCATGATTGGTAGCTTGCTTTACTTAACTGCCTCTCGACCGTACATCATGTTTTCTGTTGGTCTTTGTGCTCGATTTCAATCACAACCTATGCACTCTCATTTTCAAGCAGTTAAGCGAATTCTTCGATACTTAGCCGGCACTACATGTTTTGGTTTATGGTATCCAAAAGGACAATCCTTGGATTTTAAAGCTTATACTGATGCGGATTATGCTGGTTGTCGACTTGATCGCAAGAGCACTAGTGGTGGTTGTTTCCTGTTAGGGAGAGCTTTAGTATCTTGGTTTAGCAAGAAACAAAACACGGTTGCCCTCTCTACAACTGAAGCTGAATATATGGCAGCCGGATCTTGTTGTGCTCAAGTGCTTTATATGCAACAAGTGTTAAATGATTATGGTTTTACTCTTTCATCTACGCCTATCTTTTGTGACAACACGAGCGCTATAAATTTAGCACATAATCCTATTTTACACAGCCGAGCTAAACATATTGAAATCCGTCATCACTTTTTAAGGGATCATATCTCCAAGAATCATGTTTCCCTTCATCATGTTGATATGGAAGATCAATTGGCTGATATTTTTACAAAACCGCTTCCACTAGACCAATTTAACAAGATTAGGAAGCAATTGCTTATCACTCCTTTAGAAGATGTTTTCTTTGATATTTGTGCTTCTTAAAAATAGCTTTTACTTACATCATTTTGGCTTTTAATGGACATTTTTTTTGGGACATCTAATTAAGGGGGAGTTTTATTCTTAAACGGATATCTTTTTGAAATGACAAAGGGGGAGAAATAAATATAAAACTTAGTATTTGAGCAAAACAATAAATAAATATAAACTTAGTATTTGTGCAAAACTTAATCAATGAGTTCATAAAACTCTTGGCTTTACATTTAAAGTTGCTATATTCCCTAAAGGATTGGATTTCATGTTCTATAATTCATGGGGAATAATAAGCACACATTTTATAAACAAGAGAAGAAATTTACAAAGGTAATCTTCAGGTATGAAACTCACATGTTTTTATACTTTCTTATTTTATATTTAGGAAATGTTTGTCATATTCAAAAAGGGGGAGACTGTTGGCTAAATGGACATCTGTAAATCCCTTTGTTTTGACAATGACAAACATTTCATTCTTGTTAATCTAACGTGCTACTTGAGTGTTGCAGGAATAAGGTGGATGACAAAGCACTAGGGAATCTATATGCTTGAATGATTGTAAATGTCATGAAATGTAATCAATTATAAACTTGTACAAATATATAATGTACAAGTACTTAGACTTCATGTAAATCAAGCGTTAGATCTTCCCTAGCTAAACACTACATTTAGATAGGTCATCCCCTTCAATAGTGTCACATATGCACACTCATATACACACTTAGTGCTTTAATTGAAAAATTGAAACAGGGTCAATCTTGGTCGACTAACTCCTCGACCGAGACACTCTCGGTCGACAATCTTCTCGACTGAGAAAGACCCAAGTAGCCGTTAGACACATCTGACAAGGTAGTTGGCAGTTGGAGATAAACGTTGCAAAACACTTGATTCAGAGAGCCTGTCGGTCGACAAAAGTTCGACCGAGTAGGTGTCTCGGTCGACCATTTCTCGACCGACATGGTCTCTGACAGCAACTGCAGAATTAATTAATTAGCCATTACTAAAGCAACAAACTTGTACCTAACGGCTAGTTAAGCACTTAGAAACCCCTAGAAGGTGTCTAGAACGTCCTTAAGCACTTGTAGGACATTCCTATAAATAGGACATGCCTTAGGACACCTAAACTCACTTGTTACACTTGAGAAATCTTTGAGCATACTTTGAGCAACCTGTTTGTGAGCAAATTGAGCATAGTGATAATTGGCTACTTCTTCTCTTAGCTCAAATTTCGTGTCCTATAGGCTAGCATCTCCTATCCACTGCAATTACTATTCCATACACTTTGGTTAGGAGATCTACACGCTTGATCTAGGCAAATCAAGCCTTGTGCTACAAAAGGATAAGTTGTAATTTCCTTTTTCCTTTCTTGTTCTCTATTATTGTTTGTACTCTCCTTGCTACTCCTAGGTTGGAGGCTGCGGATTGGAGAGGTTGGAGATCTTCTTGGTGAAGAAGGGGACCTTGAGCTACTTCAAGAAGGCTGGTGCAACGGGAGGTTACTTCTAGAGAGGAAGGCTACTTCAAGGGGGAGCTTGGAGTTACTTCAAGAAGGCTACCTCAAGTTGGTGCATCTACTTCAAGTGAAGGCTGTTCAAGGGGTGTAAAGAAAGTATTGTATTTTGTGTAAATCCTTGTGAAGGTAATAAAATTAATACTTTCAAAATCCTGGTTGGGTAAGCAACCGGGTAGTGGACTGACAACTTTAGTATTTGCTAAAGTTGGAACCACTCTAAACACCTGTCTCCTTCTTCCATTTTCAATTGTGGTTGTCTTGAGTTAAATAATTGTTAAAATATTTAAAAACTCTATTCACCCCCCCTCTAGTGTTTTTCAAACATTACATTGTACTTGTTGTACATAACTATCATGTTAAAATGGTCTCACAATTTTTATTTCATATGACATGTCGCAAGTGACTTCTACATTGACTTATCTAAGATCGACATACTTAGTTGTTGGCTTCTTTCATAAGGGGAAGTCAACTTCTATTAGATTCACCATGTGAAACTTTTACTTGTGGAAGCTATGACATCCATAGGACTCCATAGCCCCACACAAGGAGTAGGAACAAAGTAGGGGATTGTGCAAAAAATATGACACACACCAAAATATGCACTAGGAAATTCCACGATGATAAAACTCAAACATATATCCTAGTTAGTAATGTCAACCAACCACCCTTACACCACATATTTGATGAGCAAAAGATATTCATTGTGAAGAAAATATAATGGGAGATAATATATCTTCATTTTCCAATTATAACAGATTGATGGATTACCTTCCTTAGCATGGGGAAAATGAAAAGTTTTCTCTCCCACATAAGTACTCTAACATCAAATGAGAATGGCACCACCTAGAGTTTCACAATTTCATATAAGCGTCCAATATATGCTCCCAACCGATGTCCTAATTAACTATTATTTTTTCCCTGAGTTATTCACAAATGCAATTTATTTGAAAGAAAGTTATTCATTGAATCAATATGTGACCATGTGAACGAGTATTCTATGCATACTTACTTAGTGTCAAGTCTTACTTATTTGGAGTAAATATGCAATTTAAGTCTCACATGCAATTTGTTTGTTCTTTCATGCCAAATGCCATTACGCATTGAGTTAGCAAATTCAACCAGGTTAGTTGTTGGCTTCTTTTATAAAGGAGGGGGAGGTATGTGCAAATTCTATTGAGGTACATGCAAAACGAAACTATTATTTTTGAAAGCCAACACAGCTCTTTTGACTCCAAAACCTCACATAGAGGGTACGTACAAACCAAGGCCTCGTGCAAGTTAAGTATGGCACACACCACAACGTTTATTAGTAAATTTCACAATAATCAAACTCCAACATATTCTAGTTAGTAATGTCAACCAACCACCAATGCATCAGACGTGATAAGCAGAAGTTATTCATCACAGATGCAATATAATAGCATGGGGTAGAATACGATTTTCCCTCTCAAATATGAGCACAAGCTGTTCATCACATATACAATATAATATCATGGGATAGAATATTATATTCTCTCTCATACACATATTTTTTATTGAAGGTCTCACACAAAAACCTCAACATCAAATGAGAATGGTTTCATTGGTAGTTTCACATTTTTCATATAAATATCCAGTCTGCTCCCAACCAGAGTGCTTAATATTTCTTTTTGCCTTTAGTAATTCATGCATGCAATTATTTGACAAAAGTTTACACGTCCAATAAATTATGTGACCATCTGGACGAGTATCGTGTACTTACTTATTTGGTATCAGTTTTTATTTTATTTGGAGTGTTATTTTGTCTTCGACCGTTTAAATGCACAGCTGTTTTCAGACAACGTCGAGAGAGGAGAAGGGGGTGCTTAACCCAGCGGCACGCGGGATATTATACTGTTGTTTTCCAATAAAAAGTGTTCTGCTGCTTTCGAGCCCCCTCTCCCTTTCTTGAGGAAGGCACTTCCTCGATTCCTCCTCTTCAGCATTGCGTGCAGTCGACGAAGACAAGATCAGAGCAAGGCCCCTTACTTTCCCTCTCAGTTCATGCCCCACTCTTCCAAGGACCTGTGCTTTGTGGTTGCTACTGGATAGCGGCGATTCTCTATAGTGTCGTCGAGTGGACGGGGGCCTTATTCCCTCTAAGCAACGCCGCCAGTTCTAGATATTCTTTAGAGATGAGCTCCTGACTGCAGCGGATAGGGCGCATAGTCTGGTGGAGATCTGGGCAATGAGGGAGAGGGGCTGGAGAAAAAGCAGACAGGGGTCGGGGCTTCGTTTTCCTTCTTGAGAGTTCCTTTCTACTAAAGGTGCTTTCTTTCTTTGCGTTTCCCGGCCTTTTGGGTGTTTGTGCTGTCCTCGGCGGACCATTTGGGGCTCGGGGCTCCTGCAACCCGACAGCAATGGGGTTTGGGAGTATGGCGATGGTGCAGAAGGTGTTGGTGGTCTTGCTGGCGATCTCGTTCTTCCCGTCCATCCAGTCTGCTGCCGAAGGTGATATCGCAGCAAAGCAAGGGAAGGGGCATAAGCACGCATATGCCGCTATGATGTACATGGGCACGCCGAGGGACTATGAGTTCTTCGTCGCTACGAGAGTGATGATGCGGTCCCTCGCCAAGCTCAAGGTCGACGCTGATCTCGTCGTTATCGCCTCCCTCGATGTTCCGATCCGGTGGCAGCAAGCTCTGTAAGTAGAAACTCACTCCCATCTCTTCTTCTCTCTCCCTACATCTGTCCTTTTCTTATTTTGTTTTTCTCGATGCTCATCAACGGCGAGTAGCGCTGTAGCCCATCAGAGTCAACAACACTACACGCGCTCCCGTTAGAAACTAGGAAACTCCAGTTTGCGTTACTCCTGTTTTGTTTGTTTTGCTAGGAGAACACGGGTGTCTTTCAGGGCAAAAAAATTGTTGTCTTTATCGTTTTCTCACGACGACGACGAACCAGACTCGATTTTCTGCTCGTCAATCGCTTTTAGACCATCCTTCTACTTACCTTCCTGCTCCAAAGAATTAAATTTTAGAGGGCAGGATTACATTTTATGGATTTGCTCTTCCAATTTCCTGTAATATGGTTTTATTGGCGAGAAAAAAATACTTACATTTTTACTGGCACCCTCTCCATCACCCCATTTAAATATCTTAATAATTTGTGACAACGACGGTCTTTCCCTTTCTCTGTCTCCCTGATCTTCCTCTCTGAGTTCGCCATTCTAGATCTTACTAAACGAAAGCATACACATCTGCTGTCGGATAGTGGCTTGGACTGGATCAATATATATATGTGGTACCCATGACGTAACACGAACAGACAATCTGGCAGAACATGTCTGGGTCGTCTGCCCTCTTTTCTCCACCTTGCTCCGTGTAGAAAATTACTCCGACTAAAAGTTACATTACTCTAGGTGAGTGCATTGCACGATCAATTGACCAAGTTCTCGGATTTCATGGCTTTGGCCGGCTGATGGAGATGGGTTATAATAACTGAATTATAATTGGTCCTCCTATAGAAAAGTAGAGACCCGGTTGCATGCTCCCCGTTATGATATTAAATTGAGAAATACCTTAGGACCTATAGGCGGCTTCCCAGTACTGTCTTTCGACATTGTTTTGGGTTTCATAGTTTGTTAAAAACTATACCCTTTCTATAAGAAGAAACGGATGGTTACTTTGTGTGGTCAGCTAATTTATTCATCGTTATGAAATGATCCTAAACTCACTACCAGCCTTATAATTTGGCACAGTATTGTTATGGGCAATACTAACATGGGTAGATCACCAATTGATATGCTAAAATAAAAAACTACTCCAATCATCTGTTACCAACCTAAATTTCATGCATCTTACAGCCTATAAACTAATTTACAGGGAACAAAATGTCATTTCCCCATATTTGAAAATGTAGTCTAGTGCTTTCCAAACTCCATTAAACCCCTCAAATATGAAACCCTGGCATTGCCAGTAGAGAACACTAAGTTGCTAGCAGTACCCACAACTATACAAAATAAAAAAGACATTGAAATACGAAGAAAGAATTAACATGCCTTAGTTTCCTCCCACTTGAAAGAGACACTAGACACAATAGCATCTGACTAGTTACAAGTATTGGATCGAACATTTGGCATTATGTGGAATGGATGTAAGACAATGGTCAATAGTGAAAAATTTGGGATTCAGTCATTTTTCGGCTGGCAAAAAAAAGATGGAATTGACAAAAATTGGGAAAATTCGTGAAAATATTAATAAATTTTCAAAATGAGTTGCTAGCAGTACCCACAACTACGCCAAATAAAAAAATTTGAAATACAAAGAAAGAATTAACATGCCTTAGTTTCCTCCCACTTGAAAGAGTCATTAGACACAATAGCATCTGACTAGTACAAGTATTAGTTTCCTCCCACTTGAAAGAGTCATTAGACACAATAGCATCTGACTAGTACAAGTATTGGATCGAACATTTGGCATAACATGGAGTGGATATAAGAATGGTTGAGTTAGATGTGACCATGGTGAAAAATTTGGGATTGAGTCATTTTTTCGGCTAGCAAGAAAAAAATGGAATTCACAAAAAATTGGGAAAATTTGTGAAAATATTAAATATATTTTCAAAGTTTGGTCAACTATTCGGAAATAATCGAGAATAAATTAGCTATATATACATATACATATACACATATATTTATGTATATATGTATATATATACAGACATACATGTCAGATACATGTAACTATTAAGATTATAAGACATACAATCTTATTGAGTGAAAAAGTAGAAAAAGAATTAAAGAATAATTGAAATATAATAATTGACTGTTGGGAGATTGCGGGGTTGGAGGTTTAGTCTACAAAGTTTGGTAAAAAAGAGCAAGCGACTTAAAAAAGAAAAAATTGTGAAAAGTGACGAAGAAACTTAAAAATCGTATAAATTGCAAAAAAGTGGGATCAATTGTGAAAAGTGCAAAAGATCGACAATCGGCGTATTAATCATGCTGAACATTCAGGAGCCTGAAAAGTCGCAAAAAATCGTTGATTTTTTTATAAATTCGGAGACTTTGTTACTATGGATGTGACATAGACAGAAGATGAACACCACATGTAGTTTGATGAGGCTCTAGGGAAGGAGATGAGCATAGAGGTTAATGCCAAGTAGTAGGGAGAGAGGACATGCTTTTGTAGGGGAGGTGCTATTGGAGCAGTGGATATCTTGCATCTAGCACTAGTGATGCTTGGATTCTTAGCTTGAAACCACCACCTGGTTGAAAGTCTTAAGTGGTCAAGGGAGAGAGGTGCTAAATTCGCTCAAGCTACTGTTAGTACCTTGAACTAAATATTCTATTCAGGTAGGAAAACTAGATATAAGTCATTAAGAATAATATTGTTAGGTATGCCTTGTCTGAACAAGTGTATTCGTTGTTATTGTTGTTGTATTGATATGTACACCCTTGTCCTATATACATATGAGAGGAGGAAATTATAAGGAAGCACTAGGAAGCGGACTACACTCTAATGGGCCATGGGCTTACATGCCCATGTACACAATAAACTAATTAACCTATTAACTAAATAGGCTAATATTCTAACACCTTGAATCCTAAGTTATGTGATTCTGGAGCTTGTGTTTGATCTTTGTCCTTCAGCGTAGGATCATCATGCGAGAGTCGAGGGAAGTTTGCCACTTGCAAGGTGCGAGGCAACTTCCTGTTCCGAAACAAATTTCGAAAAATGAAGTCATTGTCCCTGTGCATCCATAACTTTCTTTCAAGAAATTACTCCATTTGGGATTCTATTTTTGTGGCATATAAATAAGTCCTCCATGATGGAATTCTGTAAGGGGACTTATCTACTGTCTTTCTATTTTTTGGGCCATCTCTCTTGTAACCCTAATATGATCTAGTGGAGAAACTGCCTTCGCTTGTGGACTGTTTTGCTTTTGGTGAACCACATAAATTTTGTGTTCTTATATGATCCTTGTTCATCATATTCACTCGGTTCTGTGCTTCCATGCATATTAAAATGGGTTTTTCCGCACGATGTATGTTAGCTATCTATATATGAAAAATGACGATGGCTAGTCTGTAAAAGTTATGTACTTTTAACATAATACATCCACTTAGCCTAAAAAAGGAATGGTGAACTACGATGAGAAGAGTATTTACTAGACATGGCTCACCCCGAATAAGTTTGTGTTACTGGTTGTATGTACACATACCCATCTGTGACCCTAGTGAGTAAAGTGGATTAAATTTTTACTTATGCTCATGCCATAGCAATGTTTCATATTTAAGATAAATAAATATAAAACAAAATGTTTCATATTGTTACACAAGTTAGAAGATAAATAAATCTATTTAAATATCCTTTGAGTGCTGTCCTAAAAAAATTAAAGTTGTCTGGCCATATTCTATTTTAACTCATGTGATGGGGAACTTAGTTCCTAAGGAGCTACAACTAATTCTTGTTAACAAATAGTTTTACTCTGCCTGGACAATACCCCCTTGGTTGGGTATCCACTACTACACTATATAGACTTGATGATTTGGGAAAATTGTACTGAAGTTTCAAACTTCAATAACACAATCAAATAGAATAATTTTTTTTTAAAACTTGCAACTAACTCCTATAAATTTGTAAAACACCAATTATCAGATATGATCAACTGGGCCAAAACTAGGATCTCATAGGGGATGTGAAACCTAAAGATGGGTTGTATATGTAGCTGTACTACATCACTTAGTTAAGGAACTAAGGCGTAGTCCTTGTTCTCAACAGTTTGAATCTTGCAAGTCAAACACCAAAATCTGGTCTCAAGATTAGCCCTTTTTTTGGTTTGGCTTATTTAACTCTTGAGGAACATTTGTGGCTACATGATACACAGGTATTGCACATGCTTGACTTATATTCAGGATTTCATACAAACAATACATACACACATACACCACAATTGCCTTTCTTGGCCTTTTAGATATATAAACACCATATATGTGAAATAATGGTTTTAGGCAGTGTTTGGGTGAAGTTATATATTACTCACTATTTTACATTTTTGGCTACATGATACACAAGTATTGCACATGCTTGACTTATATCCAGGATTTCATACAAACAATACATACACACATACACCACAATTGCCTTTCTTGTCCTTTTAGATATATAAACACCATATATGTGAAATAATGGTTTTAGGCAGTGTTTGGGTGAAGTTATATATTACTCACTATTTTGCAAGTGTGTGGTTTTATGATTGTGCACCGATTTGGAAGTTCCATGTCGAAGCTGTTGCTAGAGTCAAAATTTCCATTTTGTTTGTATAATGGGTTTTTTGGCATAAAGGCATTGTGCCAACCCCTTCGTTGATCGACCCTCTTCTTCTTGGTTAGGATTCCTAGATCTATTGGGTCCTCATGGGAGATCTTTCTTTTGGATGCCATATATACCTATGTTTATGCATATCAATGTTTTAAAAAGCGTGAAGCGGGAGGCGTGCAGACAGGACCTTGTAGCCGATTAAGCGGCAGGGGGGCGATTAAGCTGGCGATTTTTGAAAAAGCGGATGCTTAAAATCTTATATATTTATATACAAAATTACATGTATGTGTATATAAAAAATATATTTCTAAGGAAATCAGTAATACTAACCAGTAGTATCAATTAGTAATGAACGAAATCTGCAAGAAAATCAGTAAAATCATTAGAAGTATAATAGAGTAATACGATATTTACTTGGATATATTACAACAGTACCCTATTATATACAGCTTACATACAAAGTTTGCATTCTAAAGTAGGACTAGGTATATCATAGAACATTTAATGTATACAAGCTTCATATATTATACTCAATACTACTTGGATTCTATATTTAATTAACATTACATGCTTACAGCAGCATTTTTTTTCAAAAAGCGCAAAAAACCGGGAAAAAAGCTGGCAAAAAAGCGGGAAAAAGCGGGTGAAGCGGGAAAAAAGCGGGCGCTTAAGGGCAAAATTAAGCCGATGGGGGTCTTGGCCGATTAAGCGGCCGCTTGGGCCTTTTTTAATACACCAATGCATATGCTCACTTCAAAATAATGATCAATTTTTTAATTAAAATAACTATATACATGATATATCAATTTATCACATATTTGTATAGTATGTGTGAAGTAATTAAAATTAAATTATAACAAGCATTATAGTTTCAATTCACTAGATATATATTCATTATTTTTGATAGAACTATTGGACTATTGAAGAAACTTTGTTCATTAATATGTGATCTAGTATCACTTAATTGTCTGATAGGAACTGATTTCCACAAATAATCAGATTCGTAAAGCTCCATGGACAAAATCCTAAAGTTGGTATATAAGAAGCTAATTGAAACCTAATGACTTTGACAATTGTGAGTAATTGCTTAATTCATATCCAAATCAAATAGAGAGCACATGTAAACTAATTAAACTTGAAACTTACAACTAAGTCCTCAGAATTAACTACAAGTTCCCTATGATTAACTCTAAACTCGAAAATCATCAATCAACTCTTAACCAGTCTACTCAGGTTCCTAGGGGGGTTGCGAAGCCTGATGATGACTTGATGCAAGCTGCTATGCATCAACGTTTCCCGGCTTAAAAGGATGAGCGTCTAGCAAATGAGGTAGTGACTCATGAATGCTACTCTAGTCCTTACAAGGGTCGTGTGTTCTAAAACCCTTCTTGATGGAGTACTAATGAAGAATGCCAACGGAAGTGAGTGTCCATAATCTAATATGAGTATGTGTTGGCAAAGTTGTTTAGCTATGCACATCAATCATTATGCCACGTCTAATCTGGGGTGAGATGTGCTAAGTTGCTGGGAAGCACATCACACAACACCATATCATGTAGACTCCACGATGTCGAAACATGGTGGAACATCTCAACCTTGATGGTGTTGTTGATCCATCATAGTCAGAATGGCTTCAGATGTGATTCTAAACAGAGCCCCAAGATTTGGATGACAGATGCAAAGACAACATTAATTTGCACTGCCATTGTGATAACCGTGCACACGCGTCCTATATTCTCAAACTCAAAGTAGAAAACGGAGTAGTAAGGCAATGAGTAGATGGAGGAGGAAGTTCACACACGGTCAAGACCAGATTGGGTAGGTGCAAACATGCAATGAGTACGGTGGCAACATATAGGTGGGGAAAGGAACAATAACGTCATTTTTTTTCATCTTGAGTGTCCAATCAAGAATTTGGATCATGGATGGGTGGTTGCGTTGATTCCTAAACTCAACATTTATACTTGGTGGATAGGGGAAGTCCTCGATCTTGACTTTGTGTTTAGGTATTGAAGCTCTAATACCAATTGATGGGGAGGGACAAATTTGTAGAAATATAATCAGATTCACAAATCAAACTGCCCGGAGAAATACGTGAGAGCCAATATTCATAAATTTATTGTGATTATAACATCTTTGAGAATTGCAGCTTGTTTAGATTGATAACAAAATTAAATAACAAATACCATTAAACTACTAAAACTTTGAGCTTACAATGTAGTCCCTGGAAATCATGATTTGTCTCTGCGCTTAACTAAAACTCTAAATTCACTAGTTAATGTATAGTTGGCCAACTTAGGCTCTCACAGGGACTCCAATACTTAATAATGAGACGAGTACGCAGACTGTCCGAATCAGTGTATGTTTTAAAATATAGCAAGTTGAAACCTAAGTATCCATTTTTGGCAGTCTTATCTTGGTAGGAAATGATGCTTAGATGATTCGATGATGATGATATGATTTTTGCGGCATTGAAATACAATTCTTCTAATAAATGAATAGTTAAGCAAGAACTTTCATTTTATGAAAAATGATAAATATGAATTCTAGAGCCATTATGTGGTATGTATTTAGTCCCACATGGGCTGATTTAGGAGTGATTTATGTATGCACTCCTATATTATCATGATTTGTATTCACTATACAAACCATCAAAGCGGGGACATTTTCCTCTATTTCCCTTCTCTTTTTGCTATCGCGTTAAGCTAGCAGACGCCTACCACCCTCTTGGGTATGTTGTTCCCCTGCCCCCTCCTCATCCTATCATCTCTCCCTCCTTCCCCAACCTACTTCCACAACCCCTGCCCTCCCTCCTTGCCCCCTCTCCAACCTGTTGCCTCTCTCCCCCCAGCCCATAGCGACTGCCCCTCCCCCTCTGCTGCCCCTTCCCCAACATGTCACCCCTCCCCCAGCCGAAGCCCTCCTTCCCTCCTACCTGTTGTCGCCACCCCCTCTAGCTTGTGACAACTGCACCCACCCCTTGCCCACAACCTCCCTACCCTACTATTGATACCACCCCTCTGCCACCCTCCCTTACTCTGCTTGTTGCTATTGTTGCTTCTCCTTCCTTTCTCCATGCCTCCCTCAATATGTAGATATTGCTTCTCTCCCCTCCAACTGCTACAACCACCGTTGCCTTCTCCCTTCCCCTCCTCCTCTCTTATACCATTTCCTCATATTCCTCCTTGCCTCTTACTTCTCTAAATCCTACTGTTACTGCAATAGAAATTGTTGAGAGTATAGTTATTTAGTTCATTTAGTTTATTTTGTATATGGGCTTAAGTCTATTTGGCCCATTAGTGTCTGGACTCCTAGTCGGTTAGGGTTAGTCCGCTTCCTTGTGCTTGGCTCCACTCGTATATATAGGAAAGGAGTCCTTCTACCCATCTATAAATATGAAACATATAAGGAATTTCCCATTACCACATTTTTCGAAAGCAATGTTCCCTCTTTTCTAGGAGGATAATCCCTATAGTTCTGCGTATGCTTTTGCTTTCATAGGCCTAATATTGCTATTGCATCCTATCTATGCACGTGATACAAGTGACTGCATCTACAATGACGTCTAACCATGATGCTCCTTGCAATCAAGTGACGAATATCCACTTGGATGGTAAAAAGTACCTTACATGTCATCACTCTCTGGAGATTCAATGTTACAACTAATGATCATGTGATGGATCTGACTACTCCGATTCTGGTCCTTCTCCTGCTAATACTGACAAGTGACAACAAAGCCAAGATTTAATATGCTACCTGGCGGAAGAATGACTATCTCGTCACGAGTTGGATCATCAACCATGTTGAACCCCCATTTTAGTGCTTCCCATTTGTGTCTTCCTATGGCTTAAGACATGTGGGGTCAACTTGCTCGTGTATATGCTCATAAGTAACCCAGCTTAAGCTCGCACCCATCACTAATGTTGAACCCCATTCAAGGCTCTCCATGATGATTGATGATTTTGAGATATGCCATCCCCTCATGGTTGATATCACTGAACTACGAAAGCAAAGGTGTGAGCTACAACTTGTTCAATTTTTATCCAGTCTCACTAATTCTATTGTAGGCATTATTGATCAAATTCAGAGTAATGAAATCCATAAACACTTTCAACATATTTGTACGAACAATTGTCAGTTTGCCCTTTTTATGCTCTTCTCCACACCGTTCCTAGCTAGGAGTGGGGTGGTGGATGTGGTCATTCGTCTAGTTGGCTTAGTGTGGCCTTAGTTAGCCACTGCATCTCACCATTGTAACTTCTATGGCTACAATAACCACACTAAGGATTGTTGTTGGACGAGCATGGGATTCCTACTTGGGATGGTTCTGGTTCTTCTGAAGATGGTTCTTCCGCCCCTAATTCTGATATAGCTACGTTTGATATTGCTATTATGTTGTTGGAACACTTATCTTCTATGTTCAATACTTCTTAGTCATTTGTCCCCTCCAATGAAAGTACCTCCACAATCCTGACTTTTGCATTTGTGTCTGGTAATCGTAGTTGTTAAGGCGCCCGCCTAGGCGCTGCTTGGTCGATTGAGCGCCCCATGGGGGTCCCTGCCTAGGCCGCTGCATTATAGAAATGGGAATCAGGTGTTTTATAGAGATGCTGATGATTTGTCTTAGATATTTTTGTCTGTGTACTGTCGTTTTAACATATATTTGAGATGTGTTAAGTGCTTTTCATTTGTTTTTAGCTAATACCTAACTCTTACATGAATATAGAGTGTAGAACACCAAATATACACATGCCATACCTTATACATGTGATGTATGTTATATTATATATATAATGCAGAAAATAAAAAAACAAGAAAGCACCTAGTGGCCACTTAGGTGACTAGACGCTCAGCCAAGCCAGGCCACCGCCTGGACGCCTCAATAACTATGTTGGTAATACCTGTTAGGGTATAAATTTTTAGTCGTTCATCTCATATCAGTGGAAAGTGGAAACTATAAATGTTTGATGGTCTGATTTAATTTCCGTAGATACCATCACTGATTCATGTTAATTTCCCCACGTGGTTATTCAAGGCATTGGCACAAAAGATCTTCATCTTTGTTTTTACCTTCCACCCTTTTTGTGCCTAAGTTTCTTCTAAATTATTCTTTTCCGACAAGTTGGTGCGCTAAAAGCAATCTTTACTTACCCTTCTTCCAGACGATTGTATTATGTAGGGATACGACACGATGATGCCGATGGTGGGGGATATGCAGGCTCTAATGGTCTATACTACCTATATTAAACTGTCATATCATTCACCACTGCAACATTGTCTTGTCTTGCTTTAGCTTCATACTGACACTATATACTTGGGCATTCTTCTCTTCCTAAGCTAAAAATTATACTTTCTACTATATCTGATAGTTGTATTGATACTGAAGCTTGCCAGCTGGGCAAACAAGCACGTGTGTTGTTCACCCAAAAATTCATTATCTAGTACTGCTTATTTTGATTTAACACAATTTGATGCGTGGGAAGAATGGGAATTTTGTGGACTCTATAACCATCACCTTCTTTTCCTACCGGCGAGGAAGAAAGAGAAGAATCTTTGCATATATTTTGTCGGACTCCATTGATTACATAAGGGTTGTTAGGCCATCGACAGTAAGATTGAGTCTAGAATACATCTCGGTAGTGGACTCGATCTTGCTTATGTGGAAGTTTTCAAGTTGTTGCATGGGCATGTAGACTTTCCTTTCCGTTACTTGCTTTGTCCCCTCATAAGCGAAAGTGCGAAACAACTTTCTTCATATCTCATAGGCGTTATCACAAGAAGATATCCAGTTGAATTTGGTAGGGCAGAGGCGACTTAGAGGATTCTTATGGCTTTGGCATTTAATGTCGCTTTCTTCAAATGGCGGTATCCAATTCTTCTAGTTTTTCTTTTGGTTGCTTGTATGGAAGATTTGCCATTTTCTACAACTCAAGGATTGATTGTTGAATATGGAATCACATTCTCCTCTTCTAATATTGGAAGTTGCACCCATAAAAGACTGGAATGTTGAAGAAGTATCTTCCTTCTTGATTGTCATCTATCTTCTCCTACTTGTGGAAGTACTGCTTGGAAAAAATCTTGCCTTGATACCACTTTTTGGACCTAAATGGACTCAAGAGGGGGGTGATGAGCAAAAATCACTTTAAAAAGTTTCATTAGACCTTTAATTTTTTTTTAAAGATATTATGCAAGTATGAAAAGCAAGGGAGAGAAAGAGATTGGACAATCCACAATTGATGGTACTATTAATGGTGGTTTTATCTCAAATGATGATCTAGAGGGGTCAGTCTCTAGGGTTTTCACCCTTCAGTCACTCCTTATAATCTACTATAAGAGTTATACCAAGAGACCACCTTTTTCAAGATAAAAGGCTAAATGAGCTTTCCTTTTTGGGGCAAGGGAGCCAACAACCTTACAAGGGATTTTCTTATCCTTACCAAGGATCTTCGGCCCTCTAAAGGACTTACCTATCTTTGATCAAGAATTTTCGGCCTTCTCCATGGACTTACCCACTCTTGACAAGAATCTTTTGCCTTTTGACTTCACCTTCACCAAGGAGAATCTTTCACCACCAAGGATATCTTCCCTTGCTCCAAGGCTACCTCCTTCCAACTCTTCTTCTTCAAGAGACCATTGCTTCAACTGAAAGGAGTCATCCTATGCCAACGGACACCCCCTTCTCTCTTAGCCAAGAGAGAGAATCACCATTGTAGTGAGAGAGGGGAATTGGGAGGTAGAGAAGTGGGAGCCTCACAAGACATTCACTTGACACCTATCGTAATGATAAATGGGCCTAAGCGGAGCGAAAAGGGTTTTCCATGAGATGGAAAATGAAAACGATTAGCCCCAGACGATTTGTGAATAAGTGATTGTCTGATAATGAGCAAGGAATATCCGCCTTTCTGCTAAACATGATCTATTGAACTCATAATTCATTGGATCCTTTTTATGAATTTGGTCTTTGTTGCATGTCTAAACCATCTAAGACGACCCAGAAATGAAAAAGTGTTATGGCTGCTTGTCAACCGCCAACCCTCATTTGGCCCAATTTTGGGACTGGCTATGTTTGATGTCATAGGAGTTTCTACCTTTTACATGATCAAATCCATATAAATCCAGAATTTCTGTTTTATTAGCTTAGAATGTTAATTTGACATTACTTATCTTCCTTTCAATAATATGTTTACAAATAAATGCCAAGTTAACCGAGAAAGATGGTTTCTTGGTTCAACTGGCCGCAAATGAAATGACTCAGGTTTGAACCCTGAATATTATCTTTGATATACCTCTGTGACAACAAATTGTCGGATTTATGCGTTTATTGGGGCACCAGGGGGATCAGCCCCTATGACTATTCCACAAAGGAATATATGATTGCCAAATCGTTATGATTGAGAATTTTTTGTCGCATGAATCATATCTAAGTTACTAAAATTTCTTAGAAATGGTATAACTCGATACATTCTTTCATTTTGTGCTGCCGGGTTTGGTAATAAATTTCTAGAAGTTACTAAAATAGATTATGGTGTATTTAGGTAGCTATTCCAACCAATAAGCCCTTTTCTTGACAGCATAATATGCAAAGCATACATGTTACATATGTAATTTTTAAAACAAAACATTCACATGGTATGCCCGGAACAACAGAAGCAGGCAGGGCATGATGTAGGAGGATCACATAAGCAGTGGGCTTTAATGCCATGCGCCCATGCCACCACTACACTACTGATGCCACCACTTTTTACGAAGAAAAATCAGTGCTGTTTTTTTTTTTTCCATAGCCAATTCGGTTGAGATTCTTGAGGACAGAGTATACGATTTAGCCAACTTTTTAGGTGTTATGTTGTTAGGGTCAAAACCAAGGAACAAATGTCCAATTTCGATGCCATTTCAGTGACCACATAAACATAAATTTACTGAAATTTTGATGGCAATTTCGACAAATGTGTTACTAACGTTTCGATGGAAAAATTAACGAACTTTATGAAATTTTACCGAAACTATCTACTAGTGCAGATCTACTCAAATATGCAATAAGATTTCATTTTGGATGTTGGGGTGGGGTGGGGTCTCCTCATGTGTGAGTGAAGGACCTGAACTGTTTCAATGGGGATTTCGATGGAGAATTTTGATGTCAATTTCTAATGATGAAATCAATGAATTAAGTCATACACTTTGCAAGCACAATATATACACTTAAAGACAGAAAACTGTGCAAAAACAATATGCTCTAGGTAGTCCATAATACATTAAAAAGAAAGAAATTTTTTGTGGGTAGTGCGTTTCGACAATGCATTTTGATGTCCGATGGCCATCAGTATGGAAATAATTGCCGATATTTCGACAATTTAGCTGACATTTTAGACCATGGTCAAACTTCACCACAAATTTACTCCTGTAATGTCCCAGTATATCGTACACGATGTCTAGTTAGAGATGATTGTTTGTGCCAACATACACACACCTTCAAAAATGACGAGAGGAGTATTTATGAACAAAATAATAAATATGATATTGAAGGTAATAGTCTAATAGAACATAAAATGCTCTTATCACGGAATATTGTTGGCTTTTAAACGACAATTTCATACTTGCCTAGGAGACACAAACACATATATGAACACGGACACAGAAACAAAGACACGACTAGATGATTTGAAAAATACATGACATAGAAATGGTGTTGGACAAAAATAAATAAAATATATGTACACACATGATTACTAATGTATATATAATTAAGATTGAAATGTGAAAAGATCTACAAGATTTTAAAAACTGTTAATCACATTTTCCAACCGTATATGTGTGTTGCGTCATCCATCACTTAGAAGTCCAACGATACCTGACTCATCTCCCAATTCAAGCAACGGACACAACAAAGAACACAATCGATACCACAATATATTCGCATATAAGTGAAGCCCATAGTGCAGAACACTATTTTTTTTTTTGTGACCGAGAGAACCCACCCCGGGCAAGCCCGACATGGTAAACTCTCGAGGCATGAACACTATGAAATCAAACCGACAATATATTCATCAAATACAAAGATGAACGAAGAACTCATAACCTATAAAAATGTTATAGTAACAATTTAAGAACTCGAAAATTGAAGAACTATTTATATTTCAAAACAGTGAAAATTTAATATCAGTGGTGAGAAAAAGGAGGAAGATGATGTGTATAAAATAGTAACGTGAAGAGAAAGGAAAGGAGAGAAGATGACATAGGACAAGATGACGTTTTTTGGATCGTAGTTTCATTATGCTTGTGGTGTTGTCGAAGAATGGTGTGTGGTGAAGTAGTTGATGGAAGAGGCGTGGAAGGTAAAATAGAGATAGTGGAGGCTGTGTGCTATTGTTGGACATATTTTCATGGCGGTGAGCAAGGGAAGGAGGCCATCAAGGGAGCATGAAGAGGTAGAGGGGAAGACATGTAAAGAGAAGGAAGAAGAGGATGTGCTGATGAGGAGGAAAAGGAGGTAGAACAAGGACAATTATTGGAGGCTGTTGTAGCCGTCCTAGACATGACGCCAGAGAAGCCTCCAGTTGTGTCCGTGCTTCCTAGATACTTCTCATAGACTATATTATTTCTTTAGTAGGCGTTTGCCAGTGATTTCCACATCCTGGAAATCCTATGTATGTCTGATAGTGCCTATTTACACTCATTTTCTTGTGTATATGAAGTAGACTAACATGTATCAATCATATTTAGCTGCAAACCAACCCATCAATGTGATGACCTTTTTCTTATGAGCAGAGCAAATTAACATGCATCATTTCAGTTCAGGTGCAAATCAATCTTTCAATTTCAGTCTCTCTTGTGTTCAACTGAGATAGTTTCGTTGAGAAAATAACTTGATTATAACCATTTTAAGTAAACATCTGTAGTTCGAACTGATCTGAAGGGAAAGCAACTACTAGCTCTTACAAGGAGCGACCTAACAGCACTAATAATTCTCTCTTAATCACATTTGCAGCCGCAACAAAAGATACGAAGTCAATTGAAAAAGTAAACTAGGATCTGTGATTAGCTGACCTGGTGACACTTATGATATGTTGGCTGCTTATGTAACAGGAAAGAGGAGGATGGAGTTAAAGTGGTTACTGTTGAAAATTTAAAGAACCCATATGAGAGACAAGGCAACTTCAACTCCCGATTCAAATTGACATTGAACAAGTTGTATGCTTGGAGCCTGGTGGAGTATGACCGGGTTGTGATGATTGATTCTGACAACATATTTATTCAAAGAACCGATGAACTGTTTCAGTGTGGTCAGTTCTGCGCTGTCTTCATCAATCCTTGCATCTTCCACACCGGTTTGTTTGTGCTGCAGGTATTGACAAGAACCAATTGAAAAATTGTTGGTTAAAGTGTTTACCTTGTATAGAAATACTAAGCTGGCTGAGCCATATAAATTAATGTTTCAAAAACCAATCACAGTTCAAAATCTACACGGATAAGAGTCTTTGGGTTTTGTTTATTTCCTTTGTCAATTTGAATTAGTAGCATTGATGTGCCTTTCTTTATTTCTGTAGCCATCAATGCTGGTTTTTAAGAACATGCTCCATGAACTGGAGATTGGGCGGGACAATCCTGATGGTGCAGACCAGGGATTCCTCATGAGCTATTTTCCAGATCTACTGGATCAACCACTGTTTCACCCTCCTGCTAATGGCTCCAAGCTGGATGGCTATTTCCGCCTGCCTTTGGGCTACCAGATGGATGCTTCATACTTCTGTGAGCACAAAGCTTGCTAGCTGTTGTTAATTAAGGATGGTTTTATCCTGTTTCCATATCTTTGTGATATAATAATGTGTCTGTATAACATATGCCAGATCTGAAGCTTCGTTGGAGCATACCTTGTGGACCCAATAGCGTGATCACATTTCCTAGTGCTCCATGGTTAAAGCCTTGGTATTGGTGGTCTTGGCCTGTACTCCCTTTGGGATTATCCTGGCATGAACAGCGAAGAAAGACACTCGGGTAAGCCAATAGTCCTATATGGACTTTTCTATGGCGACAAGTAATTTTGTTTGCCTCTTTAACATTGTCAAATTGGAACTTCTCCTGTTTTCTGGCTAATGCTTATGTTGCTCAAAAGATTGTAGGTAATTATTTACATGCATGCTTCTTAATTTGAAAAACAAAACTACTGTTGGCAAAAACTATCATTTATGAATCAGGGATGACATAGTATACTATCAATGTCTACAATGGTTTAGTTGTAGCCTGCTACTAATTTATCCTGATGCTCTTTCACAGATACGGTGCGGAGCTGCCAGTCATGCTCATTCAATCTGCATTATACCTGGCAATCATGGCACTGACACGACTAGCACGGCCAAGCTTGTCCAAACTATGTTATAACAGACGACCAGAAAAAGGCTTCACTCTGTTACATGTCATGTTTAAATCAGCTGCACTATGGTCCATATTTGCCGCATACACCGTCCCCTTCTTCCTCATTCCACGGACTGTTCACCCTATTTTAGGATGGTCCCTCTATCTCCTTGGAGCTGGTGCATTTGCATCAATTGTGATTAACGCCTTCTTGCTGCCACCCCTTGCCATCCTCACACCATGGTTTGGGTTCTCTGGTGTGCTTTTTGTAATGGCTTTCCCATGGTACCCAGATGGTGTGCTAAGAGCTCTTGCGGTGCTAGCCTATGCATTCATCAGTGCACCATTCCTCTGGGCGGCCTTGACAAAAATTATGTCATCACTTCAAGTGCTTATAGAAAGGGAAGCATACTTCCCAAGATTGGGCGAATCTCTGCAGGCACCAGAGCTCAATAA
Organism: Alisma plantago-aquatica; assembly: GCA_963693085.1. Lineage (NCBI taxonomy): Eukaryota > Viridiplantae > Streptophyta > Magnoliopsida > Alismatales > Alismataceae > Alisma > Alisma plantago-aquatica. Next base: position 256,311,470 of record OY856412.1, read on the forward strand.
GCTGTACTGAATCTAAATGCTCGTCATATAGAAGAAGTGTTGATTTGGCTGATGCAATGTCACTCCTTTTATCACCATTTTGTCATGTGTTGTTTATATCATTTGCTGACTGTCTTTTGATGCCTAAGTAAGCATGTCTTGCTATCTGCTTAGCACTGGCGATGATAAAGATTAAAGAGAACTTGAAGAAGACATGGGGTGGGTGACCTTTCATTCTCGGATGTATTATTGAAAGAAGACGATTATTAACTTGACACATTAGATAGTGTATGGTGAAGCATCATGTCATTTGAACAGCTGCGAGCGGCCTTACCTTCTAGTTTCAGATAAACGGCAGAATGGTTACAATATATTATTTATTTTTGGGGAGGCAGAAAAGTTATAATACCCTGGATGGTCTCATGTTCTTATAGGAAATTGTAATTCCCCTAGACATTTCAGATATACAGCATATAGAGTGTAGCTTTAATCCTGGAATTGTAGAGCAGCCTTGTGTCTATGTTCTTGCAGGCCGCATTGGAGTATGATTATTTAGAACAGGGGGAGGTGCTATATGCCAATGGAGCTGTTAGATCAGTTGTGGTGTTGATAGGCGTTTCTGGCTAAACTTATTATGAATGAAAAGAACACCTACAGTTTTGACATGTGAAACACTGTACCTGTCCGTTCAATTTGTTTCAATGATTACTGGTGAGATTACGTCATTACACCTCTTTCATATGAATGCTAATCTACTATTTCAGAATTTAAAATATTAAAGAATGGCGACTCCTTTGCTCTATATTTTATGTAACATGGTACTGGTAATTCAGTGAAACTTGATAGTCTACTTTCTTGGTCACTGAAGAGTTAGATACGCAACAACTTGGAATTTTTTTTTTGGGGGGGGGGGGGGGGGGGTGTGGACGGGATTGTACCTGATAAAACGTTGGATTCAAAAGTCTTCCATTGGGCTCAGTGTTCAATACATGAATGCAGTACTACTCTTGTTGAGATAATTAGTCAAGTGGTCAAGCGGTTATTGGGCTTCGCCCGTTTGGAGATGTGTATATCCCTGTAATTCCTTTCTCCCTATAAATAAGAAAGGGGTCTTATTATTATTTTTTAATTAACGTGAACTTTCTTTTGCGTCATTTCCTCATGGTATCAAGAGCGTAACTGATCTGACGAGAGAAAAGCCTCGCCTCTGATCTGACGAGAGAAAAGTCTCGCCTCTGATCTGACGAGAGAAAAGTCTCGTCTCCGCTACCTTCCGTAAACCCCTTCCTCCGCTACTTTCCGTAAACCCCCTCCCTCCGCTACCTTCCGTAAACCTCCTCCCTCCGCTACCACACCCGTCCCCCTCTTCCCTTCTCCAGCGGCTGATGTATCTACGATGGGCTAGCAGCCTGCAGCCAGCCAGCAGGAAGACGACGCAAGGACGACCAACATCTGCCGCAAGGACTATTTCCAATGTTCTAAACTCCTATTCCGTTCTTCTTTTCCCTGCTACTCTTTTATTGTAATTCTGTTTTGAAAAAAAAAGAAGAAAAAAGAAGACAAGACCCCTGCTGTTCTTATAAAGCAAAAAAAAAGAGAGGGGAACCACTTTACTTGTTCATTCCTATCCATGTGGATCCCCTAAACCACATGGTTGAGTGCACTTTTCTAATTTTTTTAGGGGTTCTATGCTTTTACATCACAGTGCTACATTCCTGTGATTGCATTCCTACCGCAAGGACGACCAACATTTGCCGCAAGGACTATTTCCAATGTTCTAAACTCCTATTCCGTTCTTCTTTTCCCTGCTACTCCTTTATTGTAATTCTGTTTTGAAAAAAAGAAGAAAAAAGAAGACAAGACCCCTGCTGTTCTTATAAAGCAAAAAAAAAAAGAGAGGGGAACCACTTTACTTGTTCATTCCTCTCCATGTGGATCCCCTAAACCACATGGTTGAGTGCACTTTTCTAATTTTTTAGGGGTTCTATGCTTTTACATCACAGTGCTACATTCCTGTGATTGCATTCCTACCGTGCCGTATCTTTTTTTTTTTTTATACCGTGCCTTTATTCCGGTACCATTGTCTATCTTCATGGCTGAAAACAAGACCTCTTCCACCGTCATTTACAATGATTTGCCACAGATTTCTGCAATTAAATTAAATGGCGACAATTATTTGCTATGGATGAATGCCGTACAAACCTTTCTAGAGTCACGAAGCAAATTAATATACATCAAAGATGCAGCACCAGTAGCACCTGATGACGCTTGGGTCACCGGAAACAGCCAAGTTCTGTCATGTCTTTGGGCATGGATGGAACCAGATATTGCAGTCAAATACATGTGGCATCGGAATGCCAAAACAATGTGGGACGAGATGAAACAATTTTACACTCAGGAAGATAACTGCCTCCGCCTCTACAACTCCATGGACAAGATCTTCACCGAGCAGCAGGGTGACCGCCCACTCTCGAAGTATTTTGACTCGATGAAGGCTCTTGCCAACCAACTTAACTTCTTCTCGCCCACTACATCTGCTGAGGTTACCAAAGAAAGGGAGTCTCTCATCACCGGGCGCTTTCTGCACGGACTCAATCCCTGATATGCTGTAGTTCGACAGCTCCTGCTCGTTGGTGCCACGCTTCCCTCCATGGACCAAGCGTATGCTTGTTTGTCCCAGTCTGATATGGCGACGACCCGCATCTCCAACAATGATGTCTATGAAACTCAAGCTGCGATTGTTGCTGCAGCTCGTGGACGTGGGCGAGGAAGAGGACAACGCCCTAAATGTACCTATTGTGGCAAGATGTGACACACTGAAGATGTCTGCCATTCCAAACATGGGTATCGGACCCATTATGGACGTGGACGTGGCAGAGGTACTGCACATGTGCAAACTCCGCCTACCCCTATCAGCAGAGGTCAAGCTCCAATGCACGTTTCTCCTACACCCTCTATTGGGAACTCCTCTCATGTCTCCTTGATAAACTTTGGAACCATACTCCCCCTCAGCAACATAGCCTGGAGGTTGCTGCATATACACTTCCTCAGAGAGATCACCATGCAAGAAGGCATTCTTGATATCGAGTTGGTGTAAAGTCCAATCAAAGGTAGTTGCCAGAGATATCAAAATGCGTACCGAGGCAATGCGAGTGATAGGGAAAAAGGTGTCGAAGAAGTCCACCCCAAATGTTTGTGTGTACCCTTTGGCGACTAGGCGTGCTTTTAGGCGTTCAATAGTTCCATCTGAATGGTGCTTTGATTGGACTTTACACCAACTCGATATCAAGAATGCCTTCTTGCATGGTGATCTCTCTAAGGAAGTGGATATGCAGCAACCTCCAGGCTATGTTGCTGAGGGGGAGTATGGTTCCAAAGTTTGTCGCCTAAGACGTTCTCTGTATGGCCTAAAGCAATCTCCTCGTGCCTGGTTCAATAAACTCAGTGCTGTTCTAGAACGATTGGGATTACAGAGATCTGCAAGTGATCACTCATTGTTTTCCTCTAATTCCAACCAGGGACATGTCTTGGTTGCAGTCTATGTTGATGATATTGTGATCACTGGAAATAATACACAAGGAATATCTGATCTGAAGAAGGCTCTCCAACTCAATTTTCATACTAAAGATTTGGGGAATCTTCGACATTTCCTTGGCATTGAAGTCCTTAAATCCAAACAAGGGATCAATCTATCACAAAGACGATATGTACTTGATCTATTGAAAGATACAGACATGACAGACTCAAAGCTGGTGCTAATGGATTACCATGTGAAAATGCCAAATGAGGGGGAGCTCTATCCAGATGCTGAGAAATATAGACGAATAGTTGGAAAACTGATTTATTTAACTATCACACGACCAGTTATCTCCTATGCAGTTGGGGTCGTTAGTCAACACATGAGCACACCTCTTCAGGCTCATTGGGATACTATACAACGCATATTGAGGTACTTAAAGTGCTCACCAGGGAAAGACTTATTCTATGGACGTCCCCAACATAAATCAATGACTATTATAGGTTATGCTGATGTAGACTGGGTAGGTGATCCTCAAGATAGAAGATCTACCTCGGGATATTGTATCCTACTAGGTAACCACCCAGTTGCTTGGAGAAGTAAGAAGCAAATAGTTGTTTCCCGATCAAGCACTGAAGCCGAGTATCGTGCCATGGCACATGCATGTTGTGACTTGTAGTGGGTCCAATCCATTCTATCTGAATTTTGAATTCAGATTCAACAACCGGCATCACTGTATTGTGATAACCAGGCTGCCATTCATATTGTCAACAACCCGATCTTCCATGAATGCACAAAACATATTGAAGTTGACTGTCACTTTGTACGTGATCTAGTCAAAGCAAAGAAGATTGTAACACCCTATGTGAAGACGGGAGAGCAACTGGCGGATATCCTTACCAAACCACTACCTCCTGGCCTTTTTCAGTATATGAATAACAAGCTAGGATTATATGATGTATAATCTCCAGCTTGAGGGAGAGTGTTGAGATAATTAGTCAAGTGGTCAAGAGGTTATTGGGCTTGGCCCGTTTGGAGATGTGTATATCCCTGTAATCCCTTTCTCCCTATAAATAGGAAAGGGGTCTTATTGTTTTTTTTATTAACGTGAACTTTCTTTTGCGTCATTTCCTCAACTCTGAATCTTATCAATGTTGTCAAAAGTTTTCTTCAATATTTACTGGGCTTTATGGAGAGCATAGTTATTATGAACAAATCTATTTTAATGAGTTGCACCACTTAACGTCAAAATACAAACACTTACCTTGCCTCTAATAGGCAGTGACTTCAACTACACCATTCTACAAATGAAAGGTAGAAACACAACATTATTATCAAAACTATATGAATAGCTTAAACGATTTCATTTTTGAGGCAGGACTTCTTGACATAACTGTCAGTAACATCAGGTTCACTTGGTCTCGCGTGCCATACGGGGCTTTGTTGGACATATTTTTGGAGTCTACCAGCTAGGAGGACATACTCCCACTGTGCTCCTCTTATTGGACGTAGAATTATATCAAACCAAATACTAACATTGACGACAAATTATATACCTTGGGGACCAAATACTTTTAAGATAGAAAGGTTTTGGAATAGATACACAAATCATAATGAAATTTAGTGAATTGTTGGAAAACACACAACAAGACAAGCCTTATGACAAACATTCATTAAAATCTGCGAGACATGAGATACCATCTACAAACACGGAGAACATCCCTTTTTGGCAATATACACAAAAAATGTTGATAGTCAACAAAATTTACTTGATATGGAGAAGAGCCCCGACCTAGATACCCTTGCTATAAACATTTTAAAAGATAAGATACACATACCTCTCATTGATCAAGAAATCATTTGGAAGCGGATGTCAAAAGAAAATTGGTTATAAGAAGGTGATCCTAACACAAATTTCTTTCATTGCGTATGCAATGCACATAAAAGAAATTTTATTGCTTCTCTTTGGATTGTAATGGAGCAATAACACAAAATAGAATAGATATCCTAAGGTACTAATACCACTCATTTCAAGAGGGTTTTTGCAACACCACTCCAAGTACATATATGTTTGTGGAAGCAAAACCCATATTGTCAAAACCACGTGTCACTCAACTTAGAGAAATGTCACAAACATGATGTACACAACAACTAGATAAATGAAACACTTAGCATTGGTACAAAGTAGAATATTAAAATTAGTCTTGAAAGGAAAACTTATAATATAATTGGTCTCAACGTTGAGCATAAACCTAATACATGACTGCTAAAAGAAATCTAATCCATATAGCATCCCCAAAATAAAGATAATGGATATTCTAGGTTGTGGATGACATCCCACAAGGTTAAGTTTTGTTGATCGACTACTATTGAAAAGCTTGGTTCTACTCATATGACGTATTGTCCCATGGACATGTGAAACAAAGACCATACATCAGTAAGCAACATTGCGTATTTTATATAAATAAAAATAAATATAATACTTGCAATGAAAAAGACCTGACAGACCTTACATAATAATTTCTTAAACAAATTACATCATTGATTTCATTAAATCGAGACACTTGTCATATAATCCTCCCTATATGATTGCCAACTTAGGCTCACGTGAACTAGGAAATCCCTTGAGTAACATGATTGGGAAGCATGTAATAAGTATTTAAATTCTTTTTGCTAACATTAACATCAACATAACCCTGACTTAAACTTATTTCTTAAACATGATGGGATTTCTCCCTATAGGACATAAACATGATTTTGGAGCTTAAATATGAATATCAAATATAATATGAACATGAGTACTAACACTGAATATGATTTCATTGACATGATATGTTGATAATAAAAATATAATTATATGTATATGATGCTAATGACATGTTTCTATTATTAAGAAAACATCATAAAATATAATGAATATGAACTTTATCATCATTTTCTATAACATTGCTCAATTAAAAGAGGAATACAAAATCATAATTCATACATAGAAATCAATCAATAAAATACATATACACAACGTCATGATACTCTTACCTAGACCTGAGCAAAGCCTTAATTCGGGACTTCTTATACATGATTGATTCCTAAACCACCTCAAAGTAACATCATATATATCAAAATCTACCTTAAACAATACCATAAACCCTAATCCTACGTCTTAAGGGAGTTGGTATGATATGATGTAATTAGGGTTAGAATTCCAAAAATTTGTGCTCTCCACTAAAAAACCTTTCTAAAACATATTTTGAATACTATTTATGATAATATATGATTTTATTGTAATTTATTTTCATGTTTCAAAGAAATCGACCAGTCTCTTTTAATCAAAATCACAAAAAGATATTGAAAGTATGGGGTCCTTGAAAAGTTGTCCCAATCTAGAATGACCACATGGTCTAACTTTCCTCAGAAAGAATGTGTGATCGATTATCAAATCATGATCGTGCAATTATTACCTTAACCATTCTTTAGTCACAAATATAACTAAAACCAAGGGCAATACTAAGATTTCCTCTTTAAAGTTTTTTTGTCAACAAAAATAGAAGAACAATACAATGGATGATGATGAATATCAATTTAATCTCTTGTTAAACCAATATAAGGTTGAAAATAGAGGTCAGAAGCTCATTCTTCACCCTCCGACAAACTCGGCAAGCCCAAGAATGGGTAGTTGGGCGGATGAAAATTCTAGTGTGGGTTCATTCATTACTGGATAAAGGCAGAGAGGGGAACACCAATGAAATATAGACACAACCAAAAAATGTGTGATTCAATTTCAAATTAGAAGGGGAAACTCTTCATGCAAGGCCGAGAGAGGAGAATTGTTCAAAAGGCAGACATGAACAAGAAAGAGGCAAAAGAAGTACTACAAGTGCAAAAAATATTTAATTCTAAAGGATTTTTGGAAGTTAATGAATGGATATAGAGCATAGAAGATAGTTGTTTTGATATGTGCTTCATCTTGAACCACCAACAAGGGGGTTCACTAAATGAAGTTTAGTGGGTACTGATATAGGAAATTGAGAGAGGAACGAAGGTCATAATGAATTTCTATGTAGAGGGAGGAAGTTTTAGTGGATTTATATCAGTATATGAGGCCTCAAGTTGGCATGAATATTTCCTACATGTCAGAACAAAGAGGGAAATGTAACCATGGTTGGTTAGGAAACTACACAAAATGAACCCATATCAAACTATAGTTTGTTTTCTTTAGAGGAATGAGTGGTAACTAATGGAAACAAGATCAAGGTATTTAATCAATTGAGAAGGGAGTTTGAGAGATAAGATGACTCATGTTACTATTTGAGTCCCATAAGGATCAAGATGGGTAGAAGAGGTAATGTCAAACCAATGGATGGATCCACGACAAACTGACAAATAAAGTGACATTTGATCAATGCATGTGGCCACATGAAAATTTAACATAATGTTTATTGGGATGATCTAGTTAGGTTTTTCTCTTATATTTTCTTTTTTTAGACTAGTTGTGGGGCCTAGTCTATCCAAATATAACTAATATTGGTAGTGTCATACATCACATATGAGGATTCAATAAATAAATTTAGTTTCTAGGTTTAAATGTTATAGCTATTTATATTTCCCTATTAGGGTAAACATTTATGTGACAACCCACTGCCACATGAGATAGATTACTCAAAACAAAGTGTAGAATTATAACTAAACATCTAGATTACCGAAAAACACGATAATCTAAAACCAATCTTATAGAACCAAAAAAATGGAAACATATTACATCTGAGTTCACAAACTGTGTCACATGTATCACATAACATACCACAAGGGTATATACATATCTCTGTCCATTGGCCAACTTTCTATAAACCTATTGTAAAGGATAACCTGTTCACATATGCAAGCCATATCTATACAACTATGGCATTCTGCCAAAAACTCATCAATTCAAAACATCTAAAAAACACCCCCGTTGACCTAAGAGTATAGGGATGACACATAAGACTCTACTACAAAACACTAGCAACATATCCAACATTCAATAACTACTGCTCTCCTTGCTGCTCAGCCTCAACCACACGATCTCTACCTCATCGTGCACATACACCTAAAAGATGTGGAAACACACGGAGTGCAACAAACATCCCAATGAGAGATATAACTCTATGCCAAAAACTATTATTGACATAGATCAATTATATAGAAGGAAGGCAATGCTATTAACAAGATAAACACATTCAACTAAATGATATAAATGAAACCGATACACAGATTAGGCAGTTTAAGCAATTACAACTCATAAATAGAACATCTGATACCCTTAGAAGGAATATGAAGAACATGTATAAAAGATACTAAGCAATATAAGAAATAAGGTATAGTTCATCTAGTGTGAGTCATGTTCAACCCTAAATAGATATACTATACGGTTGTATTGCATATTTTATTATGCCCTGCGGATTTGAGTCATACCACCCAAATCCAACTGACCACTGCTAAGTCAAAATTAGTACCATATGAGATCTATGGAAGACCCATATTCCATGATCTCACCACACAACTCCCGATCAGTACGAGAGACAATGCAAAGACATAACAGTCAATTGCCAACATCGACATATAGTTAAGCTGAAAATAACTAGCCCCCCTTGGTATAGGTCACAACACTAGAGAACATGCCACACATGCCCATTCAAAAGAGGCAATCTATAGTTAAACTGCTTCCTTTACACATCACAATATCCGAGGCATGACCGCAGTCATCCACCACAACCTATAATTGTGGATGCAAGGATTTCTCGACTTGCACCCCAACATATTCAAAAATATGCGCTTCGTGTTTTCCTTAGCAATTACTCATTTCACCATACAAAAAGTCCTGACACTGGAATGGATCTATGGCACGGGGAAACTACATGATTAGGGTGTCACTTGATTAGTTATACCAATTGGGTATATTTAATGCATCAATCAAGTTACAACGTATAAACCATAAACATATTTCACAAAAGTAAGGGGAGATGACAACTCCAGAAGATATAAAACGTATGAGGTATAAACTTATCACATCATCACATGATATTTGTGCCATATAAGGCCATCAACATTATCACATCTTCTTTGGTTAATCATCCCTTATCACATCACTAGAGGATGTCACCTCCAATCAGGCACAAAGCCTTTGTCAGATCATAAGACCTAATCACATAGTTCCTGCACATCATCATATTCTCAACATGCCTCATAAAGGTCATAATCATCACCCTGTGCAACATAAAGAAATCACAACATTCACAAGCTATAATGTTTATTCAACCTACAACATAAGGGTTACAAAAGTAAGAGAAATAATTCAATACATGCTAATCATTCAAGCAAGAAGCATTTTCACCATGTATTCAAGATTAGGGTTAGGGTTTCTCATAACTACCCGATTAGGGTTTCCAAATAACATTACAATAATCAAACCCTAAAGTTCATTACTTCCCATATTATTGGAACATATAGGGTTGACATTATCATCATTATAGTCAAATCCATATCGAACGCTGAAAACTTAGGTAGGTGGCCACTAAAAGTCATGCACATAGTTGACCACTGAACATTAGGGTTGACCGCTGAAAACTGAAGTACATGGTCACTAAAAACTATACCACCATATGATCATTGGTCCCTAATGATCGCTAAAGATGGTCATCTTGGTAACCATCCATGAGGGAAGACTAGTGACCAACAAACATGACTAAGGTCTTTGGTCATAGAGGAAAAACACCCATCCAAGCGATCAAAGTAGCAATAAGGTCAGCGACCAAAAGCAATCTCATCGACCAAGAATCACAAACATACCTTCAACCAAAGGGGGGCAACACTACCTTCTATCAAAGAGAAACCCTAGGATGAAGAATATCAGATCAAAGACATATCATCGACCAAAGAGAAACTCAACATACTTAGGTCAAAGAGGAAAATAGGTCACACAACTAAAGAACATCAAAACAACTTATCGACCGAAGATTAAGGGGTCATCTAAGAGACCAAACATCATCAAACAACCTTCAACCACTTGAATCATGACACAAGGATCATCAAGGGAGAGAAACCCAATCTCCAAAAAAAGATAAAAATAAGCGAGTTATCAACCTAAAACCAAAACACTAAAGAGATATGTAACTCAATGAAAACATCATTCAAAACCCTAGATCTGATCACCAAAAAGATAGGGAAAACAAACCATGATATAGGAAAGAAAACCATACATTCAACACATGTAAATAAGAACCAAAATCTCCATTCACATGATGAAAGAAACATGAACATGGAGATCAAAACCAACGTTCTAAGGAGTGCATGCAAGCACCAACTTCTCACCGTCCATAAAACTCGAGAACAATAACTAGGGTTTAAGAAAAAGAGATAATATATGCAAGATTACTTCAAAATCATAAACCCTAGAATAAGGTATAAACATCATACAACATGTAATTACATTTTAGAGATAAAAAGAACTTCACATGTAAGATTAAGGTACAACAATAGTAGAGGAGAGAGTTATGTAACCCGCATGATTATGGTGAAGCAACCTCCAAGAAAATAAGCTCCAAAGGAAAGAGAGAATCTAGTTTTGATCACCTCCATGACCAAGCTAGTCACCACCTCAAAAGAGAAGAAAAGAAGAAAACCCTAAGTTAAATGGCAAGAAGGAGAGATCCAAAGCTTCTAGGCCAAGAAAAAACAAGGAGAGAAAGAGAGAAGGAAGTTCCTCAACTTAATTTGAATAATACCATGGAAAAGCACAGGTTTAATTAAAGAGAGAGAAGTTCCTCCAACTCAAGCTCAAGCATCACCATGGAAAATCCATGGGTTCAGACAAGAAGAATAAATGAGAGGTAGGGTTAGTAGGAAAATGAAACCAATAGGGTAGATCACTTTCCAAGCTCAAGAACACCAAAGGACCACCACACACAAGGGTTTGACCTCCTTGCTCCAAGGTAGAGTTCCTATTCACCAATAAGCACACAAGGATGATGAGATCAAGGAAGGAGAGAGGGTAGAGAAGGTGCAAAAGGATCATATTCTTATAAAAGAAGGGGTTTATATATCCAAGGGGGAAGAGAGAAGCAAAGAGGATAGTGTCATGCACATAAGTGCCACTTATCCACCAAAGAACAACCATGCAACTACTAAAATCATACATGCAAGAAAGGTAGTGAAAAACAAGAAGGATCAACAACCCCACTTGGTATAGAGGACCATTGGTCGAAGGGAAAACAAGGGAACAAGGCCCATCGATCAAAGACACATCAACGACCCAACACAAGAAACCTTAGGTCATCATCGTCCAAAAGAAGAGAGGAAAAGCTCTTCGACCGATGAGAATCCACCACACAACCACCATAGACTATAGCGGTAAAACCAAGAAACATAAGGGGTGGCCGCTGAAAGACCAAGACTCGAACAATCAACACACATGGTCACCCCAAACTAGGGCATCCAAGCACACCCTAGAAACAACACTCAAGGTGTCACCACTTCTCTCCTAATCAAATCAAGGCTAAAAAAGGCACCCCTAAGCATCATTATATCTCTCATGATTCTAAAACATATGAGGCACATCAAGCATGTGACAAATTGTAATATAAACCCTCAAAATGGGTAAATTGAAATTAGATCCAAAGCAAGCACACATATAACATAACTGGCTTAAACATTATGCAAACTGGAACAAATTGAAATCATAATCACATCACATGTTATTAAAGCTCATCACATGATTAGATTAAGGTTTAAGCATCTTATTAAGAAAAAGAAAGTAAGATCAAGCACTAAGCTAGGCCAGGGGTCTTACAACCATAAACCCCCTAACAAAGATTTCGCCCTTAAAATCCTATGCAAAAAGAGACGGATACTTCCTACACATCTCATTCTTCATCTGCCATGTGGCTTCTCAATTCTATGATGATGCCACAAAACCTCAACCAAAATGATATCCTTCTTCTTCAACTTCTTCACCCTCTGGTCCAAGATCAAAATAGGACCCTCCACATACGACATGTATTCCTCTAACTCAACCTCCACAGGCCGTAACACCATCTATGTGTCAGGGTGACACTTCCTTAACATGGAAACATGGAACACCAGATGCAACATGTGCAACTCAGGTGGCAATTCCAACTTATAAGCCACCTTCCCAACACGTGCCACCACAGGGTAAGGTCCCATATACATGGGATCCAGCTTACCCTTCTTCCCAAACCTTATCACACCTTTCCAAGGATAGAACTAGAGATACACCTTGTCTCCCACTTGGAAATTCAACGATCTTTACAATTTATCCTCATAAGATTTCTACCTATCCCGAGTTGCTTTCAACTGTTGTTGTATCATCTTAATCTTCTTTGTCATCTGTTGTACAAGACCATGGCCCAAAATATGCTATTCATCGGTCTCATACCAACATAAAGGAAGACCTACACCATCTCCCATACAAATCCTCATAAAATGTCATGTCAATACTCTTCTGTTAATTGTTGTTGTATGCAAACTTTATAAAATTGAGGTGTACAACCTAACTACCCAAAAAGTGCAAGACATGGGTTCTCAACAGATCCTATAAGGTTTGTATAGTCCTCTCATATTGTCCATCTATCTGTGGGCAAAATTGTTGGTAAGGTATGCCCATAGAACCAATCATACGATGATTGACATGGAATATACCATAAAGGATTTGATTAATACTAATAAAGGCAAGCTTCCGATTCATTCCATTTCACTCAGTTATGAGATAATGAGGAAATATTATGAATGTCTAGAGAATAATGTTACTCAATGACATATGTATTCATGTTTAAGACTTGGGGATTTGATATCATACAAATGTTAATAGTACATATACATTTCAGTTGTTACAGTGGAAAGTAGACAAACACTAGTAACACATAAGACTAGAGTGTGGGCTGGTTGATGACTGAGTCTCATTAGTCATGATATGGCAATATCAAACCAAACACAAAGATACATGTTGGGAATAGTGTATCAGACAGACCCACCTTGAGAAATGAAACATGGAAACCATCATTAGTAGTCATAATCATCTCTCATGGTGAAGGTGGCGATTGAAATTCTTAAACCTAAAATCACTATACTCGCCACATGTCATTGGGAACACTTTGAAATCATCAAATGCCATTCTTAAACATGGGTTGTTATAACGGTGATGATTGGGTGACTTTGACACATGGGGATAGATTTTGAGTGATAGAGATGGGACTTGTCTCTCCTACTCGAGTATGATATCCTGGCCACTTATTAAGCGAGACTGAGAAACACATGAGCATGTACATGTGAATCAATATATGATATTGAGGTCACATTATCTCATCCAGTCTACGCTTGGTTCAAGGAACATGAGATGAAAGTTGAGAGGATGGCGAGTACATGCCTCAAGTTCACTCTGGATATCAGAGACAATGAATTATAAAATCACTGTAGCGCCTTATACAAATTTTAGGTTGAAATTGTAGGTTGAAGGTTGAAGTTGTTCTCCAACTTTCCATTCACTTGGGTAGCACTGATGTGCGACTAGGCACCATTATTTTCTTATGACATCATAATCTAGTTATAGACATTCACTGGAAAAGTGATATGGGACCTATAGGGTCACACAAAAGGAACTCGTCTAAAAGAGGAGTTTGATCTTGAATGATGATTGGATTGATTACTAAAGTGTTTAGGTATTCAATTCACGCAACAAATTGGCTGACTGCACTGTCAAACAACCATCTTAAGAGTTGCGATGTCTGTTTGGGCAGCCAGATGAGCATCTCAAGTGTTGAGATAGCTGTTTGGGTTGTCAGGCTAATAAAAAATTGAATTGGATAAGTTCTGCCCAAATTGAAGTGTGAAACGACTGGTTCAAGCTGTTGAACCGACTGGACTCGCTAGACTCAACTCACTGGATAGACATCTAGGCATCTTGCATGTGTGAGATGACTCAGTTGGGACCGAACGAACGTTCTGGTAGTTTCCCAAACTTGTTTTGGTCGCATAATTCTTGTGGTGTAAGGAATTAATGTATGACATTAATTGGAATCGAATTGCCAATTCCGTATGTGACTGGGAAACTTCTAGACGGCCGTCTGGAAGAGTCAGACGACTGTCTCATAGTACCATACGACCATCTAGACTTCCAGATGGCCATTTTGATTTTCGCATGCTGTGAAAACTCAAGATCTCTCGATCCCTTCCACTCCCGCACATATCCTAAACATACTGGGAACCCTATCCCAAACTCCACCTATAAATAGAGGGGTACCAGGGACTTCCCAGAGAATAACAACATCAATTAAGAATTAGTTGCTCTGACAATTGTTGTCCTCTCTAGTTGTGGTAATCAAGAGAGCCCAAGCAAGTCCTGCCTGACTAGGGAGGGATAGTGACAGGAGAGAATAACTGAGGATCATTGTTGTGGGAGAGCAAGTTGGTGACTAGTATGCCAACATGATGGACAACTCCTTAGTGTCTATTCTAGTTGAATGACATGAGTTCTAGTTGGTCTGTGTAGATTACCCTAGAGGCAAGAGTCTTTTGGCTGCTGCTAGGAGAGCAAAATCAGCCTGTAGTCCATGACGAGACCATAGGAGTCGATGTAGAAGTTGTTTTGTTTGTTATTCATGGTGAAGACCAGGAGCTACACAACCACCGTCTAAGAGAAATTAGAAAACAATTGCACTGAAGTGAGTTGTTGTCACTGGACTTGCTCCAGGACCAAGTATAGCTCATCAAACCATCCTTCCTATTTTGTAATAGTTGGCACGATCTTGCTGCTATGGAAATACAAATAGATAAATATTTTTGTTTCCACTTCTATACTTTGTCCCTATATTTCCCAACAGTAGTATCAAAGCCATGCCAATTTACCATATTTTAGGATAATCGATATGATCAGATTTATAGTTTCTACCATTTGGTTATTGCATACGATGCAAATATTTAAATATTCTCATATGCGTATCCGATCAAAAACCACATAATCCTAAACTTTATACACACACATACATACATACAATTTATAGGGTTGCTGTAAAATAGTTTTGATGGTGGATGTGTAGCGTGGTTATGGTCAATACCCAATATCTGTGTGCAGTTGGATGGTTTTGTTCTCATTTATCTCGGTATACGTACTAAGTTTCTACCTCCCTCTTCCTAATTTAAAGTTAATTCTTTCCTACCTTTACTCCCCTCGAATGCAACTCAAGGTTTTTCTTTATCAATATAATAAAGTAGCAATAGGATAGTTTTCTTTTTGGAAACGACGAAGAAGATGATAATCGCCGGGTGAGATGAGCAGTTCATGAGACAACCCAACTAACACAACTAAGTAATATAGGCCAATGAGGCCCAAATATTGAACATAGGGAAACATAATTCAAAAACTATTAGTAACTACTTTCGATCAACTAGGCCAAAGAAAACTTTGAATTGAGAGTTATTAAACTAATTGTAAGAAAAGAAACCAATTTATTGGTTTGTGATCACAATGAGAAGAAATTCCCTAGGATTGTGGTTCACCATGATTGACACTGCAATTTTATCCTAAGATTACTATATGTTCCACTGGATTTTGGACAAAGAGACTTGTAGTTAGAATTACCCACTCTCATGGTGTAATCCACTACCTATCCTAATACCAATCCCATTCTCGTACCAATTGTATATTAGATAGGTGCTTTAACGAACTACTTTGGGTTATTCCCTTCATGCTCGTCGGCTTTCTCTCGAAACATTGTATAAAATGTGTGTTACTATGGATTTTCAATCCTGAATCCCCCTCTCAAAGCTATCAAGGATCTAAATTATCACCAATGGTGTGCAATGTAGATAATTTAATATGATTTCATAGCAACATGCCCAAAAATAAGGAGGAAACATATTACTAATGCAAAAGATCCATATATAGTGTACAACTGGGCTACTCTTGGGTCCTAGAGAATAAGGAGATCAGCCCCTCATGGTTTCCATAGACGAAAAACATGCTAGGAAGAAGGAAAAACATGAAGAACATAGAAAACTGATGACCCCCCCCGGAGAAACGTGACTAGGATGCTCCATGCCAAAGAATGGATCCACAAGCCGTAGATTCTGCCCACCAAATGTGCCCAGAACCTCCCGAACGTGCAATTCTCCTTCTCATTCTCCTCTCCCTTACCTTGTCCGTCGTGCAATGGAATAGAACGTGATGATTAGGTTTGGCCAAAATCCCCTTAAGTCATAGAAATGACTTAGGGCATCACTAATTGTGGACCGTTGGATTAAACCCGATTTCCAGATCTACATGTTTCCACCGTGTCGGTACTACCTACTCCCTTGATAAATTGTGGTGGCTATGACTTTGTTGTTACTACCGAATGGAGAGTTAGTTGTATTGATATTTCTCAATCAATTCTGGTTCATCCCTATGATTTTGTCAGTACCACCGACAATGAAGTCGACAGTACCGAGCTGGGTATGAATTCTTGTAAAATTACCTCAAATTCACAAAATCCAAACATAAGCTCTCAAAATGTATCAAATCATTTGAAAATATTAAAATTACATTTATTTGACACAATTGAGTAGCACATGCTAATATTAATAAATCATGCACAAACTAATATGAAAATGAACAATAAGTGCCAAAAATAAATAATAAATAGCCTGTAAAAACAAAAAATATACAATGCATCAAACTCCCCTGAGATTAAATGTTACTCATCCTCGAGAAACACACCCTTGGATTTGTTTGAGACAAGTCAGAAAAAGGACATAAATTATAAATTTCAATTCTCAACCATCCCCACCCGGCGGTCCCAAACCAACCTTTATTGACCACTGAACGATCGTCTACTCTTAAGCAACCAAAAAATCTCATAAAAGCTATCCACCCTTAGTCAATGAACACTAATAAGAGAGTGGTTGACACCATAATCAATCAAGCATTCACTTGGTGCATTATGTGATTTCTACACTTCTCTTTCCTAGCTACCAACTACTTGGAAGCAATTCTCCTTAAGAATAAATGAGGAGAATAATCATTTAAGTGGTCTATTGATAAGAGCAATGAATGGCTTGAAATAGGTGGCTGTGGAGATTCATAAGTAACATCAAATTATCTATGACAAAATAAAACATGATGCAATTATATGGTGAAGAGAATAAAAAATGCATGAATCCTAATACCTACTTTATTGGTAGAATGATGCATGAATCAAAAGATCTTGTCAATTTGACGAACATGAATTTAAAGAAAAGAAACGCATCATGTGAATGTTTCCATATTTTTGTGAAGGGTTGACAACATCCTTTCTCCCTCTTAACTTTCAAAAAGTAACATTTTTTTTCTTTAATATTTTTTCATTAGCCCACTATTGTAGCATGATGGAACATTTATGCACAAGCTTCACTATTATACATCATTCATCAACTTTTTTATTTTATTTTTGTAAGGGTATGGATGTGTATCCCATTACTCTTTTAGAGAAAACAATATCTTTTTTTCACATAATAGTAAAAAATGAATGACGAAAGATGCGTGCAATCTATATGTAATTGTTGTGCAACTAGAATGATATGCACAAAATTGTTGATGTACATTATTTTTTTCCTTCTCATTTTGTATCTAATACAATAAAAGAGAAACTAACTATCATGTCACATATCATGCCATGCAATGCAAACAAGAGGAAATAATTCAGATTACTTGATCATCTTAAGATGGTGGGTCAAAATGAATGGAGGATGAATGGAATCACATAACTAAGAGACAATGCCTTTTATGAATTTATGATATGTTCCTCTGTAATGACCTATGTATAGGGTAACCTTAGGGTTTCTTTCTTAAATTTCCATTTAAGATCTCATTAACTGTTTGATCTTTAGGATCAAAGCCCATCTTCATCCCCATTTCATGAATAATTAAGATGTACATTCATATTAAATGTCCTTAAGCTGACTAACCCATACACTTCCTCTAAGTGAGATTACTCAAGTACCCACAACTAAACCCACAAAAAGATTTTCAATTTCCATTGCAAACTTGAAAGCACACATGATAATTTCTAGGAACAAACAAGATTTATACTCCACGTTATACTAGATAGATTGTGGATCCTACAAATTACAAAAAATAAAAGCTAAAAACAAGCAAAAGGGAAGATAAAGTTGTTCCAACACCTCCCTAAGCTTGAACTTGACTATGACCCCATAGTCAAAATCCAAACATAGAAGTGGAATGGGGGTACTAGTTGCTCTAAAGGGTGGTGGCACTGGATGATTAGTGGCTCTTTGAATCAAGTTGTGCTAGCATATATCCCTCTTGTTGGTGCCACTAGTTTGTGTATTTAATCCACCACTTTTTGTTGATGATATATTTCAAAAATCTCCCATAAGTAGGAATTTACTCCATCGCCTCCACCAATGGCAAATTAATGAGGATCTTTCAGAAGATGTACAAGGACTTTTTGAATTGTGTTTCCTTTTTCCTCGGTTTCAGACTATCCAAGGATGACATATCAGATTTCTCTTCTCCCTTATATGGGAGAACATATGGCACTATATGAACTTCCTCCCCTAAGCTTGCTTCAGCACCACATCCTGGAGTAGAAATTGGCTTATCTACCACAGGTGGAATGACCATTGGTTGCTCTTTCTAGGGTGCAAGTGCTTCTTTATTAACAATGACTGCCCCACTACGGAGTGGAACCTTCACCTGCTCTTGTTGCGTGGACACTTTTTCTGGAATGGGGTCTACTGAGGTGCATGCACGAGCACATTGCACTGGAAATCTGCACCCCCTTTCCGTCCATATAAACTGTTGGGATATGGAACTTTAGGCACAGATGCCTGCTCAAGCTCTGGACTATGATACTTTGGTAACTCAATAGAAGCCTGTTCCGCCTTCTTGACAACAAAGACATATTTCACTTGATGATGCGATGTTGTTGTATTTGCTGGGACCCCATGTTGACTAGGCTTTTTCAAGGAAGCCACCTCTGCCGCCAATTGAGAAATTTGATAATCAATACTACAGATCTGTGCTCCTTGGTTTTGCAACTCCCTTTTTGTCTGACCAATAATGATTTCATTTTGATTTACCAACTTACATAGCATGTCTTCTATGCACTCTATCCTGCTAGGTCCCCTATCCTACTGCTACTGTTGCCGCACAAACATGCAATCTTCCTCTTCACTTCCAGATGAAGTGTAGGATTTCTGCTCAATCTTCCTTGTGAGGATATCCATCTTCTCATTCAACTCTAGAATAACTCTAGACTCTCTGATGCTATTAACTGATGTTGTGCACTCTCTCTCTTCACCCAAATACATATTCTCATCATGTTCTTCAGGATCTCATGACACTTAGATGGCTTATTGTTGAGGAAGAAGCCTGTCCCTGCACTATCTACAATGGTCCTTTCTCCCTGATGCAACCCATAATAGAAGATTTTCACCTAGTCATACAAGTATATCCCATGATGAGGGACCTTCCTCATCATGTTTTGAAACCTCTCCCATGCTTCTGAGTATGACTCTTTTTCCTGTTGCTTGAAGTTGATTATCTTCTTGGTCAATTCGTTTGTCTTCTAGGGTGAAAAGTAACACTTGAACAAAGCATCTATCATTTATTACCAGGTTTCTATTGACTCGGGCTTGAGGTTGTAGAACCAATACTTAGCATTGTCTACCAACGATGATGGGAAAAGCTTTAGGTAAGTGACTGTCGTCGACACTCTGTCAATTTTTACAATGTCACAACTTTCCAAAAAATTACTGATATGTGTCATTGGGTCCTCAGTATTGTGACCATGAAAAGCATGTCTATAATGACTCTACTTCTCGGTAACCCCCAATTAAGGAAGACCAAGAAGTCAGGAGCGTTATCCCAAAAATAGGATCAATGGTTTTGCAAATAATAAAAAATAATTAATAAATTCTACGAAAGACTAAACTAAAACTGGAATAAATTTTTTACTTTCTCATACCTTCAAAAATAGGTAACTAGGACTTCTACCTATAGTAGAATTCTATCTACCTAATCCTCCGTTCTTATTTTAGCTTTAAACTTCACAGATGTCACTCTACTATTTGTCCAATTTCAGATATTACCTAAAACGCTGACAAACAAAATGTCGGTCAGTATAAATGAATATATTGGTATGTGGGGACAAACAAAATATTGCACATAAGTTCTAATAACCTAATCATATCAAGTAGTTGTTAACAATGCACAATTATATTTTTAATGTGACTTCCCAAACTCTTTTAGAAATACTCTGGGATACCCTCTCTTATGGCTTAGTCCTTGCAAGGGACATTAAGGCTACCTTCTCCATCCTAAGCTTGGTACCTGGGGTCACCTCTCTGGGTGTCCAGTAGTCTTCCCTCTGGGGCTTGACCACTTCATACCTTCCCTCCGGGGCTGGGTCTTACATCATACACCCAAAGATGATATGTAGGTTTGAGAAAGTCACACATATACTTAAATTGTTATACACAGTCACTTTAAAGATTTCAGTAATGAAACATCCATACAGTTTAGTTTCGTTGCAATTGATAAATCCTTGGGGAATTTTGGGAAACATAATGCATGTACTCATAATGAACCACATACCTGATTTGGAGATTCCACAATAGATAAGCACAATCCATTCCAATCAGGAAATCCAAACAAGCAAGCAAGCCAATCACACAAAATGACAGAATTTTGAAAAGCATGTACAACCTATTCCCTACATACTCATTAAGAATCTACTTTATCAACTTGGAATTAATTTCTAGGGTTTCTAATCCGGATTAGGGTTTCATTAGGGTTCTTGTAGATCTATTTACAACTTTCCACTTTTATGTCTACAAAACCCTAAAATAGCAGTTCTAGGTTCAAAACCCTAATTACTCACTTATTCACATTAAAACCTTCTTTTCATCAATTTAGGCTTAGAATTAATGTAAATTTACTTTTATACAAATAATCTCAAAATATACTTGATTAAAACCCATTAACACTTATATTAGGGTTTTTAATCCCCTTAATGCCCATTATCATATCAAACCCTAAATTAAGCTATTAAGCATATGGATTATCTATTTACACTTCAAAACATCTCATTATTAATAACCAATTAATATGCTCATAGATCATCCATCTTAATCTTCCCAACATTATAGAACATCAAAATTAGGGTTATTCATTGATATCAACATTAAAGGTGACAAATTTAAGTACTTTTCAAACTATAAGTAGTTTTAGGACTCAATTGTATTTTTTATTAGATTCCATGGATTTTTTTGATCAACTTTCATGTATAACATATTTTATTCTGAGTTACCAATTTATTTCTAGAATTTTTGCAAATAAAAGTATCTTTTGGCCAGTGGCGGCTCGACACGTCAGCGAAAACCAATTTCTTAATTCTCTAAGTGGGCTGGCTATATAAGAGGTGAAAGACCTCCCTACCCCTCCCTTCTTGCACGTGCGCCAAGGACAATCAAGTCTTTTCATTAAGACTAATCCCCTTCCTCACGACGCTGATCTTCGCCAGCCTGATGCGGCGATGTGCGTGGGACTGCTCCTCGCCCAGCCTATCCTCGTGCTCCCGATCCTTGAACACAACCAAGTAGAATCGCCCACTCCTCGCCGGAGTTGAGGAGGATGATTGTGCTACTAGTGGTGGTTAGAGGCAACCCAAACCAGTCCCCCATATCTGTAGGTCGCGACAAAGGAAGATGCGCCGAATAGGTCCATCGAAGACCCTGTCCAAGCGCCTTCATGCTCTGGTCAGGTAGGGGAGACCTGCAGAAAGTTTTCCACTTCCTTTCTAGGTTCTGGGGTCGATTAGATTCCTTGTATGAACTTGGTTCATCGTGAAGATGAGGGAGTGTATTGTCGGCGTCCTCATGGGTACCTCTGGTTCCCGTACGACTTACCACCCCAGGAGGGGTTCTCCTGGTTTTGTTTCCTCCACTCGAAGACCCTCATTCCCTCTTATATACATCTTGAATGTGAGTGAAAGAGAGAGGATCGACTAACAAGGTTTAGGGTTCTTGATAAAGAAAAAGGAAAGTTCTTCTTGGTTTTAATATAAAACCATGATGTGAGAAATAATTATTCCTCATTCTCCATAACTCACTTTCTCATCAAACTTTAGGGAAACCTCATCTACTATATCATCTTCAATTGGAAGAAGGATTACTCAAATAATCCTCTACATTCCCAATTTTTTTTTAC
This sequence comes from Alisma plantago-aquatica, assembly GCA_963693085.1. NCBI lineage: Eukaryota > Viridiplantae > Streptophyta > Magnoliopsida > Alismatales > Alismataceae > Alisma > Alisma plantago-aquatica. The sequence goes on from OY856412.1 coordinate 256,334,200, forward strand.
TATAGTACCAATTATTTTCCAAATAAAATTACTTAGCCTATAAGATATCTTAGAATCCCCTAGATTTTCTCCGATGCCCTTAAATAAAGATTATCTCTTATTTAAAATTATCTAGGACATATATTTTGGGCACGAGATTCCCTTTTTTCCAATTTTGTTTCACAAGGACTTATATGTGAACTTTTAATTAAATAACACACATCTTCCTTTCCTCATAATATATTAATTCCAAACTGTAAGGGAAAGTCCATACTGACTTAAACTACATGTGTGCAAAGTTTGTACTCAAATTCGAAAGTATAAGAGACTTTTCTTCATATGCAAGTTATCACTTATTAAGGTATATTTTATGCATATTTTCTCTCGCATATTGTTTTATTCTCCTTGTTTGGATTCCTTTTACCATTAAAAACCATGTGGACTTGAAATCTCATCCATGATGATTCCATTATATCTATTTCCACATATTTCCTATATTTTCCTCATTATCTCAAATTTCCTTCGTAATGATGCATTATTTGATTTCTTCTTTTTCTTTTAATCATATTGGACTCATTAACATATTATGATCCACAAAAATACATGCACAAAGGAATATTGCAAAGGAAATCCATCCAATACACATAAATCATACAATTCCCATACTCATACATTTATTGGGAAAATTGCATTTCCAACCATATGAACTCAAAAATCAGGGTTGCAACATCCTTCCCCTCTTATAGGAATTTTGCCCTCAAAATTCCACTAAACATACAAACAATTCAGGATAAGACTTTTTCATGTCCATCATTGGTTCCCATGTGGCTTCAACCTCTCCATGATGCTTCCAAAGAACCTTTATCATCTTACATTCTTACATATGAGTTCTTTCTCACCTTGGTATTTTGTACCCTCATTGGCGACTCAGGATATGTCAGCCTCCCTTGAAGCTCAATAGGTTCAATCTTCAAAACATGGCTCGGGTACATCACACGGTGCTCTAGATTGGACTCATGGAACACAACATATATCATGTTATCCTGAGGGGTAAGAATAAACATAAGTATCTCCACCAATCCATCTCAAATGGACCTATGTATCAGGGACTCATCTTTCTCAGCTATAGCTCGGAGGGGTCGGGTTTTCATAACACATGTTCTCCCACAGTGAATTGCATGTCAGTTTGCTTCGCATCAGCTCACGACTCCTGTCGCCACTGGGCTTTCTCAGCCATTGCTCGATCAAAGTGACTTCATCTGCACACACTGTGGTCTCTCTGACCTTCACAAGGCCCTCTCACTGACATCATCTAATGAAGTGACAACCGACACGACCTCCCTTATAGAGCTTCTCACATCCCGATACTGGATATGGTGGCTATCATCATGAGAAAACTCCTCTAGGGTAGGAACTTCCCCCATGTATCACCCTGAATGAGCACACATGCTCTCATCAGACGCTCTAAAGTTTGGATCATACTCTCTCGACTGTCCATCAGTTAGGGGGGTGATAAGTTGTGCTAAACTTCAAACTGGTATTGATTTCTTCATGTACCTACTTCCACCACAAGGAAATGAACTTGAGGTCATACTCCAGAACCTATGAACTCAAATCATGGTGTATTTGAACTATCTCTCTCTCATATATAGTTCAACCAGATTGTCACACAAGTAGTGATCTCTCTTAGGCAAGGGATTAGGTCAACTTGGTAAGTCAATCTACCATAACCCATATTGCATTATAATATCTCTTGGTCCTAGGGAGACCCACCACACTGTCCATGGTGATCTACTCCCATCCCTCTCAGGGACTCCTTATTATCTATAGAAAATCACTGGGTTACTGATGTTCAACCTTCACCCTATGGCATGTATGGAAACATGCCACATGTGACTCTAAATACTTCTTCATCCCAAGTCTTCAAAGTACTACTGCAAACTTAAACTATCTTAGTAGTACCACAGTGTATGGTGTACTTCAAATAGTGAACCTATTGCATGACATGATTCCTCAAGGTCAACTCCTCAGAAACCCTAAAACACTATAGTAGTGGGTTTCACCACCTTGTTTTCCTGAGAGGTGCATCAAAGGTTCTTATAATAGTCCTTTTGTCTCATCAAACTCTAGGCTGGCTAACCGAGCAACCACTAACTTGACCAACGGGTCTGGTTGTATTGGGGTGTTATCCATACATGTCTCAAGAACTTAGGGTTCACCTAACAACCTCTTCCAGCCTCTCTAGTGGCTTACAATACAACTGCATACCTGAGATGTGCCTCGACTAGGAGTATTTGTTACCACATTAATTTCCGTATATGCTAGGTGATGGTGAAAACATAAACCCTCATATACTCCACTCATCATCCTTATCTCGGGTTTAGGTCTAGTTGAGTCAAGAAAGCTTCAAGCTCATCATATCGGTTATCAAACTCAAACTTATAACTCATAAATTTCATATTACTTTGGATAGGTACATCTTCATATCACCCTTATTCTTCTTATGCTCTCAAATCACCTATCCATTATATTCTCCAAAGGATGTGGTACTTCCTTATACTCAAACATTATAGAAATGTTTCAACTCATATCACCTTCATCCTTAGTATATGTCATGCATTTTATCCTGTCTTTCACACCCATAATGAGAGGAAATATGCATTTGGCTGCAGTCCAAATACAGAGTTCACCCCGTTCCAAGAGTAGAGATGGTACATCACACATCGCCATTACACTTTCCAATCTAAGTTGTAACGTACATCACATATCCCCACATCATGAACATCTCGATTTCTAGGTCTACATCCATGGAAGGCTGTACCCAAACACTCTTGGGTCTTCATATTATTCATATATTTATATATAATCCTTAGTCAACTCCTCAAGGTCCCTAATGTGCCGGTACTTTTGGGGTCATCCCTCCTCCCTTATGCATCAAGGGAGTGCCTCCCTCATTTTCCCTTGGGCCCCATGAACTCATGAAGGCGGTCAACCTCCTAACCCATGGTCCTCTGGCAAAGATAGTTGTTACCTCTTGACCCTACGGTCTTGTGCATCCAAGAAGCCGACAACTCCTACTCCCATCGGTCTTATCCCTACCTGACCTTAGTATTGACTTGGGATTCTACCATGGTACATCTCAAACTTGAATCCTTACCCAAAACTCCATCATCTCTCTGGGCACTCATGGTCAAACTTACATCCTTTCATAGGGCTCATGGTGACCTACCCAACTTGGTCCGGCCCCATATAGGTTACCTCATGGCAACATATCGTCATGCCCCTTAGAGATGGTCACACATGGGTCTATGGATTCATGCTCATACTATGTGCTCTCCACTTAGCTCATCATGCTCCTTTGAGAAACCTCTTTAGGTTACCTCGAACCTAAACCAAAAGGTGGTACTCACCCTATAAAAGGGTCCCTTCCCAGGATGGGAGAAAACTATCTCTTGATAGTAACAAAGGTCACAAACGTCCTCACTTCCAGGGTTTTCATCATCATGTGCATGCTTAGCCCTACCATGCTACGTATGCACGTAGTTAGCAACAAGACAACCTAGTAAGCCATGCTAAGTTCCTTGGTATGTCATACTTGTTCCTTTTCCTCAACATTGAACCAATATCATACATGCACATGTCACCAACCTATGTGACTGGTTCATCAAACATACACATTAGTCCAAGGGGGTTTCCTTTTCCCTTAAACATGAGGGGAGTGCCATACTCGAATCCTTAGGAATTCAAACAGCCTTGTGAGCATCAGGTGCACTAGGTACTACTACTTCCCCTCTTTGGTCTAAGAACCCCAGGTTCACTTCCTATGCATTAGCTGTCTAACAACATGCTCAATTGTTCCAATCTAAACCGAACATATACTGTATAGAGCATATACTTCCTACCACTCTTCCACGTGAACAACCCTGAGAGTCCTACACAAGGACCACCAACTGGGTGTGAGACCTCACAACTGGTTACCATACCTCCTCATGGTATAAGGAACTCTCCTTCCCACACCTAAAAGGTAGACACTTATAATCTCTGTACCTCAGTTCAAGAAGCCTCTCTCTCTTTCTAGGGTTTGGTTCCTCTAAGGGAAACCAAGATACGACAAGCCTCTAAGGATCATGCATAAGGCAACCATATACATCTACTTAGGGTCGTCCATTCTAGGTCATATCATACCCAACTTCTCATGATTCTTCATGTCTCAGAGTCAAGGTGTCCAACCTTCTTCATCAGGTCTCTCTCTCTCTAGAGCTAACCCTACAACTGGTCCTACAACTTGAGGTTCTACTTAGAAGATGGGTCGAGCTCTTAAGGATACATGTCTACACCTACCTGGGTGAAACGTATGATCCAAAACCTATGTCTGACCAAGATTATCCAAAGCTCTTCATGCTCATCTCATGAACATCATGCATAACCCTTCTGGTCTACGTCTAACACTTGCTGTCAGCCTTGCTATCATTCTCTTCTATACAAGTACGTGCCTTTTTTATACTCATATATATATGTTAGAATTCCTATTCGGTCATCCCTAACGTCCTCAATGAGGGAGCTATTCCTCACCCTTACCAGGCACGACCACCCAAGGTCAGGTCACCAAAAGGCACTAGGTCAAACAACCTCACATAGCTCATGCTTCTCATGTGCACTCAACACCTATATGTAAGGCATGTATGTCTAACCCACATACTTGAAGGTATAGAAGACTAAGGTATTCAACTCATCATGTCATCTCTTACTCTAACTACCACTTAGGGTTTGGGTTAGCATCATCCTCAGAGGATGGTCAAGCCTCTTCCTTTTCCTGGAGGCTTCTTTCTCCAAGGCTAACTCTCTCCTCATCCACCTACAAGAAGGTCTATCCTTTGGGTTCTCCCGAGGGCATGGAAACACACACCATGCAACCTAAGCATGTAACTAATCTTTAGCTTACACTTAAACTAGTAAAACTTATGTCCATGACATCTTGTTTACATGCTTTTCATTATTTAGTGGAGGATTCCTTAATCGTTATTACTCTTAATCCCAAAACACAAGAGGGTGGTGGAGAGAGAGAAGCCCTAATCTCTTAAAGTTATTTATTGAACAGGATAGAGAAGGGATGAAGAAAGATGAGAGAAGACTTAGAGGTATCATATTTTGAGTCAAATCCTCTGATTTCGTCCAGGAAGTCACACAAAATCTGGGAGTCCTCGTGGACCGACAAGTGGGGTGGATGAAATTTTTTCCAGCCCGTAGACCGTGATCCTTTTATAGACACCTCCATCATTGGAAAATCCTCTAATAACTCCCTTGGGTTCTAAAGAGATTGTAAAATTTAATAATTATTAGAGATTAAATGGAAAACCATCGCTATGATACCAATTGTAATGACCCCGCTTCCCAGTAACCCCCAATTAAGGAAGACCAAGAAGTCAAAGGTGTTATCCCAAAAACAGGATCAATGGTTTTGCAAATAATAAAAAATAATTAATTAATTATATGAAAGACTAAACTAAAACTGGAATAATTTTTTTACTTTCTCATACCTTCAAAAATAGGTAACTGGGACTTCTACCCATAGTTGAATTCTATCTACATATTCCTCCTTTATTATTTTATCTTTAATCTTCACAGATGCCACTTTACTATTTGTCCAATTTCAAATATTACCTAAAATACCGACAAGCAAAATGTCGGTCAGTATAAATGAATATACTGGTATGTGGGGACAAACAAAATATTGCACATAAGTTCTAACAACCTAATCATATCAAGTAGTTGTTAATAATGCACAATTATGTTTTCAATGTGACTTCCCAACTGCTTTTACTCATACTCTGGGATACCCTCTCTTAGGGCTTAGTACTTGCAAGGGACATTAAGGATACCTTCTCCATCCTAAGCTTGGTACCTGGGGTCACCTCTCTGGGTGCCTAGTGGTCTTCCCTCTGGGGCTTGACCACTTCAGACCTTCCCTCAGGGGCTTGGTCTTGCATCATACATCCAGAGATGGTATGTAGGTTCGAGACAGTCACACGTATACACATAGTCATTTTAAAGATTTCAGTAATGAAACATCCAAATAGTTTAATTTCATTACAATTGATAATTCATCAAGAAACGTCAGGAAACATAATACGTGCACTCATAATAACCACATACTTGATTTGGAGATTCCACAATAGATAAGAACAGTCCATTCCAATCAGGAATCCAAACAAGCAAGCAAGCCAATCACACAAAAGGAGAGAATCCTAAAAAGCATGTACAACCTATTCACTACATACTCATCAATAATCTACTTTATTAAATTGGAATTACTTTATAGGGTTTCTAATCTGGATTAGGGTTCTTTTAGATCTATTTACAACTTTCCACTTTTATGTCCACAAAACCCTAAAACAACAGTTCTAGGTTCAAAACCCTAATTACTCACTTATTCACATTAAAACCTTCTTTTCATCAATTTAGGCTTAGAATTAATGTAAATTTACTTTTATACAAAGAATCTTGAAATATACTTCATTAAAACTCATTAACACTTATATTAGGGATTCTAATCCCCTTAATGCCCATTATCATATCAAACCCTAAATTAAGTTATTAAGCATATGGATTATCTATTTAGACATCAAAACATCTTATTATTAACAACTAGTTAATATGCTCATAGATCATCCATCTTAATCTTCCCAAGTTTATAGAACATCAAAATTAGGGTTATTCATTGATATCAACATTCTAGGTGACAACTTCAAGTACTTTTTGAACTACAAGAAGTTTCATGCCTCAATTGTATTTTTATTGGATTCCATGGATTTTTCTGATCAATTTTCATGCATAACATATCTTATTCTGAGTTACCAATTTATTTCTAGAATTTTTGCAAATAAAAGTACATTTTGGCCAATGGCGACTCAACACGTCAGTGAAAACCAATTTCTTAATTCTCTAAGTGGGCCATCTATATAAGAGGTGAAAGACCTCCCTACCCCTCCCTTCTTGCACATGCGCCAGGGGTAGTCGAGTTTTTTCATTAAGACTCATCCCCTTCCTCGTGACGCTGGTCTCCGCCAGCCTGATGCGGTGATGTGCGCGGGACTACTCCCCACCCAGCCTGTCCTCGTGCTCCCGAGCCTTGCACACGGCCAAGCAGAACTTCCCATCCCTCATTAGAGTTGAAGAGGGTGATTGCGCTACTATAGGTGGTTAGAAGCAACCCAAAACAGTCCCCCATGTCTGCAGGTCGTGACAGAGGAAGATACACCGAACAGGTCCATCGAAGACCCTGTCCAAGCGCCTTCACACTCTAGTCAGATAGGGGAGATTTGTAGAAAGCTTTCCACTTCCTTTCTAGGTTCTGGGGTCGACTAGATTCCTTGTATGAACCTGGTTCATTATGAAGATGAGGGAGTGTATTGCCTGCATCCTCATTGGTACCTCTGGTTCCTGTACCACTTACCACCCCTGGAGGGGTTCTCCTGGTTTTGTTTCCTCCACTCTAAGACCCTCATGTCCTCTTATATGCATATTGAATGTGAGGGAAAGAGAGAGGATCAACTAACAAGGTTTAGGGTTCTTGATAAAGAAAAAGGAAAGTTCTTCGAGGTTTTAATATAAAACCCAGATGCGAGAAATAATTATTCCTCATTCTCCATAAATCACTTTCTCATAAAATTTAGGGAAACCTCATCTACTATATCATCTTCAATTGGAAGAAGGATTCCTCCTCAAATAATCCTCTACATTCCTAAAATTTGATTTTTACTATAATACCAATTATTTTCCAAATAAAATTACTTAGCCTACAAGTATCTTGGAATCCCCTAGATTTTCTCTCATGCCCTTAAATTAGGATTATCTCTTATTTAAAATTATCTAGGACATTTATTTTGGGTACATGATTCCCTTTTTCCCTATTTTCTTTCACAAGGACTTATATGTGAACTTTTAATTAAATAACACATATCTTCCTCTCCTCATAATATATTAATTCCAAACTATAAGGGAAAGTCCATAATGACTTAAACTACATGTGTGCAAAGTTTGGTACTCAAATTCGAAAGTATAAGAGACTTTTCTCTTCATATGCAAGTTATCACTTATTAAGGTATATTTTATGCATATTTTCTCTCTCATATTGTTTTATCCTCTTTATTTGGATTCCTTTTACCATTAAAAACCATGTGGACTTGAAATCTCATCCATGATGATTCCATTATCTCTATTTCCACATATTTCCTATCTTTTCCTCATTATCTCAAATTTCCTTCTTAATAATGCATTATTTAAATTTTTTTTTAATCATATTGGACTCATTAACATATTATGATCCATGAAATCACATGCACAAAGGAAATATTGGAAAGGAAATCCATTCAATACACATAAATCATACGATTCCCATACTCATACATTTATTGGGAAAATTGCATTTCCAACCATATGAACCCAAAAATCAGGGTTGCAACAATGTCGCTTGACCAATGCCACCAAAACAGGGTCTATCTTGGAACTTCCCACATTGATAGCCTTTCTTTTTATCAGGACCAACTGAGCTATTGTAGATGAAGCCTTTATCTTTTCCCAAATGGTCTACTCTTCCATTGCGTCACCCATACCTTCCGACTGTGGATTTTCTTCGTGATCGTAATCAGCGGTTAGCATTTGAACCATGCACTATTACCTGAAATGGTAAATTCAATGTGAGAATGAGATACTAGTGATTGAATCAAAAGATATTTGCAATTCAACTTTGGAAAGAATAAGAAAAATAAGGAGGGTGGCATAGAGTGGTCGATTACAACACTCGTAGTGCTTGAATATGCCATTTCCCCGACAATGGCACCAAAAACTTGATATGAATAAATTGTACGTGTAAAATCTCAAGCGTACACGTCAAAGTAATATAGGCCAATGGGGCCCGAATATCGAACACAGAGAAACTTAATTAAAGAAACTACTACTAACTACTTTTAATCAACTAGGCTGAAGAAAAATTTGATTTGAGAGTTATTAAACTGATTGCAAGAAAAGAAACTAACTTACTGGTTTGTGATCACAATGAGAAGAAATTACCTAGGATTTGTGGTTTCACCATGATTGACACTGCAATTTTACCCTAAGATTAATATATGTTCCTCTTGATTCTAGACAAAGAGACCTGTAGCTAGAATTACCCACTCTCACAACATAATCCACTACCTATCCTAATACCAATCCACTCTTGTATCGATTGTGTTATTAGATAGATACTTTAACGAACTACTCTGGGTTATTCCCTTCACGCTCCTAGGCTTTCTCTTGAAACATTGTACAAAATGTGTGTTACTATGGATTTCCAATCCTTAATTCCCCTCTCGAAGCTATCAAGGATCTAAATTATCACCTGTGATGCACAACATAGATAATTTAATACGATTTCATAGCAACATGCCCAAAAATAAGGAGGAAACAAAATACTAACACAAAAGATCCATATATAGTGTTCAACCGGGTTACTCCCGGGTCCTAGAGAACACAGAGTTAGCCCCTCATGGTTTCCATGTACAAAAACATGCTATAAAGAAGGAAAAACATAGAGAACATAGAAAACTGATGAGCCCCCTAGAGAAACGTGACTAGGATGCTCCATGTCGATGAATGGATCCACAAGCCGCATATTCTATCCATCGAATGTGCCCCAAACCTCCCGAACATGGAGTTCTCCTCCTCGTTCTCCTCTCATGTGCCTTAGTCATCATGCAGTGGAATAAAATGTGATGATTAGGTTTGTCCAAAACCCCCTTAAGTCATAGAAGTGACTTAGGGCATCATTAATTGTGGACCATTGGATTAAACCTGATTTCCAAATCTTCCTATTTCTGCCATGTCGGTACTACCGACTTGGGTGCCGGTACTACTAATTCCCTCGATAAATTGAGGTCACTGTGGCTTTGTCAGTACTACTGAATGGAGAGTCAGTAGTACTGAGATTTCTTGATCAATTATGGTTCATCCCTGTGATGTTGTTAGTACCACCGACAATAAATTTCGTAGTACCAAACTATATAAATTCTTGTAAAATTACCTAAAATTCACAAAATTTGAACATAAGATCTCGAAATATATTAAATCATTCAGAAATATTAAAATTACATTTATTTGATGCAATTGAGTAGCACTATCTAAATCATGCATAAATTAATATGAAAATGAACAATAAGTGCTAAAAATAAACAATAACTAGCCTGTGGAAACAACAAATATAAAGTGCATCACCGACTGTCTGGAGGACCATGGAGGACAGAACGATGGAGCTAGACAAACACCAGGTAGGCCCAATTGACCGTTCGGAAGGATTTCAAACATCAGTTGGATAAGAGGCCTGACGACCATCCCAGAAGGCCCAGCTGACAATATGGAAGGTGTCCAAACATTGATTGGACAAGAGAACCAATTGACCGGCCAAGAGGCGAGACGATCGGTTCAAGGGTTGAACCGATCTACCTGGATTGGCAGGTAAAAATCTAGACCAACTGTAGGTTCATACATATAATGTGATGATTGACCTAGGTGGTAGTAATTCCTTATGGCTCTAAGGAATTTCAATAGACATGGCCATGCCGTCACTTTTGTTTTATATTACATGTTTATGTTGTGGGATATATCATGTATATGATACATACTATATATGTGGTGATTGGATATAATATATGTATATATATGATATATATAAATATCTCAACTAAACATATTAAGTCTAAGATGCTTTCCAATAGCAACCCACATGAAAAGCTTGTTCGATCAAGCGTAGGTTACACCTTCGCGTGGTGCATAGTCTACCTCGTGGAAGTGTGCTAGTATTAATGTAGGTTCCACCTCTGTGGAGTGCATTATTATCGTGTTGGCTATTGGGTCAGGCTTAACTGGTGATTCTTAGAGTGCCTAAGCCCATAAGCATACAAATGATCATGGCAAGGAGTTGCACATATCGTCTATCAAGAATTGCACATGATGCAATTGGTAAAAGTTGCCTACCTTGATAATTGACTGTGTTTTGCGGCGTTGGTCATGCCATAGTTGGATTATCTAAGATCTTTCTCATTAGAAAATTGTTCACTGCAATTTTCCAAATTGATACTTGAGGGTTATCGATTTGAACAAAATAATGAGAACCATATTAATTAAAGAACTAATTTTTATTGCTGAAATTTAATAAAATAAAATCAAACCAAAAATGAGTTTTTGACAAAATTACATATTCCTTTGTAAAATCAAATGGCAACAAATAAGAATCTCTTTTCTCTATGATCGGTCCTTCAGAAGGACAAATTAATTGGGAACAACTTCCACGATTGGTTCAGGACACTGAGAATCATTCTCACACAAGAGCACAATATCTATGTCCTGAAGATGCTAGAACCAGATGAACCACTTCCAACTGCACCTAAGGCTGATAGGGATGCTTACAAGAAGTATACTGAAGATGCTATAGATTTCAAGAATCTGATGCTATGATCCATGAACTATGAGTTGTAGAGGTAGTATGAGAACATGGATGTGATTGAGATGGTCATACATCTCAAGAACATGTTCTAAGATCAGGCAAGACAAGAGAAATATGATGTCTCTAAGGCATTGTTCAAATGTAACATGGTAGAAGGAGATCCAGTAGGTCTTCATGTGCTCAAGCTCATTGGATATGTGGAGAACTTTGCTAGACTGGGATTCCCCTTAGGTCAAGAGTTGGACACTGATGTGATTCTATAATCTCTGCCAGAGTCATACAATTAGTTTGTCATGAACTACAACATAAATGACTTTGACAAGTCATTGACAAAGTTGTTGGGCATGTTGAGAACAGTTGAGGGACAAATAAAGAAGGACAAGCCCAAGTCTGTGATGATGATCAACAAGACAAAGGGGAAGTCTAAATGTAAAGGCAAATCTAAGAAGAATTTTCAAGCTAGCCAGATGCCCAAGTCTTTAGATCTCAAAGCAAATGGAGGAGTGAAGAAAAAAGGCAAATGTCACCATTGTCAATAGCCTGAACATTGGAAAAGAAATTTCCCACTTTGGTTAGAGGAACTAAAGAAGAAGGAAGGCATTGAGGCCTCCACTTCAGGTATAAACGTTATAAAATAAATTTGATTACTTCTTGATTTTGGTATGTGATACCAAATAGAGATCTGACATACTAATGTGCAGGATCTGTCAAGAAGTAAAATCCTTCATGGAAGGACAAAGATGGACAAAGGCAGAGCAAGTGTTGCAGGAGCTTTAGTCTACATTTAAATTTATCTTAGCCTAATGGGCATGCAATAGAGTTACTAGAACTGCTATTTCATTATGTCATGAAAATGGAAACATGTACTTTAAAGCATCTTTTATGACAAGATTGATGAATCAATATAGTAAAATATTAATGTTTATGTTTCAAAAGATATGCTCTTGCATGAAAATCTCAAATATCTAATGATTTTATTTTAAAAGAATCTTGGGATAAAATTTATGATGCCAATACCAAAGGATTGTAATTGATAACTCCAGATTATCATTAGCAATAGTCACCTTGGATGTGTATATAAGAAATGCATATCTAGAATACTTATTGTTGATTATCTAGACTCCCTTGGTTGTTAAACCTAAGGAAATATACAATTCTTGCTTGTACATAATGTGACATTCTTTACTAGTTTTAGTGGGAGGATATGCTTTCCATTAGACCTCATACATTTGATGCATGAAGGTCTTATGGAATAAATGCTATAGATAATTACTTATACTTCATTTCTATTTCTGGTAATATGATGATATGTACTTAGCAAAATAGATACATAAATCTCTTGAAGTGTTCAAGGTGATTATAAATGAAGTATAAATTTGATAAAAGTATTAAGTAACTTTGATGAGATCAAATGTTGAAATAATTTGCATCAAGATCTTGAGAACCATCAAAGGAAAGAACTATGATAATGTATTACAAGTCAAATCCATATGAGCATGATGACGTGTCAGAATGAAGGAATTAGACCATGATGACTCATGATACAATTATAAATTAATCTAGTCTTCTTACACCCTTAAAATATAAAGCTATCACTAAATGATGTACCGTATGAATGGTTTATAAGACATCATATATGATATGATTTGGGAATGTCCCAATAAGTCTAAAAGGATTAACACCTACATTAAGAAGGTAGTTTCTTGAAGAAGGTTCCATAAACCATGACTATTGAGTATTACTCTTAACCCCAAATCCAATAATAAAAGTGTTTTGTTGAAATGATAACCGAGTTCCTAAAGAATATGTGGGAGTAAAAGTAGAATTTGAAATGTTCAAGATCAACAAAAAGGTACAATGAGAACTAAGAGAATCACAAACTATTGTGGAATCTCAAGTTCAACATGTAACACTGAATAAAATAGTTTTAGTAGAACACATATGAAATTGAGGATTGTGAATCCAATGTCTCAGACATGTTAGTCATAATATGAGCCAACTAGTCATCTAGAAGCCACAAAATACCATAATCTGAGTAATGGCTCAAGGCCATTATGGGATCCATGTAAACTAACAAGGTATGACCTTGATAATACTACCTGAAGGGTAAAACCCAAAAGGTAGCGTTAGGGTCTTGTGAAAAGATCTACACAAATAACATAAAAGGACAAATTGGTTGAATAGTTTTTCAAATATGTTCAAGTTGTTAAACATGATAGAAATTCATTTACCTATTATCATGCTCGTTTTTGTAGTTGAAATATACTATGAGATTTTGCATATGGAGATAGAAATCAGATTCCTTGAAAGGAATACATCAGAGGATGTGTACGTGACACAACATAAAAGGTTTTATAACTTCAAGGAATGCAAATAAATTTTATAAATTACAAAGTTGAATCTGGGATTGAAACAAGCATCTCAAAGGAGGGAACTTTTGTCTTGACACGATAGTCAAAGAGTTTGACTTGAATCAAGATAAAAGGTGAAATATGAGATTACAAAATATTTAGTGAGAGCATATATGAGTATTACACATATGATGAGGAATAATGTTTCAATATTATGAATATTGAGAGCTAGCATGGAAAACACCTTCAACAATGAAGGATAAGGTGAAACACCTTATGAGATAAGGATCGATACCTATGGAGATAATTCTTGAATGCTTCACAAATGGAAGTTTGAGCACATACATTAGCAAAGTGTCGAAAGAGTTTAACACGAGAAGGATTCAATGAGAGAGAATACAAATTAGTCTCTCATGAATCATATGTTCCAATTCTTATGAAGAAGGGAAATGACATGATAAGATCCATAGGCTATAGAAATGTATCTATCATGAATGCTATAATTGTTCTTATCCCATAGTAAATTCCAATAAGGGTTATTGGAAAGTCATTAAAGATATCCATTAGTACTTGAGAAGTACCTAAGGATAGATTTCTAGTAATTAAAGATAAAAATAAAGGAAGAGTTGGAGGTAAATGGTTACATCAGTGCAAGCTTTCGTAATGAAAAAGTGATCAAAATAAAATATGTTTGATTTAGAAGGAGAAATGTTGTTAGTTGGAAGGGTTCCAAACTAGTATCCATTAATACTATTCTACAATAGAAGCTGAGTATACTTGTGTTATGAACACAGAGTGATACTATATGGATCTAGAAGTTTATATGATGAACTTATAGATGTTCCAACCATTGATGACTCAGTAGTGATACTATGACAACAATGGAGCTACTTTTTAGGCAAGGAATATCATTGACCATATTACGATAGTTCTATCTGATATGATAAATCATACAATGAAGAGATAAGGAACCATGCAATATACCAACTATAAAAAATGTTGGTAACCCACTGGATTAGCACTTGTGCAATAGAAACATGGTGGACATGTTTATATCACTAAGAATATGTTTCATGGGTGATTGGCTTTAAGTGCAAGTAGGAGTCTGTTGGTAAGTATGCCCATAGAGACAATCATATGATGATTGATGTGGAATATACCATAAAGGATTTGATTAATACTAATAAAGGCAAGCTTTCAATTCATTCTATTTCACTCAGTTATGAGATAATGAGGAAATATTACGAATCTATAGAGAATAATATTACTCAATGTTGTATGTCTTCCTGTTTAAGACTTGGGGAATTGAGATCATACGATGTTAAGAGTACATACACATTTTATCATTATGTCCCTAGTCGGTTGTTACCGTGGAAGGTAGGTAGACACCAGTAACACATACGACTAGAGTGTGGGTTGGTTGATGATTGAGTCTCATTAGTCATGATATGGCAATATCAAACCAAGCACATAGATACATGTTAGGAACCATGTATCGGACAAACCCACCTTGAGAAATGGCACATGGAAGCCATTGTTGGTAGTCATAGTCGTCTCTCATAGTGAAGGTGGTGATTGTGATTCTTAGACCTAAAATCATTGCACTTGTCACATGTCGTTGAGCATACTTTGCCATCATCAAACGTAGTCCTGAAACATGGGTTGTTATAACAGTGATGATTGGGTAACTTTGACACATGGGGATAGACTGTGAGTGATAGAGATGGGATTTGTCCCACCCCTTGGAGTATGATATCTTGGCCACTTGATAAGCAAGACTGAGAAACACATGTGCATGCACATGTGAATCAATATATGATATTGAGGTCACATTATCTCAGACAGTCTGCTCTTTATTCAAGGAACATGAAATGAATGTTGAGAGGATGATGAGTCCATGCCTCGAGTTCACACTAGATGTCAGAGATAAAGAAATTATAAAATCACTGCAACACCTTACACAAATTGTAGGTTGAAGTTGTTCTCCAACTTTCCATTCACTTGGGTAGCATTGATGTGCAACTAGGCACCACTCTTTACTTGTGATGTCATAAGCTAGTTATGGACATTCATTGCCAACATGATATGGGACCTATAGGGTCACACACAAAGAAACGCATCTAGAGGAGGAGTTTAATCTTGAATGATGATTGGATTGAGTACTAAAGTGTTTAGATATTCAATTTAGACAACAGATTGGCTGATTGCATTGCCAAACAACCATCTCAAGAGCTAAGATGTCCGTTTGGGCTTCTAGATGAGCATCTCAAGTGTTGAGACAACCATTTGGGTTGTCAGGCTAATCAGAAATCGAATTGTCTATGTTCTACCCAAACTGAAGTGTGAACTGGATGATTCAAGCTATTGAACCAATCGACTCAACTCAACTCACCAGATTGCTATATGTATGAGTGAGACATGCATCTCGCATGTGTGAGATGGCTCAATTGGGGCTGGAGAAATGCTTTGGTAGTTTCCCGAACTTGTTTCAATTGCACAATTCTTATGGTGCAGGGAATGAATGTATGGCATTCATTGGAATCAAATTGCCAACTTCGTATGCGATTGGGACACCGCTAGACGACCATATGGAAGAGAAAGATGACCATCTTGCAGTACCAGAAGACTATCTAGACTGCCAGATGGTTATCTTGGTTGTCACAAGTTGTGAAAATTTAGGATCTTTCAGTCCCTTCCACTCCTGCACAGATCTTAAACGGTCTGGGAACCCTGGCCCAAACATCGCCTATTAATAGAAGGGTACCAGGGGCTTCCCAGAGCACAACAACATCAACTGAGAATCAGTTTCTCTGAAAATTAGTGTCCTCTCTAGTTGTGATAACCAAGAGAGCCCAAGAAAGTGCTACCTGACTAGGGAGGGATAGCGACAGGAGAGAACAACTGAGGATCATTGTTGTGGGAGAGCAAGTTGGTGACTAGTACACTGATAGGAGGGAAAACTCCTTCTTGTTTGTTCTACTTGAATGAAATGAGTTCTAGTTGGTCCGCGTGGACTACTCTAGAGGCATGACTCCTTTGGCTGCTACTAGGAGAACAATATCAACCTACAGTCCATGGCGAGACCACATGAGTCACTGCAGAAGCTTTCTATTCATTGTTTGTGGTGAAGACTAGGAGCTACACAACCACCATCCAAGGAAAACTAGAAAATAGTTGCATTCAAGAAAGTTGTTGTTACTAGACTTGCTCCAGAACCATGTATAACTTGTTAAACCATCCTTCATATTTCATAGTGGTTGACGGGATCTTGCTATTATGGGAGTACAAATAGACAATTTTTTTTGTTTCTACTGCTATACTCTGTGCACGTGTTTCTCAACAGAAACACTGTACTGAACCTCAATTACATACCCATGGCTATGTAGACACTCAAAAAACAACTGGTAAACTGAGGTCCTTTGTCTGACACTATCGTCACTGGGATACCGTGCATACGTACTATCTCTTCAACATACACCTTTGCAAGCTTCTCTGCTATGTATGTTGTCTTTACAGGAAGAAAGTGTGCTGACTTGGTCAACCTGTCAATGATCATGCAAATGGAATCATGAACTTTGGATGTCCCAGGAAGCCCAACCACAAAGTCCATCATGATATGATCCCATTGTCACTGTGGTATAGGTAATGGTTTCTAATGCTCAGCCTTAACCTGATGAAACACATGACACCTTGCCACAAACTCAGCTACGTCATGCTTCAAACCAGACCACCAATATAGATCTTTCAGATTATGGTACATCTTGGTACTGCTTGGGTGCATGGCATACATCAAAGAGTGTACCTCTTCTAGAACCAACTTCCTTAGATTACTAACATCAGGAACCACTGCTCTACTATGGTAACACACTACCCCATCCTTTAACTCGTGGAAGCCATCATGCTTCTCACTGCCAAGCTCTTCTCATATCTAATGTATCAAAATATAATCATGTGGTGCATCTCTAATCCGCTGCCTTAACATAGGTTTCACCTGTAACTATGCCAGCAATCCTTCCAACAAGGAGACCTCCAACTTCACATTCATCTGATGTAAGGACACCAACATGTCTCTCCTATGGCACACCAAGGAACTAAACTACACCTTCTCTATTGATGATGATGAATATGACTTCCTAATCAAATAATCTAACACCACGTTTGCCTTACCTGGATGTAGTCTATGATGCAATCATAATCCTTGATTAGTTCTATCCAGTACCACTACCTCATATGCAGATCCTACTTCAAAAGATATATTGTAGGTTCTTGAGGTTAGTGAAGATCTGACACTTCTCTCCATAAAGGTAGTGTCTCCATATCTTCAAAGCATGAAACACAATAGTAAGCTCTAGATCATGCATTTGGTAGTTCTCCTCGTGTTTCTTAAGTTTTTGTGAAGCAAAAAGATTCATGTTTTGTCTTGCATCAGCACACAACCCAAACCATTCTTTGACACATCATAGAAAATGATGTAACCTTTCCCTTGTTATGAAAGAACCAACACTGGTGCACTAGTCAACTTCCTCTTCAAAATTTGGAAGGAACACTAGAACTTGTCATCTCAGACAAACATTACACCTTTCCTTGTCAACTTCATTAGGGGTAACACCACTGTGCTGAAGTTCTGGATAAACTTCCTATAATAGCTTGCCAAGCCAAGGAAACTGCAAACTTTGGTTGGTGTCTTTGGCTGCTCCCATTCTGGTAACCTTCTTGGGATCCACACACACCTATGGCTGATATCATGTGCCCAAGGAAGGATAACTTCTTCAACCAAAACTCACACTTGTTGAACTTGGCATACAACTTGAGCTGTTTCAACAAGGTCAACGCCTGCCGTAGGTTCTGCTCATGCTACTAGTTGTCTCGGGAGTATGTCAAAATATCATGAATGAACACTACCATGAGATGATCAAGATAAGGCTAGAACACCCTGTTAACCAGATCCATGAATGCTACTGGTGCATTGGTTAGCCCAAGCGACATAACCACAAACTCATAGTGACCATACCTCATCCTAAAAGCTGGCTTGGGTATGTCATTAGCCTTGATCCTCAACTAATGATATCCTGACCTTAGATCTATCTTTGATAGCACTGCAACACCCCTCAACTAATCAAACAGATCATCTATCTACGATAAAGGATACTTGTTCTTGATCGTCACCTTGTTTAACTATCAATAATCAATGCACAACCTCATAGATTTGTCTTTCTTCTTCATGAACAACATGGGATCACCTCAAGAGGAAGTGCTCGATTTGATAAGGTCCTTCTTTAGCAGCTACTACAACTTCTTCTTTAGCTCTTGCATCTCAATTGGTGCCATCCTGTATGATTTCTGTGCTATCAATTGGGTACCAAGAACCAGATTAATCTCAAAATCAATCTCTCGAGGTGCGGGAACACCATGGAACTCGTTGGGAAACTGACACAATTTTTTCGTGCGTATAACGCAAGTGCACGCGTCAATGTAATATAGGACTTTGTGAGGCCCAATCAAACTCAGGGACACTACTAACTGTTCACAATCAGTTAGACCGGTTAAAAAGGTTTTAAGAGTTGATTAAAAAGAAAATCAAAAATAAAAGAAAGCAAAACAACCGATTAAATGTTGACTTTAATCAATTTCGATGAGAATCTTTAGGATTGCGGTTTCACTGCAGGTTCTCATTGTATGAATTTCTATATAGATAAACAAATTCATCTCTCAGTCCGGGTAGTGTCCTGTAGTCAGAATTGTTCACTGTCGTGATTCAATTTACTACCTAAATCTAGGTCGGTTCCACCGTCGTAGTAACCTATACCCTAAACTAGGTGTATTAGAATCAACCTCTGGGTTTCCACCATTAACCGTACATCACCTTGTTCAAGGAATTTATGAGTTAATGTGAATTTCGTCTCTTTTCAACCATTAATTCTTCTTTAAAAGCAATTAAAGGCATTAGGTTATCATTAGGGTGATCAAGCATAATGATATAATGGATAAAAAGAAACCATACCACAACTTTAAGAGACAAATTATGAATTACTATGATAAAAGCATCATACAATGATTACCCGAGCTACTCCCGGTCCTAAAGACAAAGGGGATTAGCCTCACATGTTCATCTCAGAGCAAGACACGGTGGAAGAAAGGGAAAACATGGATAAAACGTGGATGAAGTGATGTAAACCCCTGAACGGAGAAGATCCAAGCATTCCTTGGCATAGAGTGTGTGATCTACAACCTTTCGGCAGTGGAAAATGTCTTCTTCAGCTCTCAGAACAGTCAGGGTGTGCTTCTGGGCTCCGTTCTCCTCTCCAACTCTCCTCGGGATGTGTGCAGTGGCTAATGACGTGATAGATGGCTCCTGGCTGCTGTCATTAGGTATAAATACCAAGTTAGGTCGCCAAAATATCACCACCGTTGGATTCAGGCCGATCTAAAACAAACACTAATCTGACGGCGTCGATACCATCGACGCGGGTCGATGGTATCGACCCCTCTTGATATCGGCAAGACTTCCTTCTTCTCTGTCATCCCACCTGATGCAGACTCAATACCATCGACGTGGGTCGATGGTATCGACATCTATAGGTGTCCGTTTTATCACCTTTCCGAAACTGAAGCTGTAGAACGTCAATAGTATCGACCTTCATGTCGATAGTATCGACCGACTGATTGCTGGCAACCTGAAGGTAACTTGCTACCATCGACGTCCCAGTCGATGGTATCGACACTGCTTGGCTCTTTGTGGCTGTCTGCCTGTGACTGTGTCTATACTATCGACGGATGTCGATGTTATCGATAACTGTATATATGCGTTTTTCCTGAAATTGCAAGACAAAGCCAAATCAGCTGAGATAAAACCCATTATTATAATCGTTTATGATAAAAAAGATAAAATATGAGAGATTTGATACTGAAAGAGATTATAGACTAGAGTAAGTGAATTATGCAATATTAACCACCAAAGTGACTAATAAACACCTAAAACACAAGTAAAACAAGTCTATAAATGCGACTCAAAATCCTCGCATCAGAAACATATCTTCAAACTGACAAACAATGGAAATCTCTTGAACACTAGGACTCCTTACCTTAGTATCCACCACATGTGCCAAAAACACCTTACAACCTTGCCTCATCAGCCTCTCCACTATCATCGTTGACACCAAACACGTCAGAAGAATCTTCCTATCTCCTTGGAAAATCCATGAGACACCACCGTCACAGATTGTAGCCACCTTAGAACTACAGTCCAAGACCACCCAATACTTATCCAAGGTATCCATCCCAAGGATTACATCAAATCCGTGCATGTCAAGTGGTATAAGGTCCAATTGAATGCTGCTTCCCAAGAAAGAAAGAATGCGGGATGGGGATACATCTCGCAACTCGGAAGAAGCAACCAAAAGGGTTTCTAAGAGAAGACTATCCTGTCTATGACTAACAGGAAAAGAATAGCTAGCTATCACTTCTCTAGTGATAAAAGAGCATGTCACACCCAATTCAATCAAAATAGATAGAAAGGAGAGAGAAAACAAATCAGAATGAAATAAATCCATCTGCCCTATAATGAGCTGAGGGTTGTTTACTCCATTCGACTGACTCATATTATATAATCGAGCCATTTCCTATTGTCGCCCCCATCCTCTACTGGCCTACCCAGATGAACCAGCATGTGATGCCTGACCGTGCCCTCTGCCTCCACCACTATTGAATTTCTGCTCTTGCGATCCTTTTTGACTTTGTCTTGACTGCTGAGTCACCTCCTCATCCTTCATGTGACAATACGACTTTGTATGCCCTCTCTATCCACACCAGAAGTAAGTCCTACTCACATACCTTGGCCTAGATGGCCCTATCACTAAAATTGATGCCACACTGTGATCTCTAGTTGGTGGAAAACTATGATCTTTTCCCTTGCTCAGTGACCACTGTGACTGAACAACTAATCTTTGTGTGACTAACATGCTAAAAACTTAGGCTTCTTGAAGCCTCTAGAAGATTATCCTTGATACTATGTCACTCTCTTCTAGGCGTTCACCTCATATTTGTCTATCACTGACTGTTCTATCCTCCTTACAGATTCCATGAACGTGGCAAACCATTCTCTATTATCCAAAGCTGACACCATCATTGTCAACTCTGAACTCAAACCCTTCTAAAACATCTGATCCTCTCCTCATCTGTCACATCCATATGCGGGGAAAACCTCAAAAGCTCGATGAATTGGCTTTGTTCTTGTTGATCGACATATATCCTTTCTAGATCTTCTCAAACTATGAGATCTTATCATCTATATAGGTCTTTGAAAGTAGTGTCTCACAAACTCCCGTCGAGAGTTTTTCCAACTGTTCACCACTCTAGGCCTCTTCTCTTCCTCGATAGCCCACCAATGGCCAACACTACCCTTCAACAGGTATACCACATGCTTCACCTTATCCTCTTATGGGATATTGAGGATCTTAAATTCCTTCTCCAACTCTATCAACAACATATCCCTGTCTATCGGGTCTGCCGTACCCACATATTCCATCACCCCACATGCCTTAACCTCTCAAAGGTCTTCCCCGAACCCTGGGATTCTGCATTTGGGATAGCTTCCCTTGCTCGGGGTACGTGCATCCTATCCACCATATGCATCATCATAGCCATTAATAGGGCTATACATTGGTCCAAACCCAGACCGAACTGGCTTGGACCGGACCGAGACTCGATTAACAACAATTTCAAGGATAGAGGACCGGACTGAGTAAGAGCCGGTCTGGTCCAGGACCGAACCAGAAAAATGAAGGACCAGACTGTAACCAGGCTGAGACCGGACTGGATAACCAATATTCATATACTCTTAATTATAAAATATAAAGGAGTTATGTTATAAAATTATTAAAGAACTAATAATCCATTTGAGTTTGATAACACAAATCAAGTTACATAATTTAATCCTTACAACTTGAGAGAGTAAACTATCATAAGAATATTAGTAACATTACTAATACAATATTTACACATAATAAGATAATTGAAACTAACTATCATAAATTTTTATAACATAAAAAACTAACACTTGAAATAATTGTAAATTAAAGTTATGTAATAGTTAATACATAATAAATTTAATTATTCACAATTCCATTCAATGTGCAATGTCCTTTAAGTTTTTTGTGGTCATAATGTAATGCAATATTCAAACTTATTTAGCATCTACTCGGTACTTGCATAAGTGAAATAGTTATGTAATTGGTGTTTATCAATATAATGATATCATTGTACAAACCAAAATATTACTATACCTTTTGATCAATTCTAAAGTCATTAATAATTTTCAATGCATACCCATAATCCTTCATAACTATTGAATTTTATTAATATACATAAGACATTTTTTATGTTATCTGGTCCCATCGGTCCAGACCAATTTCTACTAGTTTTGGATTGGACCGGATCGAGGACTGAATTTAATATAAACAGCGGACCGAGGACCGAACTGAAATTCAAGTCGGTCCAAGACTAGACCGAGCCGAATAGCCAGTTCGGTCCGGTCCACTGGTCTGAATTGAGAAATGTAAATCCCTAGCCATAAACTATCCAAACATGGACTGAAAGGCGGGGATGGATACAGTTGGTGGGTCGAACTGAGGCATCTTAGGCACTCCATCTACTCTTTTTTGCCTCTTGGCACCAGCTCCTGGTGTAGCAACACTGCTCTCATCATGTTCTTCATGTTCTCTAGACATCTTTTCTTCTTGTTTCTATGTAAGAAGAAGCTACAATCATATCTACTGGATACACAAGAACAAACACAACCCTAGTCCTATGTCTCTATAGACTCAGCGAACCTAGAGCTATGATACCAACCTTTTAATGTGACAACCCACAACCACATAAGTGAGATTACTCAAAACAAAGTGCAAAATTATCATTAAACATCCAGATTACCAGAAAACACGGTAATCTAAAACCAATCTTCTTTAACCAAAAAATGGAAACATATTACATATGAGTTCACAAACCATGTCACATGTATCACATAACATACCACAAGGGTGTATACATATCTTTGTCCAGTGGCCAACTTGCCATAAGCCTATTACAAAGGATAACATGTTCACATATACAAGCCATTTCTTTACAACTATGACATTCTACCAAAAACTCATATCGATACACAACATCTGCAAAACACCCCAAGGACCTGAGAGTACAAGGATGACACATAGGACTCTACTACAAAACACGAGAAACATATCCAACCTTTAACAACTACTTCTCTCCTCATTGATCAACCTCAACCACATGATCTCTACCTCATCATGCATGACCACCTAAAAGATGTGGAAACCGTAGAGTGAGACCAACATCCCAACAAGAGATATAACTCTCGACCAACAACTATTATTAACACAGATAAATAATATAGAAGGAAGGAAACACTATTAGCAAGATAAGCATATTCAACTAAATGATATAAATGAAACTGAAAAACATATTAGGAAGTTTAAGCAACTACAACTGATCAATAGAACATTTGATACCCTTAGAAGGAATATGAAGAACCTTGTATAAAAGATAACAACTAAGAAGTATAAGAAATAAGGTATAGGGTCATCCAATGTGAGTAGTGTTCAACCCTAAATAGATATAATATACAGCTATATTACATCTTTTATTATGCCTTGAGGATTTGATTCGTACCACTCAAATCCAACTAACCACTACTAAGTCAAAATTAGTTCCATACAATATCTATGCAAGTGGCGGACTCCATGATCTCACCACACAACTCTTGTTCAGTACGAGAGACAAGGTAGAGACATAACAGTCAACTGCCAACAATGATATACAGTCAAGCTGAAAACAACTAGCCCGCCTTGGTATAGGTCACGACACTAGAGAATAGGTCACACATGCCCATTCAAAAGAGGCAATCTGCTGCCTTCACACATCACAATAGGCATGACCACAATCATCCTCTAAAACCTATAATTGTGGACACATGGATTTATTGACTTGTGCCCCAGAATATTAAAAAAGAGGCACTCCAGTTTCCCTTATGAATTACTCATGTCACCATGTAGCAAGTCTTGACACTGGAATGGATCTATGGCACATGGAAAATACATGATTAGGGTTTCACTTGATTCGTTATACCAATTGGGTATCTTTTAATGCATCAATCAAGTTACAACATATAAATCCTAAACATACTCCACAAAATTAAGGGGAGATGGAAACTCCAAAAGATATAAAACATATCAGGTATAAACTTATCACATCATCACATGGTATTACTGCCATACACGGCCATCAACATTATTACATCTTGTTGGGATAATCATCACTCATAAAATCACTAGAGGATGTCACCTTCAATCAGGCACAAAGCCTTTGTTAGGTTATAAGACCTAATCACATAGTTCCTCCACGTCATCATAATCTCAACATGGATCATAAAGGCTCATAATAATCACCCTATACAACACAAAGATATGACAACATTCATAAGCTATAATGTTTATTCAACATGCAACATAAGGGTTACACAAGTAGGAGAGAGAATTACTTCAATACATGCTAATCATTCAAGCAAGAATGCATTGTCACCATGAATTCAAGATTAGGGTTAGGGTTTCTCAAAACTATCCAATTAGGGTTTTCAAACAACACTACAATAATCAAACCCTAAAGTTCATTACTTCCCTTATTATTGGAACATATAGGGTTAACATTATCATCATCATAGTCAACTCCATATTGAATGTTGAAAACTTAAGTAGGTGGTTGCTGAAAGTCATACACATAGTTGGCCCCTGAACATTAAGGTTGACCGCTAAAAACTGAAGTACATGGTCATTGAAAACTATACCAACATATGATCATCGGTGGCTGATGATCATGCTTCCAACAGATCGTTGAAGATGGTCATCTTGGAAAACATACATTAGTGAAGTAAAATCTAGAGTGTTCTTCTCTAGATCATGTGATACGAGAAGAGGTAGACTCAAATAGGTAGTTGGTTTACAAGAGGGTTCCTTCCCTACCAAATATCTAGGCATACCCATATCCAACAGCAAGGAGAAAGGTGTTGATTACATTGAATGTGTTCATAGTTTGCAATCTATAGTGGAAAAGTGGGCTGGCCTCTCGATCTCTATGGGAGGGAGGATTGTTTTCATTAAATCTTTGCTTATTGCTAAAGTTCTCTTCTAGTGTCTCCAAGAAGAGATCCCTAACTTCATTGTGGGAAAGTGCAAGTCCATCATGTCTGGGTTTATATGGGGAGGTAACATCTATGACATTGCTTGGGATAAGCTTGCCAAACCGCTTCATCTGGGGGATCTTGGCTTGAGGAATCCAGATGATATTGTTGAGTATGCTACTGCCAAAAGGGTGGATAGATTCCTCCACTCACCTCTCTCACCATGAACATTTTGGATGAAGTCCATATATGGGGAGGACCTCCTAGAGCTCAACCCAAAATAGGCAGACCTGTCCAGATGTGCTAGAGCCATGATTAAAATATGGCCATCCATGAAGCTTGAGTACGTCTACAAAGGGGAGCAATGGACGTTGTTGAATCCCTCATACCAACCTTGGTCCAAAGAGTTCTACTTGCAACAAGTGCCTTGGCACACTCTGTTTTGGGACAAACATCATCAGCCTAAATGGAGTTATTGTGCTTACTGCACACTCATGTAGAAGCTACCAACGACAAACATATTAGTTAACTGGGGTTTGTTTGCTGATACCTGCTGCCCTCTTTGCCACAGTGCTGTGGAGAATCATAATCATCTTTTTTTCTAGTGTCCCTACACCAGGCATACCTGGTATAGGGCGTCTCTAAAGTGTGGTTTTGGTGGTCTTCCCACACACACAATCTAGGATGTTGTTTTGTGGATTTTGAATCATACCAAGAAGGACAAGGATCTCAAAAGGTTATGCAGCCTCATGCTCACTAATATCATCTTCCATGTATGAAGGGAGAGAAATGCTAGGATACATGGTCAGAGGGACACTGACTCCCTTAATTGTTTTGATATCATTGTAAATATGATGGCTTGGATTCTTAAAGCCAAGCCTGAGTGTTGTAGGGGAGTCAAGCCAGACATTCTCAATATGTGGCGTTTGAGTCTCTAGCTGTATAGTTAATGTGTGTCTTCTCTCTATATGCCTTTTTTGGGTTTCCTTAGTAATATTTTACCTTATCCAAAAAAAATCTCATACCCTTAGGCATTAATTATTTTCAAATAATGTTAGGTATGGATTTCCTTGAGACATACCATTTCCAATTAGATTGTTGGAAGAAAGAGGTTGTCTTTCAACTAGGTGACTTTTTATATGTCTTTAGTGGAGACAAAAAGTCTTGCCCATGTGAATAGTATTATCTTTTATAGATAAGATGATCAGAAAGGGTGTGAGGCCTTTTTAACACATCTGGTAGATGCTAAGGTACAGAAAAGAATATTTGGTATAGAGGATATTTAGGTAGTATGTTAGTTCCGAGATGGTTTTCTTAATGAGCTACTAGATTTACCTCCGGAGATATATGTTGACTTCGAGATACAAATTTTATCTAGTAGTCACCAAATAGCATTACCAACCTATCGAATGGCACTTTTAGATTTAAAGGAATTAACAACTCAGTTACAAGAGTTATTGGATAAGGGTTTCATTCAACCTAGTACATCACTTTGGGGATCTCCAATGCTTGTTGTAAAAAAGGACGGAAATATGTGGTTATGCATAGACTATAGGCAACTAAATAAGATAACCATCAAGAAAAAAATCATTTTCCTAGGATTGATGATGAATTTGATTAATTGTGGAGCAACAATCTTTTTAAAGATAGATATTAGGTCAAATTATCATCAATTGAGGATAAAGGTATGTTATTTACATAAGTCAAACTCCAGAACAAGATATGGACGTTATGAGTAATTATATGCTAAGTTCACTAAATGTGAATTTTGGTTGTCTAAAGTTTCAATTTTTGTACATGTCATGTCAAGATAAGGAGTCAGTGTATACCCTAAGAAAGTGGATATGTTCTTCAATGGAAGCAACCCACAACTCCAACTAAAATCATATTTATTATATGTTTATATGGATATTATAGGATATTTATAAGGAACTTTAGTGTATTAGCAACACCCCTTAAGAATTTGATAAGGAAGGATGTGCCTTTTGTTTGGTCCGAAACATATGAGAAAAGCTTTCACATGCTAAAGAAGTAATTATTTACAACACCAATTTTAATTTCAACAAAGGACAACAGTTATGTGATTTTTTGTGATGCATCAAGGATAGGTTTAGGATTTGTTTTTATGTAGAAAGGAAAGGTGGTGTCTTATGCTTCTAGACAACTCAAGAAGAATGATGATATTTATTTAACACATGATCTTGAGATATCAGTAGTAGCATGCCTTAAAGACATGGTGTCATTATTTTTATGATGAGTCATGTAAGGTCTTTAATAACATCAGAAATACATATTCACACTAAAAGATATCAATTTGAGAGAGTTTAGATGGCTAGAACTTATAATGGATTTTGATGTTACATTGATTATCACCTTAGAAAGGATAACGTTGTCATAGTTGCAATGAGTAGGAAGTCTACAACATCTGTAGAATTTCTTTTGATGGCATGTATAAAAAGAGACTTATTGGTTAACATGAGAGAGATAAATCTAAATTTGAGTGTGTCAAAACAAGGGGGGATGGCTGTACACATACATGTTAGACCTACTTTCTATGAGAAAATTATAGAGCTTCAATAGAGTGACAGTGAATTGCAGTACATCATGCATATTATGACAGAAGGTAAGAGGACAAAGCTCAGATATTCATTGTAACATCCCTGACCTGGGTTATGAGTTAACCCTAGGTGTTTTGCCTAAATAAGTAATTAAATCTTTGTGATTAACTCTGAGCATGTAATTAAGTTTCTCAGAAACATATATTTCAGTATTTGCTCCTTTTTATTTAAAGTCATAGCATTGTTTTGATATATAGGGACCTATGTGCAATTTACCCAGTTAAAAGGGTTATCTTGAAATTTGCACATGTTGATATGTTCCTCTGATGTTGAGACATCATGAGAATCTTTTTGGTAAAGATGAGGGATTTCCCAAGCTAGGGTACCAAGGTACAGTTGTGGAAGCAATCCCAGTGCTTGATAACCCTAATTTGGGGTAAAATGCAATTTACCCAAATTAAGGGATGCAGATTGTAAAATATGTCATCTAATGTATCTTTTAGACTCTTGCCATCATTTAGAGAAGAAATGATGAGGGAGTCACCCCAATTGAATTATCAAGTTATGAGATATGCCTTATGATTGAATAATCAGGGTATATGTGCAATATTTCTTTATGTATGTACCTCAGTATTAGCTTGCTCTCCTTTACCTTCTTTTACTAAGACCTTAAGAGAAGGTTTGTCCTTAGAATAAAGAGGAAGGGACGATCAAGTAAAGAAGGAGGGACCTAATTGGAATTATGGACAACTTATGAACTAATGTTGAAAATCCTACCCCATGTATATAAGCTCTCCTTCCCTTAGTTGCAAGGGAACTCACCCTTCGTTCCCTTACTGTTTCATTTCACCAAAGACGACCAAGGACTGCCTTGGAGCTAAGGAGGACGACCAAGGGGTGCAAGGTAGGTTTAAACCCCTCTTCTTGCCTAATTCCATGGTTAAAACTCGAATTCAAGATCATCTTCATGGCTAACTCTTGAAACCCTACCTTTCTAGCCGTCTCTTTTCATCCTTCCTTGGAGTTTTCACCTTGGCCAACCTGTGGGAACTCAAGGAAGCCATTATAGCTTGGATCTTGAAAGCTTGGAGCTCAAGAAGCAAGCTTTAGGCGGGTTTTATAACTCTAAACCTATGCTTTACTATGTGCATCTTCATATGCGTTTTAATGATAGCTCTTAGTGTTTCCCTACTTTTCCCTGCTATTTTGCAAGCAAACCCGTGGGATATCTGTACTGTTCTTGAGCTAGAAGATGAAGGCGTGATTTCCAAGAAAAACCCACCGCTTTTCTTTTCCTTAAACGGTCCTAACAGTTTTCTCTCTCGGACTCAAGACCGCGAGGTGAGCAAACTGTCTCGAGACCGCGACAGGGCAAACGGTCTCAAGACCGTTTGGCCCCGTTGACCGAGCATGGACCGTATAAGAAATCTGTTCCTAATTATATAGGATAATTACCCTCAAAATTTGGGAGACTAACTCCAAAGGAATCGGGATATATGACCTTTTTAAGTCACAACTTTAAATGAATTAATTGCTGATTTTGAAACGGTATGGAATTGCCTTTTTGGGCAAACGGTCTCAAGACCGTGTAAGGTCATTGACTAAGCGTTGACCGTATGAGATTACTGTTCAAAATTATGTTAATTAACAACTCACCAAGTTTGATGGTCTAATTCCAAACGGGCTAAGAGTTGAAGGGTGAATACTAGGGCTAAGCCTAGGTAAAATCAGTATTGAAATTATGGTGACCTAATTAGGGTTTTTAGGGTTGATTGACCTAAACGGTCTCAAGACCGTTTGGGGGTCACCAAACGGTGTCAAGACCGCGAGGGCAATCAACCAAGACCGTTTGGAGGTCTGGGGTCAAGATTTGTTGACCAATTGAAGGTACTTTTACACCAATTTACATTGCAATTAAATATTGATATAATCATCAACTCAATTTGTTCAACCTTGATGAATTTCTACTAGAATCCAAAAATTGGATGGACAAACGGTCTCAAGACCGTTTGGAACTCATCCAAACGGTCTCAAGACCGAGAGGACAATCACCCAAGACCGTTTGAAGGTCTAGGGTTGAGTAATTTGACCAATTGAGGACCTAATTGCAAATACGTTATCAATTTAACCAAATTCTGTTTTGTGACTCAATCATGGTTCAACCCCTATCAAATCACCTTAGACTTTGATGAAATCTTGGGAAAACGGTCTCAATACCATGTGGGGTCCACCCACATGACCTCAAGACCGTTTGGGCCAAGTTTGGGCCCAATTGGAGCTCAATTGAAGGGTTCAACCTTGTGTTGATGCACACTGTTGAGTGTTGATGGGTGAACATTGATAGACCCTAATTGAATCGATTTCAACCATAATTGGTCAACCATTGAGGGTCAATTGAATGACCAATTGGTCAAGCATAACCTTAATTAAGCCAATTTATAAGTGGTCATCATAGCTTTGACCATTTGAGGGCTTCAACATGGGTTGACATTATCGGTTGCATCTTTGAGCCTTGTTGAAGGACCAAGCGGCTGAGACCATGAGAGCCTCGCGGTCTCAAGACCGTGAGAGGGCTCGCAGTCTCAAGACCGTGAGGGGGCTCACGGTCTCAAGACCGAGAGGAGGCTCGCGATCTCAAGACCGTGAAGGGCCTCGCGGTCCTGAGGTCAAAGAAGGGCAAACGGTCTTCATGACCCTCGCGGTCTCAACTCAAATTGGTCTTCGCGGTCTCAACATTAACTTGAACCAATGGGAGGCTTCGCGGTCTTGAACCCTTAAAGAAGCTCGCGGTCTTGAAGCCTAAGGGGGGGGGGCTCACGGTCTTGGAGCTAGAAGGAGGCTCGCGGTCTTGGAAAGTCAAAATGGGCAAACGGTCAACACTTTCAACCGATCTCAATTCAATTAATGATTAATGATTGAAATTAATCAATGTGATTCAAGGTTGACCACATTCAATCATTTGATGATGTAAATGGTTCAATGTTGCTCAAATCAAACCCTAATGATAATCTAAGATAAGTAAGGGGTTATTTGGCTAAGGGTTTTGACCATGATGATGATCAATGGGGTGAATTACCAATATACCCCTGAAGGGTCAATTGAGTTATACCTTGCTCAATTCAAACTCTAATTACATGAGAATGATGTTTTTAGTCATCATGACTCTATCCAACTTGATCTAGTCTAATGTTACCATCAACCATTAGTATGATGAAAGAGAGAGTACTCTAGAGAGAGAAAGTACCCTAGAGAGAGAAAGTAACTCTAATCACATAATGGTGATGCTTTTGGCTATGTTAGCCTATGATGACTCAATCTAACCTGTTTTAGAGTGATGTTGACATCACCTAATATTATGATGAGAGAGAAAGTACTTCTAGAGAGAGAAAGTACTTCTAGAGAGAGAAAGTACCCTTTTTAAGTGAAAACTCAAGTAAAGCATCTCCAATGCACATAAGTGAGCATAATTAGGGTATGGCCCATCCGGGTGAGGTCATAGAAACCCTAATTATGATAAATGATGAACCTTTAACTAATCCAAGAGCATCAATGAAGATGTTACTCATACACGATGATGTTATGAGTTTAATTCACCTGGATGTGAATAGTAAACCCTAATTCAAGGGTGATGACATGTAATGTGAATAGTAAACCCTAATTCAAGGGTGATGACATGTAATGTGAATAGTAAACCCTAATTCAAGGGTGATGACATGTAATGTGAATAGTAAACCCTAATTCAAGGGTGATGACATGTAATGTGAATAGTAAACCCTAATTCAAGGGTAATGGCATGCTTTTGAGTATTAAACTCTATTTGATTTGAATTAAAGATTTAACTCTTATCACAAGAGTAGGAAGTACATTCCTTATTGTTGTATTACCTTTATCAGATGTATTAACCATGCAGGTTCTGATATGAAGGTAATCATATCCAGGTATGGATGTTGATGTTATATTCATTGAAGGCATGTTGTTAGCCTTATGAATAAGTAAAGTAATCTGATGCCTTGCCAGTGGCATCCTATGCTGATAATGGGCTGTGAGAGCCATGAATACCATCAAAGTCATGCCTTAGAGATGACTTGTGATGAGGATAACGAGAAATGATGATTGATATGAGTTAGGCTTGTTACATTTAGTATTCTTCTTTTATAGTTGCTATGCTACTGTTATTGTTTGAAGAACAATGTATGCTGTTAAAGAATACTGAATGTACCTAACTAATCAAGTATAATGTAGAGCCCTGATCATAGATCCATCATTGTCAGAAATTAAGTGATGGTGA
This sequence comes from Alisma plantago-aquatica, assembly GCA_963693085.1. Taxonomy (NCBI): domain Eukaryota; kingdom Viridiplantae; phylum Streptophyta; class Magnoliopsida; order Alismatales; family Alismataceae; genus Alisma; species Alisma plantago-aquatica. The sequence goes on from OY856412.1 coordinate 256,367,042, forward strand.
AACAGGTTTTCCTTAAGGAACTCCTGGAGAACATACTTTTGAGTATGTGGGGTACATGGATGTGTAGAACCATACATCCTAGTGTAGGAAAGTGATGTAGATGTGGAATCCATCCATCCTTCACTATAGTTCCATACCGTATCAGTGGTAGGTAAACATGAAACCTCCTGATGACGAAGAAAGCACAGATATCCGTATCAGTGGTAGGTAAATATGAAACCTCCTGATGACGAAGAGAGTACAGAACGCCACTGTGACTCTAGAATAGCGAAGGACCAGTTTACCCTGGTGAGCTATAGTAGTAGAGACACGAGATGTCCTATAAGTGATCCTCTTACTGACTGAGGAAGGTGAAGGTCATGAGAATCCGGCTCTCTTAATGACCTATGTATGATACTGATGTGACTTCTCAGCGATCAGTTGGAGTATGAGTGGTAAGCCTCATCTCCACAGGGCATAATGTTGTTTGTAAAACATAATCAACCATGTAGTATAACTTGTTAGAGATGACTCCAAGTTAGTTGATTGATGTTACATTGCAATAATGTTGATATTCTCCATTTCTCCTAAATTGTAGAGATCTTGTTATACCTGCAACTGTTATAGAATGCTTTGAAGGCTTTACTATTTAAAGTAATCTTTGATGTTATAATAGAGCTTCTGGCGAAGAGTTATAACTCTCGCTGGGACAATTATGTATAATTGTCTCACCCCGTAGGCTTCAACTTTTTAGGTGGACGTCGGAGACGAAGGAACCAGCCTACAGGTGACCAGTCTCAGCAGCAGCAGCACCAGGGGTAGCAGTAATCTCAGGTGGAGATTTGTCCTGCCATGTGGTGTAGTTAGAGTCAGTCCTATGTGTCCTCTGTACTCTCAGGTCTTGGAGTCTTGTGTTATGTGATCTTGAGATTTTGTATCTTGATGTATATAATTACTCAAGAAGTAATTATCCTGAGATGTAAACAGTTTACCTCACTTTATGAAAGAAGCTTTTATGGATCCAAGCTCTTGTCTCGAAAAGTTTTAATTTCCCGTGATTTTTGTCTTCCGCCGAGTACCGATTCGCTTCCGCTAGGTTTTAATCGTGTTTATGTTATGGTTTGGAGATCAGAGCCCACAACTAGTGGTATCAGAGCTCCAGGTTCAGTTGAGTCTACAGAGGCATAGGACTTAGGATGTCGAGTCTACCTTTAGTACTCCTTCCTTATCTAATAGAATCTTCTACTCCTCAGGAGAAGAAGATACATAAGAATGTTAGAACATCGTGATGAGCACGTGGCAGAGAGTAGTGCTAGTACACCTCGAGGCGGTGTAAGAGTTCCAAGAATAGAACAACCTGCACCTGAGTCACCAAGAGAGCCACCCCAGTTCGACCCAGCTGACATGAGTGATCCAGCTGTACAGACGATGTTCAGGCAGTTCATGACTGCCATGACACATATAACCGATAGGATGCCCATTCCTGCACCTAGGGCACCTGTCCAGCCTGAAGCACAAGGTATTGGTAAGACATTCGAACGACTTCGTCATGTCGGAGCTACCGAGTACTTCGGAACTGCTGACCCTACAGATGCTGACTTATGGTTGACAGAGTTGGAGAAGGCTTTCAGGATTCTTATGATTCCTGAAGCTGAGAAGGTTAGACATGCTGTCTATCTTCTCAAAGGCAGTGCTGGTCACTGGTGGAACATGGAAGAGCAGAAGAGACCTGGAGTAGAGTTCTCATGGGAAGAGTTTCGTCTGGAATTTATCAATAGATATTTTCCAAAGACCTTCCTAGATGAGAAGATCTCTCAGTTTGAGAAACTAAGGCAGGGTATGATGAACATTAGTGAGTATGAAGCTAAGTTCATGGAGTTGTTGCGGTTCTGTCCACACATGGATGCTACAGATGAGGAAAGAATCAGAAGATTCGAAAAGGGTTTGAATTCCGATATGTCAACCCCTGTGTCTGCCTTAGAAAACAGTGAGAGATTCTCTACCTTCGTTGAGTCAGTCCGAAGGATAGAGAGATCTGTGGTTGAGAAAAGACAAACCCATAAAAGATATCCACAGTTCCAGGGTTCTTCATCTAGGGACTCCAAGAGACCTAGATTCTCTGCACCTAACCCTCCACCACCCAGATCGAGTTTTCAAACTCAATGGACACCAAGCAGAGGTAGAGGGCGGAGTCAACCGCTTCAAGGGACGCACAGTTCTGCATCAGTGTTAGTTACTGGACCACCCAGACTACAACAACAGGAGAAGAGTTGCTACAACTGTGGTAAGGTGGGACACTTGATGAAGGATTGCCGTTCTAGGCCTGTCGGTGTGACACAACAAACCCCGAGACAGAATCAACAGGGATCTCAGAATAGACAACATCAAGGAGCAGCTCGAGGACGTGGACAAGCGTCTCAAGCTGGATCATCAGCACCACCTCAACACCAGGCGACTGCAAGGTTCTATGCTATGAACCCACTTGAGGCAGTGGTTAATCCACGGGTAGTGGCAGGTCAGATGAAACTTTTATATTCTGATATGTCTATATCCTGTGATGTATCCGTTCTGATTGATCCGGGTGCTACGCACTCTTTCATCACTCGTGAAGTGATTCGTAACTGCAATGTGACTGTTAGCCTTAGAGCAGATAGTTTGTTGTTAGAGACTCCGTTGAGTGGGTCTGCCGTTTTGCAGGAGGTGTGTTCTCCCTGCATCCTTTTCTTTTCTGACCATCGCATTCAAGTGGATCTTATACCACTTGATATGCAGGGATTTGATATAATCCTCGGGATGGATACCTTAGAAAGGTATAGAGTTGTCTTGGATTGTGAGTCCAAGTTGGCTGTGTTTGCTGATGAAAGCAGCACATGGATCTTTCAAGGAGAAAGAAAGATTCTGCCCACCTGTCTTGTATCAGCTATGGTTGCTGATAAGCTGATGAGGCAAGGATGTTATGCATTCTTAGCCCATGTGGTAGATGTTACCAATGAAAGGACCAATACTGCTGAAGTTCCCATAGTCAGGGAATTCGAGGATGTGTTTCCTGAAGAACTTCCTGGTATACCACCACCTCGGGAGATTGATTTTGAAATTAATCTGATTCCAGATACGAAACCCATAGCTCAAACTCCGTATAGAATGGCGCCTGCCGAGATGGCAGAACTCAAGAAACAGCTTCAAGAATTACTTGAGAGAGGTTTTATCCGACCGAGTACTTCACCTTGGGGTGCTCCGGTCTTGTTTGTTAAAAAGAAAGATGGGTCAATGCGGTTGTGCATTGACTACAGACAACTCAATAAAGTAACAATAAAGAATAAGTATCCTCTGCCGAGGATTGATGATCTCTTTGACCAGTTGCGTGGTGCAATAGTCTTTTCAAAAATAGACTTGAGGTCTGGATATCACCAACTCCGCATTAAGGATAGTGACATATCCAAGTCTGCCTTTAGGACAAGATATGGTCACTATGAGTTCACGGTTATGTCGTTTGGACTAACCAATGCACCAGCTGCATTCATGGAACTCATGAATAGAGTTTTTCGACCTTTCCTTGATCAGTGTGTTGTCGTCTTCATAGATGACATACTGATTTATAGTAAGGATGCTCAGCAGCATGAGCAGCATCTTCGCCAAGCTTTGACCTTGCTAAGAGAACATAAGCTGTACGCTAAGTTTAGCAAGTGTGAGTTCTGGCTGCCGGAGGTATCTTTTCTTGGACATGTGATATCCGCCTCGGGAATTCGTGTTGACCATACAAAGGTAGAATCTATTCTACAATGGGAACAACCAAAGACACCGACGGAGATTCGAAGTTTCTTGGGGTTAGCTGGCTATTATCGAAGGTTCATTAAGAACTTTAGTTCTATAGCCTTACCTTTGACCAAGTTAACCCGGAAAGATGTTCCTTTTTCTTGGAGTGATAAGTGTCAACAATCTTTCCAGTTGCTGAAGGAGAGGTTGACAAGTGCACCTGTGTTAGTGCTACCTGAACAAGGAAAAGGATATGTAGTTTTCTGTGATGCTTCCAAGAATGGACTTGGATGTGTGTTGATGCAGGATAAACAAGTGATTTCTTTTGCTTCCCGACAACTTAAGAAACATGAGGAGAATTATCCAACACACGATCTGGAGTTAGCTGCTGTGGTTCATGCTTTGAAGATCTGGAGGCACTACCTCTACGGAGAAACATTCCAGATTTTCACAGACCACAAAAACCTTAAGTATATCTTCTCTCAGCATGAGCTCAACATGAGGCAACGTCGCTGGATGGAATTAATCAAGGACTACGACTGTACAATTGATTACCACCCAGGCAAGGCCAATGTTGTTGCATATGCCTTGAGTAGGAAATCAACAACATCAACCATGAATAGAGCACAACTAAACTCTTTAGTATGCTCTAGAAGAGATATGCTTATCTCTTTAAGGCAAGACAATGTACAGTTGAAGGTGTCATTGTTAACCGGTTTGTTAACTGAGATGCATATTAAACCTACTCTAAGGGAGCAGATTAAAGAGGCACAGCTAGGTGATGCTGCAGTTCAACATATAAGATCTGAGTATGGAAATGAGAAGCAAGATGGTTTTCATGACTCAGAAGATCAAGTAGCTTGTTATAATGGAAGAATGATAGTGCCAGATGTGGACAACTTGAGAAAGTCAGTCCTGGAAGAAGCCCATTCTTCCATGTATGCTATGCATCCAGGGAGAACCAAGATGTATCGGAATTTGAAAGATCTGTATTGGTGGCCTGGGATGAAGAAGGATGTTGCAGAGTGTGTTCTGAGGTGCCCTGTGTGTCAGCAAGTTAAAGCCGAACACCAGAAGCCTGCAGGAACAATGCAACCTTTACCCATACCACAGTGGAAGTGGGACCATGTGACCATGGACTTTGTTGTTGGCCTACCTAGGACAAGAAAAGGACATGATTCCATTTGGGTAATTGTTGATAGGTTGACTAAGACAACACATTTCTTACCTGTCAAAACAACCTATTCTGCTGAAAGGTTATCAGAGTTGTATGTTCAAGAGATAGTGCGTTTGCACGGAGTTCCTGTCACAATAGTTTCTGACAGAGGTCCTCAGTTTACCAGTCGTTTTTGGGAACAGTTGCACAAAGCCTTAGGCACTAAGCTGAGGTTTAGTACGGCCTTTCATCCACAGATTGATGAACAGTCAGAAAGGACCATACAAACCTTAGAAGACCTGTTGCGAGCATGTGTTCTCCAGTTCACCGGAAGTTGGGATCTACACCTAAGCTTGATAGAGTTTGCCTATAACAATAGCTATCAGCATAGTATTTATATGGCACCTTATGAAGCCTTATATGGTAGACGTTGTAGATCACCCTTGTGTTGGTTTGAGACTGGTGAGCACCAGTTGTTAGGTCCTGACCTGGTGCAGCAAACCACAGAAAAGATTAAAGTAATACAACATAAGATTAAGACTGCTCAGGATAGGCAGAAATCTTATGCTGATAAACGTCGTAGACCTTTAGAGTTCCAGGTTGGAGACAGAGTGTATCTCAAGATCTCACCTTGGAAAGGGGTCCTTCGTTTTGGAAGGAAGGGGAAGTTAGCTCCTAGATATATGGGGCCTTATCCAATCATTGAACGGATTGGAAAGGTAGCATATAAACTAGAGCTTCCCCCAGAATTACAGAGGTTACATCCTGTGTTTCACATTTCTATGTTGAAGAAATGTCACCCAGACACCGAGTCAGTTCTACAACCTATGGAGGTAGAATTGAATGATGACATATCCTATGAGGAGGGACCAATGTCAATCCTAGATAAAAGAATTAAAAAGTTAAAGAAGAAAGATATAAGTCTTGTGAAAGTCCTCTGGAACCATCGTGGTATTGAAGAAGCCACTTGGGAGTTAGAGGATGAGATGAGAAGGAAGTATCCTGCCCTTTTCTCTTAGTATGTTTTATCGATTTCGGGGACAAAATCCTTGTAAGGGGTGGATAATTTGTAACATCCCTGACCTGGGTTATGAGTTAACCCTAGGTGTTTTGCCTAAATAAGTAATTAAATCTTTGTGATTAACTCTGAGCATGTAATTAAGTTTCTTAGAAACATATATTTCAGTATTTGCTCCTTTTTATTTAAAGTCGTAGCATTGTTTTGATATATAGGGACCTATGTGCAATTTACCCAGTTAAAAGGGTTATCTTGAAATTTGCACATGTTGAGATGTTCCTCTGATGTTGAGACATCATGAGAATCTTTTTGGTAAAGATGAGGGATTTCCCAAGCTAGGGTACCAAGGTACAGCTGTGGAAGCAATCCCAGTGCTTGAAAACCCTAATTTGGGGTAAAATGCAATTTACCCAAATTAAGGGATGCAGATTGTAAAATATGTCATCTAATGTATCTTTTAGACTCTTGCCATCATTTAGAGAAGAAATGATGAGGGAGTCACCCCAATTGAATTATCAAGTTATGAGATATGCCTTATGATTGAATAATCAGGGTATATGTGCAATATTTCTTTATGTATGTACCTCAGTATTAGCTTGCTCTCCTTTACCTTATTTTCCTAAGACCTTAAGAGAAGGTTTGTCCTTAGAATAAATAGGAAGGGACGATCAAGTAAAGAAGGAGGGACCTAATTGGAATTATGGACAACTTATGAACTAATGTTGAAAATCCTACCCCATGTATATAAGCTCTCCTTCCCTTAGTTGCAAGGGAACTCACCCTTCGTTCCCTTACTGTTTCATTTCACCAAAGACTACCAAGGACTGCCTTGGAGCTAAGGAGGACGACCAAGGGGTGCAAGGTAGGTTTAAACCCCTCTTCTTGCCTAATTCCATGGTTAAAACTCGAATTCAAGATCATCTTCATGGCTAACTCTTGAAACCCTACCTTTCTAGCCGTCTCTTTTCATCCTTCCTTGGAGGTTTCACCTTGGCCAACCTGTGGGAACTCAAGGACGCCATTAGAGCTTGGAGCTTGAAAGCTTGGAGCTCAAGAAGCAAGCTTTAGGCGGGTTTTATAACTCTAAACCTATGCTTTACTATGTGCATCTTCATATGCGTTTTAATGATAGCTCTTAGTATTTCCCTACTTTTCCCTACTATTTTGCAAGCAAACCCGTGGGATATCTGTACTGTTCTTGAGATAGAAGATGAAGGCGTGATTTCCAAGAAAAACCCACCGCTTTTCTTTTCCTTAAACAGTCCTAACAGTTTGCTCTCTCGGACTCAAGACCGCGAGGTGAGCAAACGGTCTCGAGACCGCGACAGGGCAAACGGTCTCAAGACCGTTTGGCCCCGTTGACCGAGCATGGACCGTATAAGAAATCTGTTCCTAATTATATAGGATAATTACCCTCAAAATTAGGTAGACCAACTCCAAAGGAATCGGGAGATATGACCTTTTTAAGTCACAACTTTAAATGAATTAATTGCTGATTTTGAAACGGTATGGAATTGCCTTTTTGGGCAAACGGTCTCAAGACCGTGTAAGGTCGTTGATTAAGCGTTGACCGTATGATATTACTGTTCAAAATTATGTTAATTAACAACTAACCAAGTTTGATGGTCTAATTCCAAACGGGCTAAGAGTTGAAGGGTGAATACTAGGGCTAACCCTAGGTAAAATCAGTACTGAAATTATGGTGACCTAATTAGGGTTTTTAGGGTTGATTGACCTAAACGGTCTCAAGACCGTTTGGGGGTCACCAAACGGTCTCAAGACCGCGAGGGCAATCAACCAAGACCGTTTGGAGGTCTGGGGTCAAGATTTGTTGACCAATTGAAGGTACTTTTACACCAATTTACATTGCAATTAAATATTGATATAATCATCAACTCAATTTGTTCAACCTTGATGAATTTCTACTAGAATCCAAAAATTGGATGGACAAACGGTCTCAAGACCATTTGGAACTCATCCAAACGGTCTCAAGACCGAGAGGACAATCACCCAAGACCGTTTGAAGGTCTAGGGTTGAGTAATTTGACCAATTGAGGACCTAATTGCAAATAAGTTATCAATTTAACCATATTCTGTTTTGTGACTCAATCATGGTTCAACCCCTATCAAATCACCTTAGAATTTGATGAAATCTTGGGAAAACGGTCTCAATACCATGTGGGGTCCACCCACATGACCTCAAGACCGTTTGGGCCAAGTTTGGGCCCAATTGGAGCTCAATTGAAGGGTTCAACCTTGTGTTGATGCACACTGTTGAGTGTTGATGGGTGAACATTGATAGACCCTAATTGAATCGATTTCAACCATAATTGGTCAACAATTGAGGGTCAATTGAATGACCAATTGGTCAAGCATAACCTTAATTAAGCCAATTTATAAGTGGTCATCATAGCTTTGACCATTTGAAGGCTTCAACATGGGTTGACATTATCGGTTGCATCTTTGAGCCTTGTTGAAGGACCAAGCGGCTGAGACCATGAGAGCCTCGCGGTCTCAAGACCGTGAGAGGGCTCGCGGTCTCAAGACCGTGAGGGGGCTCATGGTCTCAAGACCGAGAGGAGGATCGCGATCTCAAGACCGTGAAGGGCCTCGCGGTCCTGAGGTCAAAGAAGGGCAAATGGTCTTCATGACCCTCGCGGTCTCAACTCAAATTGGTCTTCGCGGTCTCAACATTAACTTGAACCAATGGGAGGCTTCGCGGTCTTGAACCCTTAAAGAAGCTCGCGGTCTTGAAGCCTAAGGGGGGGGCTCGCGGTCTTGGAGCTAGAAGGAGGCTCGCGGTCTTGGAAAGTCAAAATGGGCAAACGGTCAACACTTTCAACCGATCTCAATTCAATTAATGATTAATGATTGAAATTAATCAATGTGATTCAAGGTTGACCACATTCAATCATTTGATGATGTAAATGGTTCAATGTTGCTCAAATCAAACCCTAATGATAATCTAAGATAAGTAAGGGGTTATTTGGCTAAGGGTTTTGACCATGATGATGATCAATGGGGGTGAATTACTAATATACCCCTGAAGGGTCAATTGAGTTATACCTTGCTCAATTCAAACTCTAATTACATGAGAATGATGTTTTTAGTCATCATGACTCTATCCAACTTGATCTAGTCTAATGTTACCATCAACCATTAGTATGATGAAAGAGAGAGTACTCTAGAGAGAGAAAGTACCCTAGAGAGAGAAAGTAACTCTAATCACATAATGGTGATGCTTTTGGCTATGTTAGCCTATGATGACTCAATCTAACCTGTTTTAGAGTGATGTTGACATCACCTAATATTATGATGAGAGAGAAAGTACTTCTAGAGAGAGAAAGTACTTCTAGAGAGAGAAAGTACCCTTTTTAAGTGAAAACTCAAGTAAAGCATCTCCAATGCACATAAGTGAGCATAATTAGGGTATGGCCCATCCGGGTGAGGTCATAGAAACCCTAATTATGATAAATGATGAACCTTTAACTAATCCAAGAGCATCAATGAAGATGTTACTCATACACGATGATGTTATGAGTTTAATTCACCTGGATGTGAATAGTAAACCCTAATTCAAGGGTGATGACATGTAATGTGAATAGTAAACCCTAATTCAAGGGTGATGACATGTAATGTGAATAGTAAACCCTAATTCAAGGGTGATGACATGTAATGTGAATAGTAAACCCTAATTCAAGGGTGATGACATGTAATGTGAATAGTAAACCCTAATTCAAGGGTAATGGCATGCTTTTGAGTATTAAACTCTATTTGATTTGAATTAAAGATTTAACTCTTATCACAAGAGTAGGAAGTCCATTCCTTATTGTTGTATTACCTTTATCAGATGTATTAACCATGCATGTTCTGATATGAAGGTAATCATATCCAGGTATGGATGTTGATGTTATATTCATTGAAGGCATGTTGTTAGCCTTATGAATAAGTAAAGTAATCTGATGCCTTGCCAGTGGCATCCTATGCTGATAATGGGCTGTGAGAGCCATGAATACCATCAAAGTCATGCCTTAGAGATGACTTGTGATGAGGATAACGAGAAATGATGATTGATATGAGTTAGGCTTGTTACATTTAGTATTCTTCTTTTATAGCTGCTATGCTACTGTTATTGTTTGAAGAACAATGTATGCTGTTAAAGAATACTGAATGTACCTAACTAATCAAGTATAATGTAGAGCCCTGATCATAGATCCATCATTGTCAGAAATTAAGTGATGGTGAAACAGGTTTTCCTTAAGGAACTCCTAGAGCACATACTTTTGAGTATGTGGGGTACATGGATGTGTAGAACCATACATCCTAGTGTAGGAAAGTGATGTAGATGTGGAATCCATCCATCCTTCACTATAGTTCCATACCGTATCAGTGGTAGGTAAACATGAAACCTCATGATGACGAAGAAAGCACAGATATCCGTATCAGTGGTAGGTAAATATGAAACCTCCTGATGACGAAGAGAGTACAGAACGCCACTGTGACTCTAGAATAGCGAAGGACCAGTTTACCCTGGTGAGCTATAGTAGTAGAGACACGAGATGTCCTACAAGTGATCCTCTTACTGACTGAGGAAGGTGAAGGTCATGAGAATCCAACTCTCTTAATGACCTATGTATGATACTGATGTGACTTCTCAGCGATCAGTTGGAGTATGAGTGGTAAGCCTCATCTCCACAGGGCATAATGTTGTTTGTAAAACATAATCAACCAGGTAGTATAACTTGTTAGAGATGACTCCAAGTTAGTTGATTGATGTTACATTGCAATAATGTTGATATTCTCCATTTCTCCTAAATTGTAGAGATCTTGTTATACCTGCAACTATTATAGAATGCTTTGAAGGCTTTACTATTTAAAGTAATCTTTGATGTTATAATAGAGCTTCTGGCGAAGAGTTATAACTCTCGCTGGGACAATTATGTATAATTGTCTCACCCCGTAGGCTTCAACTTTTTAGGTGGACGTCGGAGACGAAGGAACCAGCCTACAGGTGACCAGTCTCAGCAGCAGCAGCACCAGGGGCAGCAGTAATCTCAGGTGGAGATTTGTCCTGCCATGTGGTGTAGTTAGAGTCAGTCCTATGTGTCCTCTGTACTCTCAGGTCTTGGAGTCTTGTGTTATGTGATCTTGAGATTTTGTATCTTGATGTATATAATTACTCAAGAAGTAATTATCCTGAGATGTAAACAGTTTACCTCACTTTATGAAAGAAGCTTTTATGGATCCAAGCTCTTGTCTCGAAAAGTTTTAATTTCCCGTGATTTTTGTCTTCCGCCGAGTACCGATTCGCTTCCGCTAGATTTTAATCGTGTTTATGTTATGGTTTGGAGATCAGAGCCCACATTCATATGATGGGATTTTGTATCAACTAGACAGATTGTGTGTGCCAAATGGCATTGAGTTAAAGAAGATTTTTTTTGAGGTAGCTCACTCATTTGTGTATTCAACACACATATGTAGTTTCAAGATGTATAAAAACCTCAAAGAATTGTACAGGTGGCCTGGTATGACGAGAGATATGGCTGAGTACAAGTGTGGTGTGTGCCAACAAGTCAAGGATAAACATCAGAAGATAGTGGGTACCCTACACCCACTCCCCACTCCGATGTGGAAGTGGAAACATATTACTATGGACTTTATGGTAGGGTTACCTAGAACATCACATGATTTTTACTGTATATCGATGGTTGTGGAAATACTAACTAAATTTTCCAATTTTCTCCCAATCAAGACAACATGGGATGCACCAAAACTAGAAAAATATACATAGATGGAATAGTTAGATTGCATGGAATACCAATTACTATAATACCTATTAGAGACCCTCAGTTCACATCTAGATTCTAGAATCAACTACATCATTTCTTGAGAACATGTTTGAAATTTAGCACAACATTTCACTCTCAGATAGAGGACAGCTAGAGAGGATGATTCAAACCCTAGAGGACATGCTAAGAGCATGTGTATTATAGTTTAGTGGCAGTTCGGATAATAATCTTAGTCTTATGGAATTTTCTTAAAATGATAGTTATCATTCTAGTTTATTTATGGCCTCTTGTGAGGCTTTGTATGGGATAAGGTGTAAATCTTATAATTTTTTATATGGAGTTGGTGAAAGGTAGATTCTAGGTCTAGAGTTGGTGGAAGGAACAACAAAAAAGATATATGTGATCAAACAACACTTGAAAGTTTCACACGATGGACAAAAAAGCTTTGTAGAGAAAAAACATAGACCACTTCATTTTGAGGTCGGTGATGAAGTTTACTTGAAAGTATCACCATGAAAAGGTGTATGAAGTTTAGAAAGAAAGGAAAACTAACTCCTAAATTTTGTGGATCCCTATCCAATCATTTAGAGAATTGGAATAGTATCATATAAACTTGAGTTTCCTCCTAATCTAGCCAAATTTCATGATGTGTTTTATGTATCCATGTTGAAGAAATGTCACCCATGTACTGATAAAATCATATACTGAGAACTTATACAACTAAGAGAAGATATCTCCTGTGTTGAAGTCCCCGTACAACTACTAGATTGTAGAATTCAGAAGCTTAAAAAGAGGAAGATACTTCTAGTGAAGGTGTTTTGAAGGAATCAACATGTAAATGAAGCCACATGGGAACTATAATCATATATGTATCATTTCTTCTTATAGGATTTTCACACTAAAACTTTATTAGAGGGGAAGATTGTTAAAACTTGTACCTTGCTTTACTAATAATTTGAGAGTTTAATATTACCTTGGTGTTAATTACACCTTTATTAACATTCTCCATTATTAACTGGTCGATATAAGTTTTATCTTAGTTTATAACTTATTCTTTGATAAGTTAAAGAAAACATGTGTTGCGAATATATCAAGGTTTGAATTGTAGTTGATTTAGTAGTAAAACACATATGTCGGTACAAAGAGATTATAGAAAATTTTAGGAACTAATTAATAAACAAATTGTTTATTGAGAATTTGGAAAAATAAAATTCTATATAATTTTAGAGAATTCAATTATGAAACCAACGCCAAAAGGATGGATGAAATTGGACTTAAAATGAAAGAGTTATGGTGTCTTGGAGTTGGCTTGTAGAGGAACTATTGGTTGATCAACCAACAGAGTTACCATCGATTATAAATCAAAGGTTTCACCCTAGAGAACCATCAATTTATCATCTGATGTTATTATCCACCAACTTTCAATTGACGGTTCACAGGAAGTCACCGATCGATGGTTTCAAGAGGATGAGCCTTTTGACAGTTTCACTAGAAGTCATCAATTGACAACTCATCTGCTGAAGGTGATAATGGATGGTCTTAATAGGAAGAGCCTTTTGATGGTTTCAGTGGCATTCATCAATTGACATCTCATCTTCCAAAGGTGCCAACTGATGGTCTATCTACTAAATATTCTTAGCAAAGAGCTATCAACCAAAAATCCATCAGTTGAAGACTTGCCTTATGATGATTCCTCTGTGACATCATCCAACTTATCAATCACAAAGATGCTTCTATCTATACATATATGAGGATATCTAACAAAAAAATGTGCGAGCTTTGTTTTTAGATCCTCCACACTCCTAAAACCATGGATCGACAAAAATGGCAATCACATAGACGATTCTTAGGGAAACTACAAGTACGAACTAGGAAATTTGTGGAAACCAATGGTTTCTTCTTAGACTCAATCTAGTACGTAAGTTTTAATTATAGATTCCTTAATCTCCTTGAGTTCCCTCACTCAAAACTCTCTAATTCATCAACTGAAGGGTTTTGTTGACAATTTTCCTTCATCTTCTACCTCCAACAAGTATTTTTAGGTATGTATACCTTTCTAACCTTGATTTATGCAGAAAACAAAACCAAGAATTGTTTTTACCATGTAATGTTTAATTTGATAATGACTAATTTTGTTTTATTGAGATTGAATATGATATTTTAGTTAGACGATTGTTGGTTAAGTATATTGATGGTGTTTCTTTTGTGAAATCTACTCCATGATAAAATTAGTTATGGGTTTGTGGTAACTAAATAGTAGAATTAGAGGCACCTCAGTTCCAACTTTACCCTAATTTTCTACAATAATAATATGTGTTGTATTTTTGTGGCTCGATTGATAATTGCTGCTATTCGATGTATATGAACTTCAATGAATATTTTAAATTAGTGATTATTTACATGCTCAATTATTAGTTGAAGTATATTCTTTAAATGAATATAGTGAATTATACCTTATTAAAATTTTGTAAGTGAAAGAGGGAAACCTTAAAATACATAGAAATGATAAGAAAAACAATATGATATTGTAATGAATCATAAGCCAGTAGATGCCCTAAACATTATAGAATCCATCACAGAGGTCTGCACTATGAAGGAGGAAACTTGCTTATCGATTGGCAGAGTTTATGATGAGTTATCCAGAGCATACTAGGGGGTACGTGAGTCTAATCCCAATAAGGACAAACTCCTTATAATAGTGAGGTATCCAACATTAATCGGTGAATCTGGTGGTACCAAGTGTAGTACAAATAGCTTTGATATTGCTCAGTAGGTCAGCCCTTTGTTGAACCAGTAAAGAAGATAGTTGAGGTAGAATACTTTGACTCTCCACCTGAGTATCCAGGTTTTGGAGGAGGATTCCAATTTATCCGGTCACTGATGTTAGTTGTCGATGCCAGATGTGGTGAGGCTCATTGCAGACCAGGTATGTAGTAGTTATAGACATAGTTTCCTAGATCTACTCTAAATCTTGTATAATGAGATTGTATCTTATTGTGATGCTTCCACATGTACCTCATGTGAGTCTAGGGAATTTAATACAAGGATTAAAAGAATTGATGAATGAGTTTAATCATTTACTATGAAGTTATTACCGGAATGCTTTTCAAATAGTTTGGTTGTAGACTTCAAATGTAGTGCTTATTTATTCTGACTTACAAAACCAATTAACATCGTAGATCTAAAATATCATGGTTTCCTATTGACTTTCTATGTACTAATCCAATAGCTCATTCAATTTACTGAAACATTTTTTTTTCAATAATGGGTCCATCTCAACAAGATGAGTCAAAAGATGGCTTGCATCATGAGTAGATCAGCTAAGGTCTTGTGAGGAGTAGCTAGTTTAGTTAGATGGTTGCTTATCCTTCCTTTAGATCATGGTAATGAAAGAATGGGGAATGAGCGCAAATTTTAATAGTTGTACTTGATTTGTGTTATCCAATGACTCTTTCTTTAGTGCAAAAGTCGAACTTTTTTCTAATATATGATGTTTATCTTCAAACCCGGTGCTAATAATTCGATTAATTAGATTTTCTACAAGTTCTAATATGCTTAAATAAAAAAAAAATTGAGAACAACTTCAGTAAGCAGTTAAAAGTGATTGTCTAGTGTAATCCCTCTTTCCCAGACGTAAACCCATGTTAGTGGGTTGGATTCATGTCAAATTCCATGTCCATTAGTTACAGTAGAAGCACTATCCTGTCTCCATTTATAGATAGACGACATAGAAAATTTTCTTCATTGGGTACTATGATTGGTAACCCAAACAGGTTGTTCACTATGGTGTGTTTTGTGAAGGTATAAAGGAGTTGGGGCTATGACAAGATTTTAGGTTTGGTGAAGGAAATACTTAGTATTAAATGCCCCAACACATCAAAGGTTTTGGTAGCTACTTTCTCAAGAAGGAGATGACAAACCTGTAATTTTTCAACACTTTTGGGTACTTAGGTTGGAATTTTCTTCCGACAGAGCTAGAGGGTGGAAACTGTTTGAAGAGGGAGACTTCAAATTGTGGCCAGGACAAGGATGATCATATGTGGATAGTTGTAAGGAGGACAGTGAGGAGGGAGAGAATGTAGGATCAATCCCTTTATTATATGTTCCTTTGTTGAAACTAAATGGGTCATTGTTGCTCTCATAACAGGTTTTGTGAAACCCTAATGGTGTCTTATTGCCTCACATTTTTCCAAGGGGCATGCATGTATGGCTTTGTTGTGGAACTGAAAAGATTATGTCATATATGGCATCACCCGTATCTCCCTTATTAATTCTTGGGAACAAACGTGTAACATCCACATCCAAATTTGTCAAGCCTATTGAAATATCATGTCTTCTCCAAGATTTCAAATGCTTTAATAATACATATGTTTTCTACTTTTCTACCATTATTTGATTGTCTATTTTTCTTCCCTTTATCCCCAATGTTATGGTACCTTTGTTGTTTATCCTTGGGTGGTGCTATATATTTATTGCCTTTGTATTTAAACTGCTATATGCCAGATAAGATGATTGCCACAACTAGTTTTGTTATATAATGTTATGTACTTATGTATTGTTCCATGGAGTTCATCTTGTAAATTTTCAATGTCCTACATAAGAAGTGTTTATCAAAATTCCCATTCCTCCAGCAATATAAGCACTTTTTAGGTATCGCCACCCATGATACATGTGGCCTTATCCTAGATATGGTACATAAGGCATAAGGTTTAAGGCACGATTTATATTTAACTATGCTTAAACCATTGTTGGAATGTTGGTTACTAGGGAAAAGTGGTGAGGTAAATTTTGAGACTGAACTTTTCAAATTTATTATATAATTATGACAAATAATACCTATCGTATTCACTAAATCTGCCTCCTCCTCGATAAGTTTTCCTTTACCTTTGTTGTCATGACAGTTGACCTCCCCACAATATCTCTTTTTGTTGTAATTTCAGAGCTCATTTGGTCCTCTTCTAGGCCAAGTCTCAGGTTTTTTTGTCCTCTATATGCATTTTTCGACTATTTCTAGTGCTTGTTCAGCTATTGTGGCTATTGAAAAGGTTCCATCACTGCAATATAACTACCAATGTTGTTACCAAAAGGTCCTCGATAAAACAATATTCTTTTGTTACTACATTTAGAAGTTGTTGCAATATAGAGTTTAAGGATATTCTTATGATGGTAGAAATAAGACCATCAATGGTCTCGAAAGGCGGTAGGAGGGATGGTATTTTTGGTAGTGATCATGTTCGGAGGTGGTGAAAGTATTTGTGCTTGGCATTAGATAACATCATGTCTAGTTTGTTAGTTCCTATCGAGTGACCCTATTGAGAACCTATACCCTTTGGCATATCCTTCCAGTTCCAAGCAGAGAACGTATATGTTTTGGTGCCATGTGAACAACACCTTGCGGTGGACTCCCTCTACTTGGATATCCACCCAGTAAGGGCTAAAGTGTCTCCACAAGGGGTCAAAGAAGATGGAGCCTACGCAAGGATTGATGGATGGTGAGGACTTTGAGATCTCCTATGAAGAGGTTCGATATGTCATTTGTAGTTAGCACCATTGTGTCATTCTTGCCTTTGAAATGCCTCCCTTAGTTATGTCATATAGGCTGGAGGATGAATGGGGCAACTCTAGTTGTGAAGTAAAGTCCGTTGTTGGGAAGATTTCATCAAGCACAAGAGGAACCTAGAAATATTATATCATTCATACCTAAGTTCATGTGTTGTATGAACTATTTGTAGACACTCTTTTGGGAGCCAATAAGTGTTATCTTGCTTGTCTAAATAACTATGTTCAATATGACACTTAATCGATCGTGACATTTAGGTGTTAGGCAGAGGTGCTACATTGGTTTTCTCACTTATATATGAACATTGGTGCGTGAAAAAAAAATAGTTATCTACCTTGCTAAATGGAATGTGTTATATCTGCATAGTTAAAGACTAGGACAAGGAGTGGCCCCAGTGTGAGAAGGCTTGAGCATCATAGTTAGTATAGGGTGGGTTGACCTGTTTGCATCCACACCTTATTGAGTCATGCCTCGACTCTCTCTCTCCATCACCCTATCTTTGTGCCCAAAAATAGTAACATCCCAATCCATGGAAGGAAACATAGCACAAAGAAACAGCCACCCTGTCTTTCTAATGGTGGAGCTCCTCCCATCTCTCCTTCTCTCCGTGAACCGCTGACTTGCTCATTGACCCGGCAGCGCCACTGCATTGCTCTGCCCTTCCTCCCCTGGCCTTCTCCCATCAACAATGTGCCATGCCGGGAAATGTCCGATTGGCGTGGCCCTTTCAAGTCCCGCTTATTCCGTTCCACCCCGTAGGAGAGAACCCCTCTCGCCACCGCCACTTGTCACCCTTCTCCACGGACAAACTCCAACCCCCTCCCCTAATTCCTCATCTCCCGTCGCCGACTGACCCCCCCCTTCTTCAATCACCCGCCTCTACTACAACTACAGCAACCGACAGACCACACACCCACAGTTGCTAGCTGGTGAAAGATCAGGTAGAGATGAACGTAGCAAAACAGAGGAAGACCGGATGAATGAAGAAGCCGCAGGGTCATCTCTCGTTGGAACTGATCAGATCATGAGAAGAAGGTGAAAGGAGAGACGGTGACATGCTTCTAGTTGTAAGCCATGGCAATGGTGGCAGATCGCCAGCCACAGCAGCAGGAACAGAAGAAGCCACCGGGGCAGCAGCCGCAGCAGCAGGGCGGATGCAAGTACTACTGCCGGATCTGCAAGAAAGGGTTCGGTTGCGGGCGGGCGTTGGGTGGCCACATGCGGGCTCACGGCATCAACGATGACCTTATCACCGCCGTCCAGGCGGAGGCCTCCTCGGATGCCGATGCGGCGCCTACGCGGATGTACTCCCTGAGGAGCAACCCCAGTCGGCTCAAGTCGTGCAGGGTGTGCGAAAACTGTGGCAAGGAGTTCTCCTCATGGAAATCTTTCCTCGAACATGGCAAGTGCGGGGAGGAGGAGGACGACGACGATGACGAGTACCCAGATGTCGATCCGGATGAGATGGAGGACGAGGAATATGATGACGAGGATGGGGAGGCGTCCATGTTGTCGTCTCCGGCTTCAGAAGGTGGGGATTATGGGGAAGATCATGAGGCCGAGAGGCGAGATAGGGGTTGGTCTAAAGGAAAGAGGACAAAGCGGTGCAAGGTCATGACCATCGGTGCCGGTGGATCCAGCTCGAATTACAACAATGCCAATAACAATATCAGCCCGTCTAGCGAAGAGGAGGACCTCGCTGCCAGCTGTCTGGTTATGCTCTCCGCCGCGAGGGTCGACACAGCCTTAGTCTTGATGGATCAGACAGAGGAATCATGTGCGTCGGCAAGCAGGGAAGAGGACAATCATCATCGCAAACATCAATTCGCTGCCGACCGATCGCATCTGCCGGAAACCACCTTTATCGACGTCCGGCCACCGAGACCGTTCCTGCATCACGCGTCGACAGCAACCCCAGCTATGGCAACGAAGGGAGGGTTCGAATGCAAGGCGTGCAAGAGGGTGTTCAGCTCTCACCAGGCCTTGGGAGGTCACAGGGCAAGCCATAAGAAAGTCAAAGGCTGCTTCGCAGCTAAACTCGACGGCACCGGGGGGAGCGGCGTCTCCACCATGCCTGTTGCCGACGAACCGCCGCTATCTACCGACGACGAATCTGCGATCCCTACGACGGCGGATTACACGACCAAGATGGCCATCGTGCCATTCGAAAGCGCACCCCTGGACGTCGCGCCCTTGAGAAAGAAAGCGAAAGTGCACGAGTGCACCATCTGTCATCGGATATTCACGTCGGGGCAAGCCCTTGGCGGCCACAAGCGGTGTCACTGGCTCACCAGTAACAACGGCGCGCCAGGCGCCGCGCCACCGGATGCCGCCTACCTCGGCAAGCTGGAACATCTCATACCCATGTTCGAGAAGGCCGTCCCCGTCGACTCCACCAATCTCGACCTGAACCTCCCTATCTCCGCCGCGGCTGCAGCTTTCGAGGACATTAAAGGCGGCTTAACGCTGGAATTGCCCACGGCCCTGTGCCTGCAACCCATGGCGGACGTGGCACATCGAAACGTAAACAACAATAACTGCGCCGCCACCATCAACAACACGAACAAGAACAAGAGGGGCACGAGGGATAGCGACAACGCCAACGACGGTTACTTCGACCAAGATGTAGAAGATGAGGCGGAGAGCAAAATCAAACTGGCGAAGCTGAGCGAGCTCAAGGACGTGAGCGCCGGCGGAGGCTCGTCACCCTGGCTCCAGGTGGGAATAGGCTCCGGATCGAATGATGGCGGGATTCAACCATAAGATTTTGCACAATTTTTGCTTTTTTTTTAAAGTTTAGGTAAGAACTTTTTTTGAGACGAAACCCAAAAAATATATAGGTCAGAGTTATTAAAACTAAAAATGAGAAGTTACGTATATATATATCATATATAAGAGTTTCCAAGGAAGGCTGGATGAAGCAAAAACATTGAATATATGTACTTTGTATTACCCCAAACAAGAGTTACTATAAATACTATTATTTTATGTGATTTTGTAAATGTGGAATATGACAGTTTCCTTCTAGCTGTCTCATTTGTAGCAATCCCTGGAACGTAAGTCGCTAAACAGCTAGCGCTGTGTTGTAAGGGTCTAGATCCAGGACTAATAATATCTTTGATCAAACAAAAAAAACTACAATTTAGCATGAACAGATGGGACATGCCAATCAATTAGTGAAACCGTTGTCATAGAAAAATCAACTGCTGTAGAATGATGTTACATGTGAGTCTTAACCTCTCAAGTACCATAGGCCTGAGATTTGTTTTTGAAGGACGACATGCCTGAGATATAAAGGTGATAAAATGAGTCATTTGAAAAGCATCGTCTGTATCCATGCACATAAGTAATTAAGAGGGTGCAACAGCTGGGACACCCTTAGAAATCCTGAAGAGGAGAGAATGATGTTACATGTTGCTTGCACCTAGTTTCTCATGTTTGAGATCGATTAATATATGTATCCTCTTTTTCCCGTTGCACATATTCGACCAATTTATGGTTATATATTGCTCATCGTGATCCGGTGATTGCTATTGTTGACTCCGACCTTTTGGGCCTAGGGCAGTAATTTTGGTTGCTACATATTCCAACTTTCATGGAGGTCATTTTTGGGGTTGGTCTAACTTTCATGTGTTACATTATCTAGAAAATAAGCATCAATCTCTACACGAATGTGTAACGTTGTTGAATGTTGTTTCAAATAAATACTAAGGACTAGAAATTCTAATAGATGATGACACTAACATTGTTCTTTTAACACCAACTTAGGTACTTACTTTATAGGGAAGGTGTTACTTAAACTATAAATTCTAGTTCTTTATCATGGTTGGACAATAAGCTAACTTTTTATGAATATTGTAGAAATCTTCTTTCAAGGTAAACAACGGTGTACATGACATGTGTGTGAGAGGGTTCCAGGATTGGTTACTATGTTTAGTTGGATACCAACACCATAACTTGGCTATGGCTGTGAAGTCATAAATTTGTAAGATTCGATCACACAACTTTATCTTGCAAGTGTACAAACATCATGGACTCAGGTATCAAGGATCATAAGTTTGAGCCTTAAGTTCTATTAGTTAAGTATGAACTAACTCGGTCTGAAATAAGAGATTGATCATGAATTCAAATAATCAACTACATGCAAAATTAAACTAATTCTAAAGTGAGATGATTCGACGAAGTGGTGTCTATACCGGATATTCTGTCACCTCGACCATAATACTCATACATCCTTACCGACCTCAATATAGATATCAACTAACTAAGCAATTGTGAAGATCAAGATATTTGACGCTATCTCAAAACTAGGCATAACATGCATATTTAGTTGATAATGCCTCTCTTGGGGGGAAAAGTTAATGGGTACATGTTGTATAACAAAAATAAAACAACTCAATAAGACCTTCCTTTTTCATGGTTAGGGCTAATCTCCTCTCTAAGAAGAGTTCTAAAGCTAGCCAAAAATCAAAGTCTTTTTCACTGAAAGCTAAGGGAGGAGTGAATAAGGAACAAAAGTGCCCCCACTATCACCATCCTGGACCATAGAAAAGGAACTGCCTTCTTTATATAGAGGAACTCAGGAATAAGAATGACATAGAGATATCCACTTCATGTCCTGAGAAGAAGTAAGTTAGAACTATGTGAATCAAGAGTTGTAGTCACTACAGTTGGAATCTGTCATTCATAGGCATCTAACAGAATTAGTGAATTAATATTGTGTACACTATATGACATGAAAAGTGTCCCAATATGTCTTTTAAAAAAATTAGGAATGAAAGTTGGTGTAAGAAAATAGTTTCCTAAGGAGCTATGCTCACAAGCCATATAAGTGTTATTTTTTGAATACTACTTTTATATTCCAATCTGACAACAAAAGTGTTTTGTTGCCAGGATGGTTGTATTCCTGAAAGGAATTTAATTCTAAAAGAATCAGTGGGAGAAAAGTAATACTCAAAAAGTTCGAGACCAACAAGAAAACATTGAACCTAAAGAGGTATAGTACGAATAAGTAGAGTCACAAATTGTTATAGAATCTCAAGTTCCTTATGTAACACATAACCTCGTAGTTCTAGTAGAAAACACCTTGTGCTTGAAAGATTATGATATTTTATAACTCAAGGAGGTGATGTGTTTGTCACACTCAATGAGACAACAACCTACCTAGAAGCTAATGAGGGACCAAAATCTAAGAAATGGCTTGAGGCCATAGAATCAAGATGGACACTGACGCAATTTTACTATGCGTATAAACGCAAGTGAACGCGTCGAAGTAATACAGGCCTTTGTGAGGCCCGAGTCGAACACAGGGATACTCGGAATTATTTGTGACTCCTACTAACTAGTCGCGATCAGCTAAGCCGATTAACAAGTTGAGAGTTGTTGTTAAAACTAAAAGAAAAATAAAAACAAAACAAAAGAAGCAATCGATTAAATGTTGGTTTAATCAATTCAAAAGGTATCTTTAGGATTGCGGTTTCACCGCGGGTTTTCATTGTATTAAATTTTATATAATGCCTCAATTTTATCTCTCTTTCTGGGTAGTGGCCTGAAAATAGAATTGCCCACTGTTGTGGTGCAATTCACTACCTAAGTCTAGGTCGGTTCCACCGTCGTAGTAACCTATACCCTAACTCGGTGCATTATGAACGATCTCTCAGTATCCACCATTAATTTTACACCACCTTGGTCAAGGGATTTATCGATTAATGTAGATTTCATCTCTTTTCAGCCGTTAATTCTTCTTTCAAAGTGATTAAGGGCATTAGGTTATTATTAGGGTGATCAATCATAACAATATATGGAGAAAACGAAACTATACCACGGGTTTAAGAGATAAAATATGAATTACTATTATAAAATTGTCATACAATGAATCCCCGGGCTACTCCCGGTCCTAAAGACAAAGGGGATTAGCCCCGCATGGTCATCTCAATGAAAGACATAGGAGTAGAGAAGAAAAACATGGGAAATATGGAGCAAACTCGTGTAACCCCTGAGACAAAGGTGTTCCTAGAGATCCTCCTCGAGAAACGTGCGTTTTGCAGTCTTCCGGCAGCAAAATCGCCCGTCGGAGGTGCCCGGATCGCTCGGTTGACGGCCTTCGTCTCTCGTCTCCTATCTCTCTCTCTCCTTCTTGGATGTTGTGCAACACAATCTCCTCTCCCCCTCGGGCCGTCTGTGCTCTTCTTAGGTCATAGGACCACTTTACGGCTCCGAAAAAGCTCAACCCTCGGATTAAAACACTCCGTTTTAGTGCTGAAAATCGCCAGATCCCGACGCTGTCGATAGTATCGACCCCAAGGTGGATGGTATCGACCATGGGACAGGTTATTCCTTCCAAGATCGCATTTTGGGGTTGCTTTTTGATGAAATGTCGATACTATCGACCTGGGGGTCGATAGTATCGACTCCGGACAATGCAAAAGTGCCTGAAAAAGTGCCGAAACATGTGTATAAGTCCGGGGATTATATAAAATCATATAAATATGATAAAAGAAGTATAATTTGATGCAAAAAGAGTTTAAGGGCCAACTATAGTGAATTATGCAAATATAATCAAGAAAATGACAAATACATGCATAAAACAGATATAAAATAAGCCTATAAAAGTGACTCAAAACCCATGGATCAAACTTCCCTAAGCTTAAACCTTGCTCGTCCTCGAGCAACAAAACTTTGGATTTGGTTGAGATAAGTCAGCAACAGGACATAAATACATGAAATGAATCTACATCATCCCCACTTTCTTTCCACAAACCAGCCCTCATTGACCACTGAACACTAACTGCCATCCAGGCGACCAAAGACCTATGTAAAAGATGTCTATCCCCCAATCAGTGAAACACTATCAATTAAAGTAGTTAATATGATAAACTCATCCGGTCCATACTTGATGCATCTTGTGATCTCCTATCTACGTTGCTCATTTCCTAACTACCATCTAAATGGAAGCAGATCTCCTGATATTAATGAATGAGGAGAATATCATGGGTGGCCTACCGATTAGAGCAACGGGTGGATGGGATAGGTGGTTGTGGAAGAGATGGAAGCACATAATAGTCAATCATGCAATACAAAAATTAATGACCTATCATGATGCAAAATGCAAGTGAAAATGTCCTAATGTTACATTTTTGGTGGAATGATGCATGCACTATCATTCCGTCTCAAGGTGAGATGGAATATCTAAGAAAACTACACCATGTGCTTATTCTTCTTAGTATGTAAGTGAGAACATGTTCCTTTCTCCCTCTCATTCCTACTTACTTCTCAATTCTTTTTTTTTCTTCTCTTTTTTTTCAATTTTTTTTTCAATTTTTTTTAAAGCCCTTATTTTCATAGATGACAATGAATTATATGTCGGGCTCACTTCTTGTTACATACTTGTGCATCTGAAGCATTCTATTTGGAGGGTATGGAACAAGTTCATCACCTTTAATGTTTTCAGAGTAACATAAGATACATGGTGTAAAATATGCTCAAAAGATGTAAATGCAACTACATAATGACAATTATGCAACTACTATGACATGCACCTAAGGATAATGTGCATGTATAACTACTCTATCTTTTTTTTTCATTCTCATGCAAAAAATGTGAAAATAGTTGTAATGCAAGACCTATCTACATGGTATGCAATCAAAGAGTGAAAGACAGTAATGTGCTCCCATTTCTTATGGTGGAGTGTGAATGAAATTGCGGTGGATCAGATCACAAGACTAATTGACAGAACCTTTCGAAAATATCATATGTCCCTCTCTAAAGACCTGTGTACAGGGTAACTGAAGGATTTCTCTCTTAAACTTTAGTCTAAGGTCACATTAGCGTTTGGTCAGTTTGGGCTCAAACATCCTTGTCAATCACTTTTCCTTGGACAATAAAGATGGTCATTCATGTCCCCGTGTCCTGAAGCTGACTCACCCAAGCACTTCCTCAGTTATGCCACTCAATTACTCACAAGAATAAGCTCAAAAAGTTTTCAATATGCTCATATTTTCATGTGCCCACAACCCAATAGTAAAACTCCCAATTGAAACCATGCATTTATTGCTCCACAGATTACACTAGATAGATGTGAATCCTACAAAAGCGGTAAACCTAAAAATAAAAACAACTAATATCTCAAAAGTAAAATCAACATGAATAAGTAAGTAAAAACTAAGATAGAGGGTTGTTCCAACACCCCCCTAAGCTTGAATATGACTATGGCCTCATAGTCAACATTCTCACTTAAGAAGTGGAACAACGGTACCGTTCGCTTTGAAGTGTGGTGAAGAAGGATGGTTAGATGCTCAAGTAGACCAAGTGATGCTTGCTATCTCCCTCCTTTTTGTGGCCAATTTTTGTGTCTTAGTGGTTCTAAGACGTGACTTGCTTCATCCATCTTTCCTCTGCAAAAAACGGTTCGAAAAAATCTCATTTCGATACCTTTTACGGCCTGTTTTATGTAGCTGTCCTGCAGGTGTCGATACCATCGACCAAGGTCGATGGTATCGACCCAGACTCAGCGATTTTGTTGAATCGACGCATCTAAAAGCCTGGGAACTCAAAAGTGTCGATAGCATCGACCCTAGGGTCGATGGTATCGACTTTACTGGCACCAATTTTTCTATAAATCTTCAGGAATCTCGATACTATCGACCCTAGGGTCGATGGTATCGACTTTTCTTCAGCGTTTACTTCTCCAAACTCGATACTATCGACATGGGTGTCGATAGTATCGACCTTAACATTCTGCACACTTCAAAACACGAGTTAGGGTACCATTTTTACAAAAATTATCAAAACCTAAGCAAAAACTAAGTACATAAACATAAAAGAACATAACCAAACATAAAATTGAACCTAAAGTTGGGTTGCCTCCCAACAAGCGCCCTTGTTTAATGTCCTAGGCTTGACATAAAGATACCTTTAACCTGGGTTGTCAAGATATGTCTCCAATGAGTCATGTGGCAATTTGAATTGAACTCGATCCTGTCCAATCCCCAAGGTCAATGTACCTCTCCCAATGGCAACGACGACATCAGCCGTAGCTTGGAACGGCCTTCCCAATAGCATCTCACAACTTTGGAGCTGTGGCATGTCCATGACAACAAAATCTACCGGGAAGATGAACCTGTCTACCTTGACGAGTACATCCTCGCACACTCCATATGGCCTTACAATGGACCCATCCACCAATTCAATTGTCGCGGCCGACTTCTTGATTTCTTTTAACCCAAGTTTATGAAATGTCGCCAGAGGCATGCGATTTATGCCGGCGCCTAAATCACATTGCGCTTTAGGAAAATGTTGATCACCTATCGAGCATGGAATGTAGAAACCTCCTGGGTCTTTTCTCTTCTTTGGCGAACTCCCGTGAATCATAGAACTCACTGTCTCATTCATCTGACAAATATCATCATCTTTTATCCACCTCTTCTTATTCATGATTTCTTTGATGAACCTCCCATAGGCGGGAACCTTCTCGATCATCTCCACTAATGGAATATTGATGTGGAGTTTTCGGAATATTTTCAAGAATTTCCTAAAATGACGATGCTCTTTCTTTGGCCCTGGATTTCCTGGACTTGACACAACTGCTGCACTCACACGCCTGTGAGGTGGCACATATGAGCTTTTCGGGGCCAACTCCCCTAAGCTTGCTTCAATCACTCCCTCTGACGTGGGCTTGGGCGAGACATCATCAACAACAATAGCTTGTTGTGGTTCCTCTCTCACATTAGATGTTTCCACACGTGCACAAACAGCCTTCAATTGTTCTTCCTGCCTAGATGGAGATACAATATTCATAACTCGCTGTGATTTTCTGAAGAACGGGTTTCCGCCCGGAAGTCCATAGTAAGTGCGTGGATACGGTATCGCCGGTGACGCAAGCGTATTAAAAGTCAATTTTCTTTCTTCTTTAGCTTCTTGCACCTGAGATTCCTCCTCATTGCTTACCACAGACATGTACTTCACTTGATGGTGTGCTTGGGCCACATTTGCACTCTCGGCCGGTTTCTGCTGGTTGGCGTTCTTGATGGCCGCCACTTCACTAGAAATTTGTGCCACTGTGGTTTCTAATTCCCGCATTTGTGCTCCATGGCTTTGCAGTGTCTGTCCAAACTTGGTTAGAATATCACCTTGAGATTGCAATTGTTTACCAAACATAGCCATCATCTCCTGATTCTGCTGCACCATTTGACTAAGCAACTCGGTGCTTTTATCTTCAGCTCTCGGTTGTGGCTTTGCATCCGGATCTTGTAGGAAATTGTTAGGATCCTTCCATGAGAACTTCCTATCCTTCCTCCAAGCATAATCATTATTTCTATAGCCCTGTTGTTGCATGAATTTGACCTGAGCTTCTTCATCGGCTTCTGCATCTTCTTTGGCAAGCAATTTCTTAGCAAGAAGGTCTAATTTATCATTTAACTCTTTGATGGCCTTTGACTCCCCCACAGCCTGAACATGCTCTACGGCGTCTCTGTCGCCCCAGGATTGCTTCTTTGCCATATTCCTCAAGATCTCCCAACATCGAGTGTTTGTGTTATTCAAGAAGAATCCGGAACCAGCTGAATCAAGGTTGCTTCTATCATGCTCGGAGAGAGCAAAATAGAAGATCTTCACTTGGGTCTCCTTATCCAGCCCATGATGTGGGCATCGCCTGAGCATGATCTGAAATCTCTCCCAGATCTCAGAATAAGTCTCGCCTTCTTGTTGAGTGAAGTTGTGGATCTTTCTTATCATGTCATTGGTCTTTTCGGGCGGAAAGAACCTCTCGAAGAAGACCTCAACCATGTGGTCCCAAGACTCCACATATTCATCATCTAAGTTATGCAGCCATTCGTGCGCAATTCCCGCTAGTGAACTCGGGAAGAGCTTCAAGTAGAGCACGTCCTGTGGAAATCTATCGATCTTTACCATATCACAATTCTCCACAAACTGACTTATGTGCGCGACGGGGTCTTCATTTTTGAGCCCGTGGAAGGCATTAGACTTCACCAAGTTGATCAAAGCTGGATCAATCTTGTATTTCGGAATATTCAACACTTGCTTCTTTATAGGCCCTTTGGAAGCGGACGAGGAAGAAGCCTTGATCTTCTCCCATATTGTCTGTGGCTCATCCATCTCTTCGTGTTCGTGTTCAGAATTTATATCCTCCAGCTCGTCTTGATTATATTCGCCCTCGTCTTCTGGTCCCGGCAGAGGAACCTCTGGTGTGCGACCCACGTAGTCAGTACTACGCGTCTGCACCATGCACAGTACCTGAAAAGAGAAAATTCGAGTTCAATACAGTGCTATGACGAGTATAAAAATTATCGAACAATTTAAAAATATTTGAAGTTGTTTCAATCTAAATAAAAAAAAATTTGGCCTAGAGTGGCCGCTCGTAGCAATCAAAGTGCCAACAATTCGCCGTATCCCCGGCAACGGCGCCAAAAACTTGACGCAATTTTACTATGCGTATAAACGCAAGTGAACGCGTCGAAGTAATACAGGCCTTTGTGAGGCCCGAGTCGAACACAGGGATACTCGGAATTGTTTGTGACTCCTACTAACTAGTCGCGATCAGCTAAGCCGATTAACAAGTTGAGAGTTGTTGTTAAAACTAAAAGAAAAATAAAAACAAAACAAAAGAAGCAATCGATTAAATGTTGGTTTAATCAATTCAAAAGGTATCTTTAGGATTGCGGTTTCACCGCGGGTTTTCATTGTATTAAATTTTATATAATGCCTCAATTTTATCTCTCTTTCCGGGTAGTGGCCTGAAAATAGAATTGCCCACTGTCGTGGTGCAATTCACTACCTAAGTCTAGGTCGGTTCCACCGTCGTAGTAACCTATACCCTAACTCGGTGCATTATGAACGATCTCTCAGTATCCACCATTAATTTTACACCACCTTGGTCAAGGGATTTATCGATTAATGTAGATTTCGTCTCTTTTCAGCCGTTAATTCTTCTTTCAAAGTGATTAAGGGCATTAGGTTATTATTAGGGTGATCAATCATAACAATATATGGAGAAAACGAAACTATACCACGGGTTTAAGAGATAAAATATGAATTACTATTATAAAATTGTCATACAATGAATCCCCGGGCTACTCCCGGTCCTAAAGACAAAGGGGATTAGCCCCACATGGTCATCTCAATGAAAGACAGAGGAGTAGAGAAGAAAAACATGGGAAATATGGAGCAAACTCGTGTAACCCCTGAGACAAAGGTGTTCCTAGAGATCCTCCTCGAGAAATGTGCGTTTTGCAGTCTTCCGGCAGCAAAATCGCCCGTCGGAGGTGCCCAGATCGCTCGGTTGACGGCCTTCGTCTCTCGTCTCCTATCTCTCTCTCTCCTTCTTGGATGTTGTGCAACACAATCTCCTCTCCCCCTCGGGCCGTCCGTGCTCTTCTTAGGTCATAGGACCACTTTACGGCTCCGAAAAAGCTCAACCCTCGGATTAAAACGCTCCGTTTTAGTGCTGAAAATCGCCAGATCCCGACGCTGTCGATAGTATCGACCCCAAGGTCGATGGTATAGACCATGGGACAGGTTATTCCTTCCAAGATCGCGTTTTGGTGTTGCTTTTTGATGAAATGTCGATACTATCGACCTGGGGGTCGACAGTATCGACTCCGGACAATGCAAAAGTGCCTGAAAAAGTGCCGAAACATGTGTATAAGTCTGGGGATTATATAAAATCATATAAATATGATAAAAGAAGTATAATTTGATGCAAAAAGAGTTTAAGGGCCAACTATAGTGAATTATGCAAATATAATCAAGAAAATGACAAATACATGCATAAAACAGATATAAAATAAGCCTATAAAAGTGACTCAAAACCCATGCATCAAACTCCCCTAAGCTTAAACCTTGCTCGTCCTCGAGCAACAAAACTTTGGATTTGGTTGAGATAAGTCAGCAACAGGACATAAATACATGAAATGAATCTACATCATCCCCACTTTCTTTCCACAAACCAGCCCTCATTGACCACTGAACACTAACTGCCATCCAGGCGACCAAAGACCTATGTAAAAGATGTCTATCCCCCAATCAGTGAAACACTATCAATTAAAGTAGTTAATATGATAAACTCATCCGGTCCATACTTGATGCATCTTGTGATCTCCTATCTACGTTGCTCATTTCCTAACTACCATCTAAATGGAAGCAGATCTCCTGATATTAATGAATGAGGAGAATATCATGGGTGGCCTACCGATTAGAGCAACGGGTGGATGGGATAGGTGGTTGTGGAAGAGATGGAAGCACATAATAGTCAATCATGCAATACAAAAATTAATGACCTATCATGATGCAAAATGCAAGTGAAAATGTCCTAATGTTACATTTTTGGTGGAATGATGCATGCACTATCATTCCGTCTCAAGGTGAGATGGAATATCTAAGAAAACTACACCATGTGCTTATTCTTCTTAGTATGTAAGTGAGAACATGTTCCTTTCTCCCTCTCATTCCTACTTACTTCTCAATTCTTTTTTTTTTCTTCTCTTTTTTTTCAATTTTTTTTTCAATTTTTTTTAAAGCCCTTATTTTCATAGATGACAATGAATTATATGTCGGGCTCACTTCTTGTTACATACTTGTGCATCTGAAGCATTCTATTTGGAGGGTATGGAACAAGTTCATCACCTTTAATGTTTTCAGAGTAACATAAGATACATGGTGTAAAATATGCTCAAAAGATGTAAATGCAACTACATAATGACAGTTATGCAACTACTATGACATGCACCTAAGGATAATGTGCATGTATAACTACTCTATCTTTTTTTTCATTCTCATGCAAAAAATGTGAAAATAGTTGTAATGCAAGACCTATCTACATGGTATGCAATCAAAGAGTGAAAGACAGTAATGTGCTCCCATTTCTTATATTGGAGTGTGAATGAAATTGCGGTGGATCAGATCACAAGACTAATTGATAGAACCTTTCGAAAATATCATATGTCCCTCTCTAAAGACCTGTGTACAGGGTAACTGAAGGATTTCTCTCTTAAACTTTAGTCTAAGGTCACATTAGCGTTTGGTCAGTTTGGGCTCAAACATCCTTGTCAATCACTTTTCCTTGGACAATAAAGATGGTCATTCATGTCCCCGTGTCCTGAAGCTGACTCACCCAAGCACTTCCTCAGTTATGCCACTCAATTACTCACAAGAATAAGCTCAAAAAGTTTTCAATATGCTCATATTTTCATGTGCCCACAACCCAAGAGTAAAACTCCCAATTGAAACCATGCATTTATTGCTCCACAGATTACACTAGATAGATGTGAATCCTACAAAAGCGGTAAACCTAAAAATAAAAACAACTAATATCTCAAAAGTAAAATCAACATGAATAAGTAAGTAAAAACTAAGATAGAGGGTTGTTCCAACACCCCCCCTAAGCTTGAATATGACTATGGCCTCATAGTCAACATTCTCACTTAAGAAGTGGAACAACGGTACCGTTCGCTTTGAAGTGTGGTGAAGAAGGATGGTTAGATGCTCAAGTAGACCAAGTGATGCTTGCTATCTCCCTCCTTTTTGTGGCCAATTTTTGTGTCTTAGTGGTTCTAAGACGTGACTTGCTTCATCCATCTTTCCTCTGCAAAAAACGGTTCGAAAAAATCTCATTTTGATACCTTTTACGGCCTGTTTTATGTAGCTGTCCTGCAGGGTCGATGGTATCGACCCAGACTCAGCGATTTTGTTGAATCGATGCATCTAAAAGCCTGGGAACTCAAAAGTGTCGATACCATCGACCCTAGGGTCGATGGTATCGACTTTACTGGCACCAATTTTTTTGTAAATCTTCAGGAATCTCGATACTATCGACCCTAGGGTCGATGGTATCGACTTTTCTTTAGCGTTTACTTCTCCAAACTCGATACTATCGACATGGGTGTCGATAGTATCGACCTTAACATTCTGCACACTTCAAAACACGAGTTAGGGTACCATTTTTACAAAAATTATCAAAACCTAAGCAAAAACTAAGTACATAAACATAAAAGAACATAACCAAACATAAAATTGAACCTAAAGTTGGGTTGCCTCCCAACAAGCGCCCTTGTTTAATGTCCTAGGCTTGACATAAAGATACCTTTAACCTGGGTTGTCAAGAGATGTCTCCAATGAGTCATGTGGCAATTTGAATTGAACTCGATCCTGTCCAATCCCCAAGGTCAATGTACCTCTCCCAATGGCAACGACGACATCAGCCGTAGCTTGGAACGACCTTCCCAATAGCATCTCACAACTTTGGAGCTGTGGCATGTCCATGACAACAAAATCTACCGGGAAGATGAACCTGTCTACCTTGACGAGTACATCCTCGCACACTCCATATGGCCTTACAATGGACCTATCCGCCAATTCAATTGTCGCGGCCGACTTCTTGATTTCTTTTAACCCAAGTTTCTGAAATGTCGCCAGAGGCATGAGATTTATGCCGGCGCCTGAATCACATTACGCTTTAGGAAAATGTTGATCACCTATCGAGCATGGAATGTAGAAACCTCCTGGGTCTTTTCTCTTCTTTGGCGAACTCCCGTGAATCATAGAACTCACTGTCTCATTCATCCGACAAATATCATCATCTTTTATCTACCTCTTCTTATTCATGATTTCTTTGATGAACCTCCCATAGGCGGGAACCTTCTCGATCATCTCCACTAATGGAATATTGATGTGGAGTTTTCGGAATATTTTCAAGAATTTCCTAAAATGACGATGCTCTTTCTTTGGCCCTGGATTTCCTGGACTTGACACAACTGCTGCACTCACACGCCTGTGAGGTGGCACATATGAGATTTTCGGGGCCAACTCCCCTAAGCTTGCTTCAATCACTCCCTCTGACGTGGGCTTGGGCGAGACATCATCAACAGCAATAGCTTGTTGTGGTTCCTCTCTCACATTAGATGTTTCCACACGTGCACAAACAGCCTTCAATTGTTCTTCCTGCCTAGATGGAGATACAATATTCATAACTCGCTGTGATTTTCTGAAGAACGGGTTTCCGCCCGGAAGTCCATAGTAAGTGCGTGGATACGGTATCGCCGGTGACGCATGCGTATTAAAAGTCATTTTTCTTTCTTCTTTAGCTTCTTGCACCTGAGATTCCTCCTCATTGCTTACCACAGACATGTACTACACTTGATGGTGTGCTTGGGCCACATTTGCACTCTCGGCCGGTTTCTGCTGGTTGGCGTTCTTGATGGCCGCCACTTCACTAGAAATTTGTGCCACGGTGGTTTCTAATGCCCGCATTTGTGCTCCATGGCTTTGCAGTGTCTGTCCAAACTTGGTTAGAATATCACCTTGAGATTGCAATTGTTTACCAAACATAGCCATCATCTCCTGATTCTGCTGCACCATTTGACTAAGCAACTCGGTGCTTTTATCTTCAGCTCTCGGTTGTGGCTTTGCATCCGGATCTTGTAGGAAATTGTTAGGATCCTTCCATGAGAACTTCCTATCCTTCCTCCAAGCATAATCATTATTTCTATAGCCCTGTTGTTGCATGAATTTGACCTGAGCTTCTTCATCGGCTTCTGCATCTTCTTTGGCAAGCAATTTCTTAGAAAGAAGGTCTAATTTATCATTTAACTCTTTGATGGCCTTTGACTCCCCCACAGCCTGAACATGCTCTACGGCGTCTCTGTCGCCCCAGGATTGCTTCTTTGCCATATTCCTCAAGATCTCCCAACATCGAGTGTCTGTGTTATTCAAGAAGAATCCGGAACCAGCTGAATCAAGGTTGCTTCTATCATGCTCGGAGAGAGCAAAATAGAAGATCTTCACTTGGGTCTCCTTATCCAGCCCATGATGCGGGCATCGCCTGAGCATGATCTGAAATCTCTCCCAGATCTCAGAATAAGTCTCGCCTTCTTGTTGAGTGAAGTTGTGGATCTTTCTTATCATGTCATTGGTCTTTTCGGGCGGAAAGAACCTCTCGAAGAAGACCTCAACCATGTGGTCCCAAGACTCCACATATTCATCATCTAAGTTATGCAGCCATTCGTGCGCAATTCCCGCTAGTGAACTCGGGAAGAGCTTCAAGTAGAGCACGTCCTGTGGAAATCTATCGATCTTTACCATATCACAATTCTCCACAAACTGACTTATGTGCGCGACGGGGTCTTCATTTTTGAGCCCGTGGAAGGCATTAGACTTCACCAAGTTGATCAAAGCTGGATCAATCTTGTATTTCGGAATATTCAGCACTTGCTTCTTTATAGGCCCTTTGGAAGCGGACGAGGAAGAAGCCTTGATCTTCTCCCATATTGTCTGTGGCTCGTCCATCTCTTCGTGTTCGTGTTCAGAATTTATATCCTCCAGCTCGTCTTGATTATATTCGCCCTCGTCTTCTGGTCCCAGCAGAGGAACCTCTGGTGTGCGACCCACGTAGTCAGTACTACGCGTCTGCACCATGCACTGTACCTGAAAAGAGAAAATTCGAGTTCAATACAGTGCTATGACGAGTATAAAAATTATTGAACAATTTAAAAATATTTGAAGTTGTTTCAATCTAAATAAAAAAAAATTTGGCCTAGAGTGGCCGCTCGTAGCAATCAAAGTGCCAACAATTCGCCGTATCCCCGGCAACGGCGCCAAAAACTTGACGCAATTTTACTATGCGTATAAACGCAAGTGAACGCGTCGAAGTAATACAGGCCTTTGTGAGGCCCGAGTCGAACACAGGGATACTCGGAATTGTTTGTGACTCCTACTAACTAGTCGCGATCAGCTAAGCCGATTAACAAGTTGAGAGTTGTTGTTAAAACTAAAAGAAAAATAAAAACAAAACAAAAGAAGCAATCGATTAAATGTTGGTTTAATCAATTCAAAAGGTATCTTTAGGATTGCGGTTTCACCGCGGGTTTTCATTGTATTAAATTTTATATAATGCCTCAATTTTATCTCTCTTTCCGGGTAGTGGCCTGAAAATAGAATTGCCCACTGTCGTGGTGCAATTCACTACCTAAGTCTAGGTCGGTTCCACCGTCGTAGTAACCTATACCCTAACTCGGTGCATTATGAACGATCTCTCAGTATCCACCATTAATTTTACACCACCTTGGTCAAGGGATTTATCGATTAATGTAGATTTCGTCTCTTTTCAGCCGTTAATTCTTCTTTCAAAGTGATTAAGGGCATTAGGTTATTATTAGGGTGATCAATCATAACAATATATGGAGAAAATGAAACTATACCACGGGTTTAAGAGATAAAATATGAATTACTATTATAAAATTGTCATACAATGAATCCCCGGGCTACTCCCGGTCCTAAAGACAAAGGGGATTAGCCCCGCATGGTCATCTCAATGAAAGACAGAGGAGTAGAGAAGAAAAACATGGGAAATATGGAGCAAACTCGTGTAACCCCTGAGACAAAGGTGTTCCTAGAGATCCTCCTCGAGAAACGTGCGTTTTGCAGTCTTCCGGCAGCAAAATCGCCCGTCGGAGGTGCCCGGATCGCTCGGTTGACGGCCTTCGTCTCTCGTCTCCTATCTCTCTCTCTCTCCTTCTTGGATGTTGTGCAATACAATCTCCTCTCCCCCTCGGGCCGTCCGTGCTCTTCTTAGGTCATAGGACCACTTTACGGCTCCGAAAAAGCTCAACCCTCGGATTAAAACGCTCCGTTTTAGTGCTGAAAATCGCCAGATCCCGACGCTGTCGATAGTATCGACCCCAAGGTCGATGGTATAGACCATGGGACAGGTTATTCCTTCCAAGATCGCGTTTTGGGGTTGCTTTTTGATGAAATGTCGATACTATCGACCTGGGGGTCGATAGTATCGACTCCGGACAATGCAAAAGTGCCTGAAAAAGTGCCGAAACATGTGTATAAGTCCGGGGATTATATAAAATCATATAAATATGATAAAAGAAGTATAATTTGATGCAAAAAGAGTTTAAGGGCCAACTATAGTGAATTATGCAAATATAATCAAGAAAATGACAAATACATGCATAAAACAGATATAAAATAAGCCTATAAAAGTGACTCAAAACCCATGCATCAGACACCATGTACACAAAGAAGATATGACCTTGGTGGATCCACCTGAAGGGGTAAAACCTATAGGGTACAATTGGGTTTTCAATATGAAGATCGACATGGACGGTAGTGTAGAAACCTATAAGAGCATATTGGTTGCAAAGGGTTTCAAACTAGTTCAAAGTGTTGAACATTATGAAATCTCTTCACCAGTTGCCATTGTTAAATCCATCAAGATCATGTTTTCTATTGTGGCTTAATATGACTATGAGATTTGGCAAAATGGATGTCAAAACCACACTCCTTAACAAGAATATTGTAGAGGATGTATACATGACACAACCTAAAGGTTTTATCAATCAATATAGTACAAATAAAGTTTATAAGCTACAAAGGTCTATCTAGGACTGATGCAAGAATCTCAGAGTTAGAATAATTGATTTGAGAAGATAGTCAAAGAGTTTGACTTTAGTCAAAATAAAGATAAAATTTCTGATTATAAAAGTTTAGTGGAAGCATATTTATAATCCACATGATGATGGGAATGACATCCTTATACTATAGATGTTAAAACCTATCTAAGAAAGTATCTACTCCATACAGGGTTTAGGCAAAGCATTCTATATGTTAGGAATCAAGATCTATAGAGATAGATCTAGAAAGCTTCTTGACTTAAGTAAGAACACATACATTGGCAAGGTGTTGAAGGGGTTCAACATGCATGACTCAATGAGAGAAAAAATTGTCCATGTTCCATGAAATTAGTCTCTCAGGAGCCTAGTATCCTGATTTTTTTGAAGAACTAGAAAATATGAGTAATATGTCATTAACATTCACAATTTGATCTATCATGTATGGAATGTTATGTACTCATCCCGTTGTCTTTATGTACTAGACATGACAAGTGGATATCTATCAGATCCTAGGGAAATCCAGTGAAGTGCCATAAAGAACATCCTTAAGTACTTGAGAAGCACTAAAAGAGTTATAATGATGCAAGCTACCAAAATGATAAAGTAGATCACAATCTAATTTGCGGTTCACCTTAAAATGAAGTTGTAACTTGGAAAAGTTTCGAGAAAGAAACAATTGATAATTCTACAATAGGAGTTGAGTATCTTAGTGTTATGAGCATAGAAGAGGATATTGTATGGATCAAGAAGTTCATTTATATGAACTTGTGGGAGGTTCTAAGCATTGATGACACAATCAAAATACTGTGACAACAATGGAGCTACTGGATAGGATAGGAATCCCAAATAGCATACTACAACAATTCCATCTCATACCAGATATTGTACAGTGAAGAAATGTGAATAGTTGCAAAGTATCATATGTGAAGCAAATGTTGCTAACCCGCTACAAAAAGCACTTGCATCAAAAATATGGTGGACATGTTAAGATCACTTGGAATGTGATTCGTGGGTGATTGTCTCTAAGTGTAAGTGCGAGTTTGCTTCTATGTATGCCCAGAGAGCCAATCATATGATGATTGAAATGGGGAATTAGATACTTGATTTTGATAATTATAAAGGTAATTACATCTATTATGTGTATCTCAATCATGAAATAATGACAGATGCATAGTAGATGTCTAAAGAAGGATGTTACTTGATGACATATATGTTGGTATGTATGCCCATAGAGACAAACATATGATGATTGGGATATGGCATTAGATACCTAATTTGATAATAATAAAGGAAAGCTTACAGTTTATTTTGTATATTTAGTTATGATATAATGAATAACATAATAAATTTCTAGAGAATCATATTACTCAATGACGTATGTATTCAAGTTACTATCCTTGTGGATGATATCATACATATGTTAAGAGTACATATACATGTACTAATTATGTCCCTGATCGATTGTTATTGTGGAAGATTGATAGATAATAATAACAAATAAGATCAGAGTGTGAGTTGGTTGATGACTAAATCTCATTAGTAATGATATGGCAATATCAAACCAAGCAGAGATACATATTAGAGAACAGTGTATTAGGCAGACCCACCGTAAGACTGACACATGAAAGTCATCATCATGGAAGTCAAAATTAGCTCTCACAGATGGTGGTGGTTATGGTTCTTAGACCTGAAATTACTGCACTCATCACATGTTGTTGGGTACACTTTGACATCATCAAACGCAATCCTGAAACATGGGTTGTTATAAAGGTGATGATTGGGTGACTTTGATACATGGGGATTGTCTGTGAGTGATAGATATGGGATTTTTCCCTTTGATAGGAGTATGATATCCAAGGCCTCTTGATTAATGAGACTGAGGAAAGTATGTCCATACACATGCGAGTCAATATGTGATATTGAGCTTATATATATCATGCATGTAGTCTGCTCTGGTTCAAGGAACAAGATTGAATAATAATGAGGATGACTGCTCCATGCCTCTAGTTCAATCTGGATATCAGTGACAAACGAACTATACAAACACTGTATAGAGATAGAGATCTCCACTTCAGGACCTGAGAAGAAGTAAGCTATAACTGTGCGGAGCAAGGGCTGCTACCTTTCTAGTTGAAAGTTGTCATTCATGGGCATATAATAGAATTAGTGAATTTCTATTATATACTTTCCATTAATGAAAATATTATATATTTTGTATGACAAGAACATTATGTTTCATCTTAAAAGATATGATCTTTTATGCCAATTCCCCATGTATCACAAACTATACTTGATAGTTGTAAAGACACATGTGCATGACATGTATATGGAATGACTTGATAACTCAAACAATGAATACCTATATCATTGTCATCTAGAGCACATAAATGATAAATGCATCTCTAGAATCCATATGATGGTTATCTAAACTCTTTTGGTTATTGAACCAATAGAGAATGCATGTCTTATTTATTGTGAAATGTGACAAAAGTATCTTCACTAGATGTACTGGGACAATGACTATTCCATTATCACTAGTACATACTGAAGTACATAGCCTTTTAGAATGAATGCTAAAGGTAGTTACAAGTACCTCACTATATTTACAGATGTGATCAATAGATATGATAATTTGTATTTAATGAAATACAAGTTTGGATCTTTTGAAGTGTTCAAGGAGATCATAAATGAAGTATGTAACTAACTTGGTAAAAGTATTAAGATACTTTAATATGAGCGATGTTGAAATGCATAAACTAAGAGTTTGAGGACCTTCTGGGAGATCATGATTGTATCATAATGAACTCCACTTGAAACATATTGATGTATTAGAAAGAAGGTATCACACCCTGTTAAGTCATGGTGTGATTATCAATTAAGATCTAGATAGTCTTACAATTTCTTTTGGGCACATGCTTAAGCACTAAACAATGTACCGTCTAAAATGGTTCAAAAGACACCATATGAGATATGGCATGGGAGGAGTCATGATGAGTCATTTTTGTAGTGATTAGAATTGAAGGTTTATATAAGAAAATAGTTTCTTAAAATGCTTTATCAACAAAATTACATGAATGTTATCTTGTTAAATACTACTTATATTCCAACCAAACCACAAAGTGTTTGTTGCTTGGATGGTTGGAATTCCTAAATGGAAATTAGTTCCAAAGGAATCACTGGGAGTAAAAGTAGAACTCAAAATCTTCGAGACAAATAAGAAAACATAGAACCTAAAGAGGTACAATAGGAACAAGGAGAATCACAAGTTGTTGTGGAATCCCAAGTTCCTTATGTAAACACAAAACTTATAGTTCTAGTAGAACACACCTTGAGTTTGAAATATTATGATATCTTATAACTCAAAAGGTGGCAAGTTGATCATAGAGATGAGTCAACAACCTACCTAGAAACTATTGAGGGATTAGAATATGTGAAATGGCTTGAGGCCATAAGATCAATGATGGACTCCGTGTACACCAGCAAGGTATGACCTTGTTGGATCCACCTGAAGGGGTAAAGCCCATTGGGTGAATTTGGGTCTTCGTAAGAAGACCAACATGGATGGGTAGATTAGTTGCAAAGAGATTCAAACAAGTTCAAGTTGTTGAACATGATGAAGTCTTTTCACCAATTACCATGGTTAAATCCATCTGGATCATGCTTGTTGTTGTAGCTTAGTATGACTGTGAGATTTGGCATTTGGATGATTAAAACTGCATTACTTTATTGTAATAATTAAGATGATGTGTATGTGACACAACCTAATGGTTTTATAAATCCATTAATGCAAATAAAGTCGATAAGATACAAAGGTCAATATGTGGATTGAAGCAAGTATCTCAGAGCTAAAATCTTCTATTTGATAAGACAATCAAAGGGTTTGAGTTGAGTTGGAATGAAGATAGAATTTGTGATTATAAAAGATTTAGTGGGAGCATATTAATATTCCACATTATGATGGGGAATGACGTCCTTATCCTGCATATGTTAAAACATGGCAAGGAAAGTACCTTCTTTATGAAGGTTTAGGTGAAGCATCCTATGTGACAGGGATTGAGGTCTATAGAGACAGATCTGGAAAGCTTCTTGACCTAAGAAAAAGCACATACACTGGCAAGATGTTGAAGGGTTCAACATGCAAGACTCAATGAGAGAAAACATGTCCATGTTTCATGGATTTAGTCTATCGGGAGCCTAGTGTCCTAATTTTTATGAAGAACGGGAACACATAGATAGATGTCATATGCATTTGCAATTGGATCTATCTTGAATGTAAAGTTATGTACTTATCCCGCTCTCGTATGTATTAGACATGACAAGAAGATATTCACTAATCTCATATGTATTGGAAATGACGAGAGGATATTCAGTCGTCTCATATGTATTTGACATGATGAGAAGATATATATATATACCTGCCTAGCAATCTTGTATGTATTGGACATGATGAGAAGGTATATGTCAGATACCAGTGAGAGTTACCAGACTACCATAAAAACATCCTTAGATGCTTGTGAAGCACTTAAAGGATTGGTTTCTTGGTTATGATAATAAGGAAGAGTTGGATGTATAGGGTTACACCCATGCAAGCTTCCAAAGTGACTAATTAATCACAATCTAAATTTATGTTTGACAAAAAATGAGAATTGTAAGCTAGAAAGGGTTCTTAGCTAATGAAAGTTGTTAAAATTTACAAAAGAATCAGAGTATCTCTATGTTATAAGAACAACAAAGGATATTGTATGGATCAAGAAATTCATACGGATGAACTTATGTGAGGTTCCAACCATTGATGACATAATAGAAATTGTCAACAATGAAGCTACTAGTTAGGCTGGGAATCTCAGATAGCATACTACGACACTTCCATCTCATATGAGTAGTTGTACAACGAAAAGATGTGAAAATTGCAAAATACTAACCAAAAGCAAACATTGCTAAACCTGTTATAAAAGCACTTGTGCAGCAGAAGCATGATAGTCATGTTAGGTCACTCAGGATGAGATTCATGGGAGATTGACTCTAAGTAGAAGTGGGAGTCTGTTGGTATGTATGCTCATAGAGCCAATCATATGATGATTGGGATATGGCATTAGATACCTAATTTGATAATAATAAAGGCAAGCTTCCAATTTATTTTGTATATTCAGTTATGAGATAATGAATACCATAATAAATGTCTAGAGAATCATATTAATCAATGACATATGCATTCAAGTTACTATCCTTGTAGATGAGATCATACATATTTTAAGAGTACATATACATATTCTCATTATGTCCCTGATCGAATGTTATTGAGGAAGGTTGATAGAAAAGAATAACACATAAGATCAGAGTGTGAGTTCGTTGATGACTAAATCTTATTAGTCATGATATCATAATGTCAAACCAAGCACACAGATACATGTTAGAGAATACTGTACCAGATAGACCCACCATGAGACTACCACATGGAAGTCATCATCATGGAAGTCATTCTCATCTCTCACAATGATGATGGTGGTTGTAGTTCTTAGACCTGAAATCAATGCACTTATCACATGTCATTGAGTACACTTTAACATCATCAAACCTAGTCTTGAAACATGAATTGTTATAAAGGTGATTATTGGGTGACTTTGACACATGGGGATTGACTGTGAGTGATAGATATGTGATTTGTCCCTCCGATAGGAGTATGATATCTAAGGCCTCTTGATTAGAGAGACTGAGAAAAGTATGGCCATACGAATGTGAGTTAATATGTCATATTGAGCTTACATATATCTCATACAGTCTCCTCTGGTTCAAGGAACAAGATTGAATAATAGTAAGGATGACTGCTCCATGCCTCTAGTTCAATCTGGATATCAGTGACAAAGGAACCATACAAACACTATAACACCATACACAAATTTTAGGTTGAAGTTTCTCCCCAACTTTCCATTTCAATTGGGTAGCAATGATGTGAGACTAGGCACCACTCATTGCTTGTGATGTCATAAGCTAGTTATGGACATTCATTGCCAATGTGATATGGAACCTATAGGGTCACACACATAGGAACTCATACAGAAGAGGAGTTTGATCTTGAATGATGATTGAATTGTTTACTCAAGTGTTTAGGTATTTCAATTCATGCAACATATCATCTAACTAGACTGCCAAACAATCAATTTCAGTGTTGAGACTGTCATTTTGAGTGTCAGGTTGATTTTATTGTACATTGGTTGGAATTGTGTCTGACCTGGGCTGCAAGACATCCGTCTTGCTTGTGCAAAATAACCGTTTGTCCTGATGCAAGATTCCCATCTCAGTTGCACCAAACGATCGTCTGGCTTGGTGTGAGATGCCCATCTCAGTTGCACCAAATGCCTATTTTAGGGGTGCAGTTTGATTGCACAAAGGATTGGTGCTAAAGTCAAGTTGAGTACTAATTGGAATTGAATTGCCAACATATGTGCAAAAATGGAAGGTGTGAAACAACAATCTCACTGGGCGAGATGACCGTTTTAGTGCACATGTGTTGTGAAACTTCTAGAATTGTTGCGAAAATTCATGATCTCCCAATCCTTTCCAATCTCCCTTTAGTCCTGCATTGGCTGGGGATTGGGAACTCAGACCCTAACCCCTCCTATATATAGAGG
Organism: Alisma plantago-aquatica; assembly: GCA_963693085.1. Classification (NCBI taxonomy): domain Eukaryota; kingdom Viridiplantae; phylum Streptophyta; class Magnoliopsida; order Alismatales; family Alismataceae; genus Alisma; species Alisma plantago-aquatica. The sequence continues at coordinate 256,410,335 of OY856412.1, forward strand.
GGTACTAGGGGCTTCCTAGAACATAACTACTACACACACAATTGAGAATTAGTTGATATGAAAATTGTTGTCCTCTCTGGTTGTGGTAACCATGAGAGCCGAGGCAAGTCCTACCCGACTAGGGAGGGATAGAAATGGGAGAGAAACAACTGAGGATCATTGTTCTGGGAGAGCATGTTGGTGACTAGTACACCAACATGAGGGACAACTCCTTCATGACCATTCTTACAGGATGGCAAGAGCTCTAATTGGTCTGTGTGAACTACTCTAGAGGCAGGAGTCCTTTAGCTGGTGCTAGGATGGCAACATCAACTCGTAGTCTGTGGTGAGATTTGAGCAACCGCTGCAGTAGTTTTTGGAGTCTGATGTCCATGGAGGAGCAGCCAGATGACCCCGAGTGCATCCAGGAGCTACACAGACACCGTCCAAGACTAAGTGCACATATACATCGACGAGGATTGTTTCTAGACTTGTTCCAGGACTAGGTATTTCTTCATGAAACCATCATTCCCATTGCATAGTTATTGACGCAATCTGCTGGTTAATGGGAAATATGTCAGTAAATTCTTTTGTTTCTGCCACCTATCTGATGTCGTATTTCCCTACAATATCTCCTCAAATTGAGGACCCAACCAATGAGGTCATATGTACGATAAGAGTACATTATTTCTTGTTATGTCCCTAGTCTGATATTAATGAGGAAGAAAAATAGATAATAATACATAAAACTAGAGTGTGTGTTAGTTGATGATAGAATCTCATCTGCCATTATATACAATATCAAACAAAACACATTGGTACTTCTTAGAGAACACAATTCCAGACAGACCCACCTTGATGCATGTATTCCATGGAATGGTAGTCAGAATTAGCTCTGATTGTGATAGTGGTGATTGTGGTTCTTAGACCTGACATCACTAAAAGATCTAGAGGGGGGTGAATAGAGCTTTTTGGAACTTTATATTTAATTGAAAGCTTAAAATAAAGAATGAGGAGGAAAAAAGGAAGACACTTTGATGTAGAGTGGTTCCTGTTGGTATATATGCCCATAAAGCCATCCCGAGCGATTGCATGGAATCGAATATTAATTAATCAATTCATGTGATTATTTGGTTAATTAATTAATTCCAAAATATTCTAATTAATCCACGAGCATTTTAATCAACGCAGTGTTTCTATTTACTGATGGGTTTAAGAAACCCTACTTCCTTTCATCTCCTATTTAAAGGGCCTTGACGGCCGATATCTATATAAGATATTAGAGAGGCTTTTCAGTTTATTCTCACGTATGTAAACCCTAGCCGTCACCGTCCTCAGGAGAGAAAGGAGAGCACCGCGACGCTAGCACACCGCCACACATAGACGACTCCTTCCCTCCGGCTTAGGAAGTGCGACGTGGAGTTCCAGTCCATCAGTGTGGACGAAGTAGAGACACATACACTGAGATGCCTGCGTTTGGAGGACATCTACAACCATATATACATGCTACGAGTGGCGTACATCACCACATAAAAGGAGTTCCGCCAAATCTTCCTGCGACACACTCAGTGAATGGGAGAGAAGTTCCATCCATGTAGGCCAGTAACGTTGCACACCATCGTGCAACGAGACATCGTCAGACTTGCTTCATGAAAAGGTATATCCCGCAAACACTCCTTCCGAATACGATGTTGTTGACGAGATCCTATTTTGGGTTGCAAGGAATTTTTTTTGTTGCTTCCGCCGCACATGTTTTCTCCACAAAACCCAATAGTGGTATCATAGCAGCGTCGATCTATGACATATTTGGATTCATTTCAATATGATCAAATAACTGTATACTATTTTCTATGTTGCATATGATGCGAATTAAAACTGCTAATGTGCAAATCTAAACCTAATTCCACATACCCGCACAGGGGCGCTGCCCCTGTGTACCCTGCATAGTCTGTGTGGAAGTCAAAAATTTATTTAATGGGGAATGTCCCACATTAAAAAGTACTACAATTTTAATGTATATACGTATATGTAGATATACCTATGATATCATACACGTCACCTTTAAAATCTATTTTATGTGGTGATTTCATGCACAATTATGGACTAGAATCCCCTTTTTTGGATGTTGTGAATGAATGTGGTTGTGAATCTTATGGGCATGTTTGTTTGACAATTATATGGATGTATAATGGTTGTACGTGGATCTTTTATATAAAGTATTCAACTTGCATGTCGAGCCTCATCTCTTATTTCAAAATGTAATTAATTCTTTTCCTTTATATTTGTACTCATATGATGTAATAGAGATAGGATTAGTTTTAGTCTTTGTAAACTTGATGTATGGAGGCCACTTGAAGATCCAACTCTAAGGAGTGTCCATGGAGAAGCACCATGAAGATCGAATTCCAAGAAGCAACCTGAAGATTCAACTCCAAGGAGTGTCCATGGAGAAGCAACATGAAGATCCAATTCCAAGAAGCAACTTGAAGTTCCAACCTCACGGAGCATCCATGAAGTTGTTCAATGTAATGCTGATCCTTATAGGTTGATTCATAGGTACTATTGCATGAGATGCATAAGACCATATGTGGACTGTAATCCTTTGTTTCTCCAAATTATTACAATAGTATGGCCATAACTGGTGTATTTATGTTTGTGATTGCATGTCTACCATTTGTGGTTGTGGATATAGTAGTATATGATACACACTATAAGTATGTGGTGTTTTGATATGTATATGTATTAATAAAACCCCTCAATTAATAATATTAAGTTTTAGTTCCTTCCATAAAGCAGCACACATGAAAATCTTGATCGACTATGTGTGGGCACGCCTCCGTGTGGTACACTGTCTATCTCGTGGAAGTGTGGTGGTGGGTGTGTGGGTCTACCTCCGCAGGGTGCACACTCATCGTGTTGTCTTATGGGTTGGACTTAACTAGGGAACCTTGATAGGATCAAGTACCTAGAGGCACACAGATGCATCATGATAAGGAGTTATGCATGATCATCTAATCCAAGAGTTGCATATGATGCAATTGGCAAAAGTTTCCTACCTTAGTATTTGGTCTTTGACACCGACGTTGGCTGGGCATTGATCCAATTATTTTGGATCTTGCCTCACTAGAAGGTTGTACGTTGCAATCTTCCGATTTGATAGTGAGGGCTATCAATGTGAATAAAATAGTGGGAGCATAATTAATTAAAGGCCTAATTCATCTCATTTATCAAATCTTTACAAGTCAAAATGTTTTGGACTAAATGCAAACTTTTTCTTTTGTAGAAATCAAATGGCAAACAACACTCACACTTTCTCATTGCAATCAGTCCTTGAGAAGGACAAACTTACTAGAACCAACTTTCAAAACTGGTTTAGGATGCTGAGAATTGTTCTCACGCATGAGCGTAAGCTCTATGTCCTTGAAACACCAGAGCCAACGAAACCCACATCAAATGCGCCCAAGGCTGAAAAGGATTTTTACAAGAAGCACCTTGATGATGTCGTGGATGTCAAGTGCCTGATGTTGTGCTCAATGAACTATGAGTTGCAAAAGCATCATGAGAACATGAATGTCATGGAGATGGTAACACATCTTAAGAACATGTATCAGCATCAAGCAAGACAAGACAAATATGATGTCTCCAAGACTTTGTTTAGGAGCAAGATGAAAGAGGGAGACTCAGTTGGCACCCATATACTCACTTTGATTGGGTACATGGAAATCCTATCCAAGATGGGATTTCCCCTAGGTCAAGTGTTGTCCACTGATGTGATTCTACAATTGTTTCCTGAATCATATAGTCATTTTGTCATGAACTACAACATGAACAATATTGACAAGCCGTTGTCAGAATTGTTGGGCATGTTGAGGATTGCTGAAGCACATATGAAGAAAGACAAGCCCAAGTCTGTGATGATGACCAGCAAGACAAAGGGAAAGTTAAAAGGCAAAGGCAAGGCTAATAAAGGTTCTAAATTCGGGCAGAAAACAAAGTCATCCACGCTCAAAGCTAAAGGTGGGATCTCCAAAGAAGGTAGTTGTCACCATTATCACCAGGCTGGACATTGGAAAAGAAACTGTCCTCTCTACCTGGAGGAACTGAGGAAGAAGAAGCAGGGGATAGATATCTCCACTTCTGGTATATACATTACTGAGATAAACTTAAGTACTTCTTCATCATGGGTATTGGATACCAGATGTGGATCTCACATATGTTCTAATATGAAGGATCTGATAAGAAGTAAGACTTTACGAAAGGACCAAGTCAAGCTGTGGGTCACTAATGGAGAAAGAGTTGCTGCCAATGCAGTTGGAGGTATTAGTTTATCTTTGCCTATGGGCCTTGTAATAAAATTAGAGAATTGCTATTACGTACCTTCCATTAATAGAAATATTATTTCTGTATCTTGTATGGATAAGAGTGGATTTGAATTTCACATTAAGAATGGAATGATTTCTATTTCTAAAGATGAGATCTTTTATGGAAATGCCCCTATGTCTTATGGTATCTACTTGTTAGAACTTGAGAATAGCATATACAATGTAAATACTAAAAGGCTAAAACTTGACAACTCAAAGAAAACATACTTATGACATTGTCGTCTTGGGCACATAAATGAGAAGCACATATCTAGACTCCATAATGATGGTTATCTATACTCTTTTGATTTTAAATCATTAGAGACATGTGAGGCATGTTTAATAGGGAAGATGACCAAGACTCCCTTCACTGGACATAGTGAGAGAGCCAGTGATCTACTAGGGCTCATACATATTGATGTATGTGGATCTTTTAGATCAAATCCTAGAGGAGGCTATCAAAACTTCATTACCTTCACTGATGACCTGAGTAGGTATGGCTATGTATATATTATGAAATACAATTCAGAAACTCTTGAAATGTTCAAGACTTTCATGAATGAAGTAGAGAAGCAACTTGGTAAGAGTATTAAAGCACTCCATTCAGATCGAGGTGGCGAATACTTAAGCCAAGAGTTTGAGGACCTTCTGAGAGACCATGGTATTGTATCACAATGGACTCCACCTGGTACGCCACAACATAATGGTGTGTCAGAAAGAAGGAATCATACATTATTAGACATGGTACGATCAATGATGAGTTCAGCTAATATTCCAATATCGTTCTGGGGATATGCTCTTAAAACCACAATGTTTACACTTAACCACGTACCTTCCAAATCGGTTCAAAAGACACCATATGAGATATGAAATGGGAATCGTCCCAATTTGTCTATGTTAAAGATTTGGGGATGTGAAGCTTATGTTAGGAAACAATTTCCTGTAAAGCTTGGACCCAAATCTGAAAAATGCTATTTTGTTGGATACCCCAAGGAAACTCGGGGATACTACTTCTACACACCAACTGACAACAAAGTGTTTGTTGCTAGGACTGCTATATTTCTTGAAAAGGAATTTATTTCCAAAGGGATTAGTGGGAGGAATGTAGAGCTCAAAGAAGTTCAAGACCAATAAGAAAGAAAAGAACCTGAGGCGATACATGAGGAACATAAAGACTCACAAACTGTTGTGGAATTTCAAGTTCCAAATGTAACACATGAACCTCGTAGGTTTTAGTAGGACACGACTTGAGCCTAAGAGATTTGGATTTCTCGTGACTCAAGACAGTGATGAACTGGGCATAGCAGATGAACCAACTTCCTATCTAGAAGCTACTAAGGGACCAAAATCTGAGAAATGGCTTAAAGCCATGAGATCTGAGATGGAATCCATGTACACCAACACGGTATGAACCTTGGTGGATCCACCCGAAGGGGTAAAACCCATAGGGTGCAAGTGGGTCTTCAAGAAGAAGACTGACATGGATGGAAATGTTCAAACCTATAAAGGTAGATTGGTTGTGAAAGGATTCCGTCAAATTCAAGGTGTTGATTATGATGAGACCTTCTCACCAGTTGCCATGGTTAAATCCATCAGGATCATGCTTTCCATTATAGCTTATCATGACTATGAGATTTGGCAGATGGATGTTTAAACAACATTCTTTAATGGGAATTTACTCGAGGATGTGTACATGACACAACCTGAGATTTTTATTGATCCGAAGGAAGCCAATAAAGTTTGTAAGCTACAAAGTCAATCTATGGATTGAAGCAAACATCTCAGAGCTAGAATCTACGTTTTGACAAAGTAGTCAAAAAGTTTGGCTTTAGTCAAAACGAAGATGAACCTTGTGTTTACAAAAAGGTTAGTGGGAGCACAGTCATATTTCTCGTATTGTATGTGGATGACATACTATTGATGGGAAATGACATCCCTACTCTTTAGATAGTAAAAGGTTGGCTAGGGAATACCTTCTCTCTGAAGGATTTAGGTGAAGCATCCTATATACTAGGAATCAAGATCTATAGAGATAGATCTAGAAGGATTCTAGGATTAAGCCAGAGCACATACATTAACAAGGTGCTAAAGAGGTTTATCATGGAGGGTTCTAAGAGAGGTAACTTTCCCATGTCCCATGGGGTTACGATCTCTAAATCCCAATGTCCTAGTTCTGGTGATGAATGGGCGCGCATGAGTAAGATTCCATATGCATCAACAATTGGATCTATCATGTACGCAATGTTATGTACTCATCCTGATGTGTCGTATGCTTTGAGCATGACGAGCTGGTATCAGTCAGATCCAGGTGAATGTCACTGGACAGTCGTAAAGAACATCCTAAAGTACTCAAGAATGACTAAGGATCAATTCTAAGTATACAGTGGTGAGGAAGAGCTCGTGGTAAAGGGTTACACCAATGCTAGCTTTCAAACTGACAAAGATGACTATTGATCGCAATCTAGATTTCTGTTTTACCTGAACAACGGAGCTGTGAGCTGGAAGAGTTCCAAGCAAGAGACGGTTGTGGATTCTACAATAGAGGCCGAATATATTGCCACATATAATGCTACAAAGGAAGCTGTGTGGATCAAGAAGTTCATTTCTGAACTTGGAGTGGTTCCAAGCGCTATTGTTGCAGTTGAATTGTTTTGTGACAACAACAGACAATTGTACAGGCTAAAGAACCGATATCGCACCAACGTTCCAAACATATTCTATGGAGGTTCCATCTCATACGAGAGATCATACAGTGAGGAGATGTGAAGATTTGCAGAGTACCTACAGAAAGCAATGTGGCAGACCCGCTCACAAAAGCACTTTCACAGTAGAAACATGACGAACATGTTCGATCACTTGGATTGAGATTCATGAGTGATTTGGTATAAGTGCAAGTAGGAATCTGTTGGTATGTATGCCCATAGTGACTATCATTTGATGATTGTAATATGATACTATGCAAATGATTTGTAATACTACATTGATCATATCAATAAAGGCAAGTTTCCAATCTATATGTTTATGTTTTATATTGTGAGATGGCCATAAAGCTTATAGATGTGTATAGAATAATATACTCAATGACATATGTCTTCGGGTTGATGACCTGAACAGTGAGATCATATGTATGCTAAGAGTATGCATTCTTGTTTTGTCCCTAATCGGTGGTTATTGTGGAAATATCCATAGACATCAATAACACATAAGATTAGAATGTATATTGGTTGATGGAAGAATATCATTATACATGATTATGGAGATTTCAAACCAAATACATAGATACATGTTAGAGAATAGTGTATCAGACAGACCCACCTTAAGAGTGACACATGGATACCATGATTGGTAGTTAGAGTCACATCTCATAATCATGGTGGTGATTGTGGTTCTTAGACATGAAGTCACTACACTTATCACATGTCATTCGGTGTACGTTGACATCATCCAATGTGTTACTGAATAAGTATTGCCATAAAGATGGTGCTTGGGTGCACTATGACACATGGGGATGACTGTGACTGATGTAGATGGAATTTTTCCTTCCTAGAGGAGTTTGATATTCCAGCCACTTGATAAGCGAGACTGAGAAATACATGGCCATGCTAATGTGAGTCAATATGTGATATTGAGCTTACATATATCTCAGACAATCTGCTCTAGTTCAAGGAAGATGGATTGAACGTTGAAAAGGATAACAGTTCCATGACTCGAGTTCAATCTAGATATCAACGATAAAGGAACTATAAAATAACTGCAACACTAGTCATGAATGATAGGTTAAGTTATTCTCCAACTTCTCCAATTACTTGGGTGGCAAGGAAGTCTTTCTAGATACCAATCATTGCTTGTGAAATCATAATATGATTATGGATATCACTAACAACGTAATTTGGAGCCTACTGGGTCACATGCATAGGATGTGTTGGAATAGGAGTATAATTGTAGATTTGATTGGAATTTCTCTGAATCACATTGATTACTAAAATGTTTATGTAATCGATTAGAATAATATTGGAGTGACTGGATCTAAGTGCAAGTGGGAGTTTGTTGGTATATATGCCCATAGAGCCATCCCGAGTGATTGCATAAAGTCAGATATTATTTAATCAATTAATGTGATTATTTGGTTAATTAATTAATTCCAGAATATTCTAATTAATCCACGAGTGTTTTAATTAACGTAGTGTTTCTATTTACCGATGGGTTTAGGAAACCCTTCTTCCTTTCATCTCCTATTTAAAGGTGTTTGACAGCCGATATCTATATAATATATTAGAGAGGCTTTTCAGTTTACACTCACGTACGTAAACCCTAGCTGTCACCATCCTCAGGAGAGAAAGGAGAGCACCGTGACACTAGCACACCGCCGTACAAAGATGACTCCTTCCCATCGGATTAGGAAGCATGACATGGAGTTCTAGTCTATCTGCGTGGATGAAGTAGAGACGTACATGCTGAGATGCCTATGTTCGGAGGACATCTATGACCATTCATACGTGCTACGAGTGGCGTACATCACCACACGAAAGGAGCACCATCAGATCTTTCTGCGACACACTCAACAAATAGGAGAGAAGTTTCGTCTGTGTAGGCCAGCAACATTGCACACCATCATGCAGCGAGACATCGCCGGACTTGCTCCGTGATAAGGTATATCCTGCAAACAATCCTTCTGAATACGTTGTTGTTGACGAGATCCTATTTCGGGTTGAGTGGAATTTTTTTGTTGCTTCCGCCACGCATGTTTTCTCCACAAAACCCAACAATTCCAACCTTTGAATCAAAGGTTGTCAATCCACTACGCAATTGTCTCCAATTGGGATTTTAAAAAGTGATTAATTTTATTTACCTATCAAGGATGTTACATTAAAATACAATCACATTCCTTGAAGTAGCCTTCACCTACAAGTAGCCTCAACCTTCTTGAAGTAGCCTTCTTGAAGTAACCTCAAGCCCTTAGAGCATCCTTCACCTCCTTGAAGTAACTCCACCACCTTGAGATTGCCTTTGCCTAGAAGTATCTCCAACCTCCTTTGAAGTAGCGTTCTTGAAGTAATCACAAACACACCTTGGAGAAGCCTTCACCTCCTTGAAGTAGCTCCAATCAAGCTCCCTCAGGCAACCTCCACAACTTGGAGCAGCCAAGGAGCACATGTAGCATAACCTATGAATGGAGATTGGGAGAGAGGAAGTACACCAATGGAGTATTGCGCTTTGATCCTATAACAAGCGTTAGACCCCTCAAACCACTAAGGATGGACATTTCTTGGATGGTGTCTAAGAGGCTATGGCTATAGGAAACAAACTTGGAGCTTAAAGAATAATATAGAAGTGTTGATCATTGGAATGCATTCTCAAGTGTAGCCTATGTGCTTTAGGTGTCCTAAGGTGTATCCTATTTATGGGAATGGTTTGCAAGTTTCTAGAAATGTTTTAGGTAGTCTCTAGATTGTTCTTAGTGCTTAACTAGCTATTAGGTAGAAAGCAGTTGGATAACAATGGCTAGTTTGTTCAAGTTTGGAACAACAATCCAGAACCCTACTCGGTCGACACGTTTCTCAACCAACCATGTCTCAGTTGAGCTTTTCTTTGATTGAGCCTGGGTTGATTGCAAATGTGTACCAACTTCTATTTCCAACTTCCAACTACTTAGTCTAACAGTTATATGCTTTGGACCGAGGTTAGGTCGGTCGACCATATTCTCGTCCGAAACACGTTTTAGAGCACAAATGTATAAGATTTTGACAACTGCTCAATATGTTTGACCGAGGTGGTTTTTAGTTGACAAAAATTTCGACTGAGGGTGTCTCAGTTGAGTAGTTTCTCGAGCAAGGGTGTTCCTATTTTAGGTTTTTGAACCATCTATTAAATGTGTGTTCTAATGGATGATAATGACTCTATCTCTAGGGGGATCCTAACTAAGGGTTATGGGTGGATAGAGAAGACATAACACTTGATTTACATAATATCTAAGTACTTGTACATTATATCTTTGTAAAAGTATTTATATTGAGTACAATCATGAATATGTAAACATTTGAGTGCATTCATCTTCAATTTGTATTGATCTTCTATTATCCACTTAGTATGATCTCCTTATTTTCTTGAACCCTAAAATACTCGAGTAGCATATTATATCCACATAAATGAAATGTTTGTCATAATCAAAACAAAGGGTATGTTAATGTCCAATTTAGCCAACAATTTCCCCCTTTTTGAATATGACAAACATTCCTAAAATATAAGCAAAAATATTGAAATGAGATGAGTTCCATACCTGTGATATACCTGAGATGAATAGATTCTCTTGTTCTTATAAAATGTGTGCTAATATACCTAAAGAGATATGGAACATGATATCCATATCTTAAGGTAATGTAGCACCAATTAATGTCAAGCCAAGGGATTATGAAACTCATGCAAATATTGTATTTTATTTCCCCCCCTTTGTCATTTAAAAAAGATAGCCATATTGTCATTTTCAACTAACCCCCCCTGAATGGAATACTCCCCCTAAATAAGACACAAGTTTTTAAAAACAAAGTGACAAAAAATGTCCAATGAAATCCACGATCCAAAACAAATATAATTTTTCAATGATTTTATTTTCATGAACAAGTGAACACAAACAAGCTCAATTTCATTGATAATAAAGTGATTACATAAATCTTAGTACTCACGACATGAGATAACAATTGACTTGAAAGAGTTCAAGATTACATCAAATTCAAGAGCTTTCCCATAAAGTGGAGTATCACCATAATACTTGACAAGTGTCTGCCAATCAAGTGCACCTGTCTTTATTAGAGCATATGCTTCCAGAAATGTAGGTGCCCAATCAAATCGGAAATGAGGAGCTATGTCTTGAAGTTGCATTGGTGAATATTGGGTATGCCTAAGATCATTTGATGGTGGTGGTGGAACTTGATTGTATTATATGTAAGTATTGAAAGGATAGATGCTTCAGGGATATTGTGCATAAGGGTAAGTGTCGCGAACTCTAGTAGATAAGGCTTGCATCCTTTGGTTTAGATAGGCCATAACATGGTGGTTGTAGTATAGATGTATCCCAATTTGGTAAGTGGCTCCTTTGAGATTGGAAACATCATTTGTAAGGTTGTCTATTGAATATCTAGGAGGAGTAGGAGGTGGAGGATTTGCTTCAGTGTATGTTTCTCCTTCAGTCCTAGCTCTTTTGTGCCCAAAGTCAATCCCCATTTTATCAACACAATTGTGTGTGATTATTTGGGGAGGTATATCACATTTGTAGCCTAAGTCTTCTATGTTTTTTCCACGAAAATGTTGTATGATTTGGCAAAAAAAATAGCATAAGGTGGGCTCCCAAAAATATCAAACATGTTGGAAAGGATAATGCGAATGAAGTTCATAGGAATACTTTCAAGTATGGCATACATAAGGCACATTCTAAATTGGGGAATTTCAGTTTTATTGGCTCTAGGATGAATATTATGGGTAATGATGAGATTCACTATCCTAGACTCAGGGGTTAAGGAGGTTGCATAATAGGTTCCCTATGTTCACGTGAAGAGGTGTTAGGAACAAAGATAGCCCTTTTGATATCACTACGACTAATGGTTTCTTCATTGGTTAGGTCTAAAAAATATCCATATTCTTCAACATTTATGTCTAGCATTTTGAGGATATCATTTTCAGAAAAGAGGAAGGATATACCATCAACCATGAAAGTGAAGGAGTAGGGGTCACTGAAGTCTCTAGTTAGGTTGGCATAGAATTCATTTACAGCTTGGGTAGTCCACAAACAAAAGGAGGGGATAAGAAATTCCTTCAGAATTTTGCACCTTGAAGAGTTTGGAGAGATCGAATGATGAACTCATTGAATTTCATCGGCCGTTGAGGAAGAGGAGACTTTGAGGTGAGCTTCAAGTAGCATTCTACAACATCAATGTCATTGATAATGCGTAATGTTGGAGTAAACGTGCATCCCTTCCTTGAAGAAACTTGCTTCTTCCCACCACGAGCTAAAGAGAAAGCCATGCAGATCAAAGAGTGGTGTAAGAAGATGTAGACATGATAAGGGGATGAATGTTGCTGGAAGATAACTCTAACAAATTCTAGAGAGGTGATGGAGAAGAGAGCACTTGAGTTGTGAAGAGAATGGGAAAATTTGTGTGCTATTTATAGAAAAATAGAACCTTACTCAGTCGACAAACTCATTGATCGAGCCCCCAATGACTCTCTTCTCCAACGACTCCTTAACAGCTAGATGGTCGAAGTTTTGAGTTCAAAACTTTTCACAACAGTCGACGACTCGGTCGAGGATTTTGTTGACCGAGGGACCTATGGGTAAAATATTTCGGTCAAGAAGTATCTAGAAATTTCTAATCTAAATTAGTCAATTGAGGGTCCCAACGAGTGATTCTCAGTTGAAAATATTGTCGATCAAGATCTTTTTCGGTCCAATATTTTGTCAACCAGATGTGATGCTGTGAGTAGTGTTGATTGTAATGAATTGAACTTGTCTAAGTGCTTGTTCATTAAATCATTAAGTGTATAATTTTATGATTGAAATAAAATCTCTTCAAATTAAAAGTGTTCTCAGGATTCTTGAGCAAATATAACATCTTCTAGAGGGGTAATAAGTAAATTCTTTCTATTATATTGAAATTGATCCAAAGGAAGCAGTTTTGTAAAAATATCAGCCAATTGTTCCTCTATATGAACATGATGGAGAGAGATATTATTCTTGGTAGTATGATCTCTCAAAAAATGATGTTTTATTTCAATATGTTTGGCACGACTGTGTAAAATAGGGTCATGAGCCAAGTTTATAACACTTGTGTTATCACAAAAAATTGGACTAGAGGAAAATGGAAAACCATAATAATTCAAAACTTGTTGCATATAAAGAACTTGAGGACAACATGAGCCTACAACAACATATTTAGCTTCAGTGGTAGATAAGGCAACTGTATATGGTTTCTTACTAAACCAAGATACTAAGGCTCTTCCTAGCAAGAAACAACCAGCACTTGTGCTCATTCGATCAAGACAAAAACCAGCATAATTGACATCAGTGTAAGCTTTCAAATCCAATGATTGACCATTAGGATACCACAATCCATACTTGATAATTCTGGTAACATATCTTAAAATTATTTTGATCTTGAAAATGAGAGTGCATCAGTTTTGATTGAAATCTAGCACAAAGTCCAACGACAAACATAATATGCGATCTAGATGTAGTCAAATATAATAAGATACCAATCATGGCCCTATATAAGGAATTATCAATGGATTCACCATCTTCATCCTTGTCAATTTTAGCAAAAGTGGCCATAGGTGTAGTAACATGTTTGCAATTTTCCATAGTGAACTTTTTTAAGAGTTCCTTAGTGTATTTCTCGTCTTAGAAAGATTCCAGCGGGGGTGTATTTTATTTATAAACCAAGAAAAAATGATAATTCACCCATGAGACTCATTTCAAATTCCTTTTGCATGATATCACTAAATTGATTACATAAGGAATCATTTGAAGCACCAAAGATAATATCATCAAAATATATATGAACAACTAGAAAATCTGATTCATATGTTTTGAAAAATAATGTGGAATCTGATTTTCCACTAGAGAAACCATTATCAAAGAGAAAACTCTTAATTCTTTTATACCAATTTCCGAGTGCTTATTTTAGACCATAAAGAGCTTTCTTAAGTTTACAAATGTGGTCAAGTTTGTTAGGAATTTCAAAACTAGGTGGTTGAGTAACATAAACTTCTTCGTCTATGATTCCATTTAAGAAATGACTTTCTACATCCATTTGAAAAAGTTTGATGTCTTTATGGACAGCTAGACCTAACAACATTCTAATTTCTTCAATTCTAGCTACATGTGCATAAGTTTCATAAAAGTCTATCCCTTCTTATTGATTATATGCTTGAGCAGCTAGTCTAGCTTTGTTTCTAACCACTTCGCCAGCTTCATTAAGTTTATTTCTAAAAACCCACTTAGTTCCAATGATGTTTTTGTCTTGAGGTCTAGGAACAAAGTCCCATACATTGTTTTTAGTGAATTGATTTAGCTCTTCTTGCATAGCCATTATCTAGTACTCATCTTTTAGATCCTCATTTATCTTCTTAGGTTCAACAACTGATACAAAAGCCATGTTTTTAACATCTCTGAATGGCGATCAAGTTTTTACTTTTTCAAAAGATTTCCTATGATTAAGTCTTGAGGATGATATCTAATCATTCTAGGAATAGGTTGTTGCATCTCATCATTATGTTGTTCATTTTTAGAATTTTCATCATCTTTTGTTGATATAGATGGATCCCCAATTTGATGTGTAATATCATTCAAGTTTTCATTCTTAATTTCATTATCAACACTTTGTGTTGTTATTTCATGAAATATTATATGAATTAATTCCTCAACTTTTCTATAAATAGTGTTGTAGATTCTAAATGCCTTACTAGAAGTTGAGTAATCTAAGAAGAATCCTTTCTGTGATTTAGGGTCAAATTTGTATCTATCATACTTTGTGTTCAAGATGTAACAAGGTGTACCATTGATATGAAAGTAGTTAACTCTAGGTTTCTCGTTAAAAATGAGTACATAAGGAGTTAATATTAAGATGAGAGTGAATTGACACACAGTTTAATACATAGCATGTTGTATTTACTACTTCATCCCAAAAGGTTTTAGGTGTATTATGTTCCAATAACATTGTTCTAGCCATTTCTTATAAGCACTGATTTTTCCGTTCTACTATCCTATTTTGTTGAGGGGTATATGGGGCTGAAAAATTATGAGTATACCCTTAGGATGTACAAAATTCTTCAAATATGTGATTTTCAAACTCCCCGCCATGATCACTCATATTGGTTCATGTTTTGTTTTGTATTTGATTTTCAATCTTAGAGAAAAATTGAATGAATTTCTAATAGTGTCATCTTTTATTGAGAGAAAATGAACCCAAGTATATCTAATATAATCATCAACAATGACAAAGCAATATCTTTTACCACTAATATATTGAGTCCTCATGGGACCAAATAAATCCATGTGAATAAGTTCTAATGATCTAGTAGTGCTAAGCAAGACTTTAGATTTGAAAGAAGTTTTATTTTGCTTGCCCGGAGTACATGATTCACATTTTTTAGGTTTATCAAAGGAAAGTTTATGTAAACCATAAACAAGATCATATAATCAACTTTTTGATAACATGTTATCTTGCACGACCTAGTTTTCTATGCCATAATTATAAGGATTCATCATTTGCAAGAAGACATTTTCCAACAATGGCTTTCATAGAGTTAGGTGTAATTATATAAAGGTTTACTATTCTTTTTCCTTCACAAACAACCTCATTAGTGTTTGCTATATGTAGCCTACAACAAGATTTGTTAAATAGAACATCATAGCCACTATTACACAATTGACTACACGAATCAATTTGTGATGCAGTCCATCTACAAGTAGCACATTTTTTATTTGAAGGTTTGTACCAACATTACCTATCCGAATAATTTTACCTTTGGTGTTATCTCTTAATGTGACTATTGCACTCTTATTTTCTTCAAGTGTATCGAAATCCTCTTTGTTTCCAGTCATGTGTTTGGAACAACCACTATCAACCACCCAATCATGCAAAATAGGTAGAGTTTGGTACCCATGTGGTGGTCCTTTTGGTTAGGAGCATTAATTAAAACATTTCAAGTTTTAGAATAGCTTAATATGAAGAGTTCTTTACAGTTTTAAAGCACCAAAGTTAAATGTAAACATATGTTTTTAATTTCAATAAATAGTTCTTGATAGAACTATCCTTGGTCGAATGTTTCTTTGACAGGAAGAGTTCTCAGTCGAACTATTTGTCGACCTGGAAGATTTGTCAATAAATACAAGTTTTGACAGAACTCCCTTTGGTTGATTATTTATTTGACTTGAAGAGGTCTCAGTCGAGATCGTTGTCGACCGAGATGAATTTCTATGTAAATAGTAAGTTTATCATTTTCAATGCAACCAAATCATACAAGAATATACAAATATAAATCTTATTTTCATTGAGACATGACATTGTAGATTTCAAATTGAAGTTTAGGTCAAATCTCAAATAAATGTAACATATCTCTAAGTTTGTGATTTTGGAACCCAACCCAAATCTTTGTCCTTATTTTTCTCATAATCTCACAAAAATGGATAATGTCCAAGACGTAAACAATAATGACAACAAATGAAATCAATTTCATTTCTCTTCTTAGCATTATAGTCACGAGCAAGATTCTTTTTAGGTACATACGTGACTTTGGTTTTAGGTACTTGAGTCTTTCTAGATTTAGGTTTTTGATAGATTTATCTTTGGGTACATAACCTAGGCCTCCCTTTCCAGTTTGATCAGTTGAGCTTTCTAAGATTTTGTCAAGAATATAATTATTTTTCAAGCTATTAATATCTTTTTGCAACTTAGCAATTTCATCCATTTTCCTTTTAATGTCAAACTTGTCTTGATTCAAGATAGATAACAAGATGTCTCTTTCTTTGACAATAACATCATAATCCAAACGAGTGCATAGAATAGGTTGAGTTTGAAGATTATTTATCTTGACAAGCAATTCAGCCTTTTCTTGAGAAAGAAGACTATAGTTAGTTTCTAGAGCAAGCAACTTGATAATGCAATCATAAATAGATGATTTCCAGGTATCTTTTTCAGATATAAGACTTTCATTTTTAGAAGAGAGTACATACAATTTAGCATGCAAATCATCATTTATTTTTGTAAGCTTCTTCAATTTTTTCTTACATCAACATATTTATCATGTAGTTCTTAAAGACTAGTAACTAGATACTCTTTAGATAAATCAAGAATGATTACATCACTTGAGTCTTCATTTTCATCTTCCTAATCCATGAGACACTCCACCTCTTCTTCTCCACTTCTCCTATCATCCCTTGATTCATCCCAAGCTTCTTTGTAGGCTTTATCTCCCTTGTCTTTCTTTTTGAACGAAGATTTCTTCCCTTTCTTGGTCTTGGGGCATTCATTCTTTACATGTCCTTTTTTTTTCTACATTCAAAACACCTAAGAGAATAAGAGGAAGAAACACTAGAATTCTTGTAGATTTGTACCTTCTATATTTCTTACATTTACAATGAGTGCATCTTCTTCATCATCTCCTTCACTTGTTTCATTACTATCTTGAGTGATGACTTTTGATTGAACCTTGGTTGTAGCTTTTAATTCAATCTCCTTCCTTTTTATCTTTTGAAGTTTGGCCTCCAATCTTTCTTCTTCTTCAAGGGTGCTTCATGGGTCTCTAGATTTCCAATGAGTTGCTCCATCCTCATTGTGGTAAGGTCATTGGCTTCTTCAATGGTCGTCACCTTTGGCTTGTATTTTCGAGGCATGGATCTAAGGATCTTGGACATCTGGTCTTCCTCACTTATATACTTACCTAATGCACTTAAGCTCATAACAGTAGAATAAAACCTTGGATACAATTCACTAATAGACTCAGTAGGTTGCATACAGAATTGTTAAAACTTTTGTATAAACATGTTAATTTTGGTATTTTAACTTGAGTGGTACCTTCATGTGTAGTTGAAAGTTTATTCCATATTTCATAAGTTGTTTCACATGAAGATATCCTATTAAACTCACTAAAATAAATAGAGCAATATAATATGGTTACCACTTTTGCATTCAGTTGAACTTGTTTTACCGTATCAAGATTCCATGTTGCATATCTAGTAGTAGGAAATGCATAAGTTAAGGATACAATTCTCTAGAGTTTTAAGCTGATTCCTTGGAAGTAAAACTACATCCTTCTTTTCCAATAGGTATAGTTGCTTCCATCAAATGGTGGTGGCCAAGTCACATGAGTTCCTTCAAGGTTGAGGTTGCTAAGCAAATTGTCCCCCATTCTTTAAGACTTGTTAGGGCTCCTTGAAGACCTTCTCTGATGCCAATTTAAAGATCTAGAGGGGGAGGGTGAACAGAGATTTTTGTAATTTTATATTTAATTGGAAGTTTAAAATAAAGAAAAGAGGAGGAAATGGGGAAGACACTTCGATGTAGAGTGGTCGCAACCTTTGAATCAAAGGTTGTCAGTCCACTACCCAATTGTCTCCAATTGGAATTTTGAAAGTGATTAATTTTATTTACCTCTCAGGGATGTTACAATAAAATACAATCACCATCCTTGAAGTAGCCTTCACCTATAAGTAGCCTCAACCTTCTTGAAGTAACCTCAAGCCCTTACATAAGCCTTCACCTCCTTGAAGTAGCTCTACCACCTTGAGATAGCCTTCTCCTAGAAGTAGCTCCAACCTCCTTTGTAAGCAACCTTCTTGAAGTAATATCAAGCATGCCTTGGAGAAGCCTTCACCTCCTTGAAGTAGCTCTGATCAAGCTCCCTTAGGCAGCCTCCAGAACTTGGAGTAGCCAAGGAGCACATGTGACATAACCTATGATTGGAGATTGGGAGAAAGGAAGTAAACCAATGGAGTATTACAGTTTGATCCTATATCAAGTGTTAGACCTCTCAAACAACTAAGGATGGACGTTTCTTGGATGATGGCTAAGAGGCTATGGCTATAGGACATGAATTTGTTACTTAAAGAACAATATAGCAAGTGTTGCCCAACTTTATTGCTCACGAGAATGGATTTTCAACTGTAGCTTATGTGCTTTAGGCGTCTTAAGGCCTCTCCTATTTATAGGAATGGTTTGCAAGTGTCTAGGGACATTTTAGGGAGTCTCTAGATTGTTCTTAGTGCTTAACTAGATGTTATGTAGAAAGTAATTGGCTAGCAATGGCTTAGTTGTTTGAGCTTGGAAGAACAATCCAAAACCCTACTCAATCAGCAAGTTTGTCGACCGACCATGTCTTGGTCGATCTATTCTTCGATCGAGCCTAGGTTGATTGTAAATATGTACCAACGTCTATTTCCAACCTCTAACTTCCAACTACTTAGTCTAACAGTTATATGCCTTGGGCCGAGGTTAGGTTGTCGACCATATTCTCGATTGAAACACATTTTAGATAAAAAAATGTGTAATATTTTGACTAATTCTTAGTACGTTTGACCGAGGTGGTTCTCGGTCGACAAAAACTTTGACTGAGGGTGTCTCGATCGACTAGTTTCTCAACATAGGGTGTTCCTATTTTAGGTTTTTGAACCACCTATCAAATGTGTGTTCCAATGGATGATAATGACTCTATCTTTAGGGGGATCCCGACTAAGGGTTATGGGTGGATAGAGAAGACGTAACACAAGATTTACATAATTTCTTAGTACTTGTACATTATATCTTTGTACAAGTATTTACATTGAGTACAATCATGAATATATAAATATTTGAGCGCATTGATCTTCAATTATCCACTTAGTATGATCTCCTTATTTTCTTAAACCCTGAAATACTCAAGTAGCACGTTAGATCC
The DNA here is from genome assembly GCA_963693085.1 of Alisma plantago-aquatica. Taxonomy (NCBI): domain Eukaryota; kingdom Viridiplantae; phylum Streptophyta; class Magnoliopsida; order Alismatales; family Alismataceae; genus Alisma; species Alisma plantago-aquatica. The sequence goes on from OY856412.1 coordinate 256,430,098, forward strand.
ACAAGAATGAAATGTTTTTCATAATCAAAACACAGGGTATCCTAATGTCCAATTTAGCCAACAATCACTACACTTATCACATGTCATTCAATGTATTTTGACACCATCCAACGTAATAAGGGTTACCATAAAGGTGATGCTCAGGTACATTGTGACACATGGGGATTGATTGTGAGTGATGTAGATGGGATTTGTCCCTTATACAGATGATGATATCCTGGCCACTCGATAAGAGACACTGAGAAAGGCATGGCCATGCTCATGTGAATCAATATGTGATATTGAGCACACATGTATCTCAACATCTGCTCTAATTCAAAAAACATGGATTGAGCATTAAGAGGATGACGATTCCATGCCTTGACTTCAATTTGTAAAATACAAAGGAAATATATGATCACAATAACACTTATCACAGATTATAGGTTGAAGTTTTTCTCCAACTTTCCAATTACTTAGGTAGAAATGAAGTGTTACTACATACCGCTCATTGCTTGTGATTTCATAAATTGGTTATGGACATTCACTACCAATGTAACTTGGGACCATAGGGTCACACACATAGGATGCACCTGGAAAAGGAGTTTACTCATGAATATGGTTTAACTTGATCACTAAAGTGTTTAGTATTCAATTTAAACAACAATGGATGAAAATTGACTGACAAGATTGTGATCCGACTGGTACAAGTGTTGAACTGATTGATTTGTGTCAGGTTAATTTAAACTAAATTGGTTGAATGTTGTCTGACTGGTACATGAATTAACCAGTTCAGTTAGTGACTAACCAGTTCAAAGTCTGAAATGACTAGTTCAATTTGTGAAATGCCTGATTCAATGATCAATATGATTGAATCAAGGATTGATGTTGACATCATGTTGGGCATTGATCGAATATTGAAAGACATTATGATTGAAAATAAAAAAGCAAGTAAATTGACTGGTTGAAGTGTTAAATCATGTGAACTGACCGGTTGAATGGTGAACCGATTGGTTCATTGTTTGCATCTTCTAGAAAATTCATGAGAATCCATCTCTTAGACTCTCAGTTAATCTAGAAACCTTGACCCTAACTCCTATAAATAGAGGGGTAGTAAAGTTTTTTATAAGAACATAACACTCTTAGTCAAGTTTTTCCTCTCTAGTTGTGGTAAGTAGAGATCCCTAACAAGTCTTACCGACACAGAAAGGGAGAGACAACATGGGAGAGTGAATCAATGCTAGTACATTGACATTCAAAGGGACAACTCCTTCCCATTGGCTCTAGTATCACAATGTGGAGTTCCCGGTGGTCTGTTTGGACTACAAAGTGGTGTGGAGGCCATTTCTGACTGTTGAGAGGACATCGTGAACTGTCGTTCATGGTGCTACACCAAGAGGCCTCCGTCAACAACTGTCTGAGTGTTACTTGTAGAAGAAGCATACCACTGCAAGGGTAGTCACTAGACTTGCTCCAGGACCAGCTATACACCTAGTAACCTTACTTCCCAATCTATAGTTGTTGATGCGATCTTCTGTCTAAGGAGAATATGTAAAGATTTTTTTTGTTTTCGCTGCTAGATTTGTAGCCATATTTCCCGAATTTTTTTCCATTATCATGGAGTATTTCACACAGTTAATGTGGGAGGTAGAAAACAACAATGCGGTGAAGGTCTACTAACTACATGAGATGAAAGTTATGAGTCACTTAATTTTTATTGATGATGTCCTTGATTTGGTGGAAGCTAAGCCTAAGGTTCTACAAGAGCTAAAGAGTATTATTGACATGTTTGGGAAATAGATGGCCTATGTGTAAATACAAACAAGATGCAACTTTTTTAAAAGAATTGTCTGGAAATGTAGGAGAATGAAAGATGTTATATGAGTAAATATGGAAGAGCTACAAACAAAATACTTGGGATTCCCACTGGCAAGAGGCAACCTGATGGTGAGAGAGTTTGCTAGATGCAGTGATATGCTAAAGGAGATGTTGGGGAGATGGATAACACAAAAGATATCTTTGGTAGGATGCGTAGCTCTCATCAAATATGTTGTGGAAGGACTTCTGATATTTTTGGTAGAATAAGGAGAGAAACTATAAGAAGTGGGATCCCAAAGGGGAACCACATGCTACTAAAATCAAAACGCAACATCCAAACCAAACACCAACATAAAATTTTTCTCAAAAAGGGATGATAACCAATTTATTCAACATGAATGTATCAAAAAACCAAAGTAACAACAAAATTTATAGATGTATCTAACCATTACAAAGCTTGTTATCATTACTAGTCATTCACCACTCAGGGTGATATAAAGGAAAAGTTAACTAAACATAGGACTATTTGAGAATCACCTAACAACTTCAAGAAAGTCTCCCACAAGGTTTCATGTACACTTGTTGTGGTCCATGTTCACCTTGATTGTCTTCTCCTTGTCCAACACATGGGGTTGGAAGCATACCCCACAAAAGAAAGAGAAAAAATAACATCAACAAAAAGCTGGTGCGTGCATACTAAAATAGAGTTGAGAAATTTATGGAAATAAAGGACATCAAGTGAAGGATGCTTTTCATAGAAAAGAAAATGACTACCCAAAAAGGGCATAAAAGAACTTGATTTGAAAACAAGAAGTAACAAAATGAATTACTTGCCATAAATAATCAATAAAGTTGTGCCACATAAGCACATAGCATGAAATTATGACACATAACCCATCATCAATCTACATGCATGTGAGATAAACATATCACTAGAATAATATAAATGCAATGGCGGACAAGCCTCATAAACTTGGAACCTAATAGAGATTGGCACATAACCAAACTCCCAAATATATGAAGGTGGGCCAAGCCTCATAAACTTGAATCTCGGGTATGGGACACATAATCTCCAACCCAAAAATATAATAAGGGCACATAACCCAAAAACCAATACAATTACACTATCCTTGGGCAAGTCACATAACATCTTAATAGAGAGGCAAGTAAAAAGTATAGACAGATTTAAGAAGTAGTCACCACAAAAGACCAACATATACCTCCACCTCACTAGTGGGAAAAAAACATCACATGTCATCATATAGAATTCCATCATGAACAAAGCATATGAAAGAGACCAAGAGAATGTCCAAATATGATCACAAGATCACTACCAAATATAGTAGTTCACATGAACCATAATTTTCAAAAGAAAGAATATTGTGTAGGCTATTGTCAATAATACTAACATAACAAAAAAGTAGATTATTGCTCAAAAACTACAATAGACGATGCAAACATACATAAAAAAGAGGAAATAGAAATTGATCAATATAGAAATAATGTGGGATATGATAATACCTTACTAAAGAATCTAAACAGTCCAAAGACAGTCTTAGATCCAAGCCTAGGTTTCCAAAGCACCTATGATGCATATATGTAGATTTAGGGTTAGGTTTATATTAATTATTCAAAATCCTAAAAATTGCCTTTTTAATATTAGTGAATTAGGTTATCAAAACCAAGCCATGTGTTAGATTATCTTTTTCTGAGTTCAATACATATTTTAGTATATTTTTCGGACTTTTAAATATTAAGTTTTGAATTTTGCAAGTTATTATATAATTAGAAAAGTCCACAAAAAATCACATATTTTTAACATTAGATTTTGGCAACAAAACTAGTACCATTAGAAAGATCGTATTTTTCATAATTTACCAACTATTTATTTGTAATTTTTCCCCAATAGAAAAATAGTTATGAACTATAGAAATTTGACCAATAGGAAAAATAAAAAGGCCATACCAGCGTCTATCTCGTGAGAAACAAAGAGAGAGAGGGAGTAGGCCGCACGATCCTTGTTGGCCCAATTAGGGTTATCCAACTCGTCCGACCCCACAGATAGCTTATCAAGCCTCTCAGTGTGAAAAAGAAAAATAAGGCATGGTGAAATGACCATAATACACCTGGTGCGAAAAGTCAGATATAGAAGCAGTAGGAGGGTAAACAAGGGAATCACTCACGAGGATTATAACATATCAGATCTTGGACTCTACCCTAGAACTTTGACCTTTTGGGTTTGACCAAATAAGGTTGAGATTAGGATGATCCTAACTATCAAAAGCATGAATATATCACCCTGATGTAAACTAACATGCCACATAACTCATTTGGATAATAATAAGAAGATAAAAGACTCAATTGTCTAAGTAATATGATTAATGGGCCATTAGTGGTCCATAAGGCATATCTCACACAAAGAAATCTCAAAAGTGAAAATAAACTTCAAATTCATAATCTACACATCAAAATAAGCCTACATGTGAATTTTCATCTAATTTGAAAATCCTTGAAATAATATGTTAAGTTTAGGAGAGAGAAAATGCATACAAGACAAAAGTAGTAAATAAATATGATATATGACACCAAAATATGGAACTAATGCCAAATTCATATTCAACACATCAAAATTAACTTGTGGATGGAGTTTCACCTAATTTGGATAATCCCATTGTCATTAATGCGTGAAAAAAGAGAAAATAAAGTTTGGTTAATTAATGCATCTAAAATCTTCAAAAAGAAAATATAATTATAAAATCAGAATCTACATGCCTTAATTGGCCTCCGGGCAAAATTTCATGTAATTTGGATAACGTGTGCACCCTCAATTTAAGTTGGAAAGAAAACACATAATATTTATATGTCGCTTTACCTTGTATTCTGATTTCCTATAGTATTGGGATTTTATTTTATCATGCATATCAGATTTAATCTGATCAATTCATTTTGGTTGTGTGGTTATGATTTCTTCTTCTCCCTTTCCTTTTCTTCTCGCCCACACAAGCCTGGAGTAGGACTCTCCCCATTTTTCTTCCGATTTTCTCTGCCTTCCTTTTTCTCCTTTGCCTCCGTTTTCTCCTCCAACACGTTCCTCTCATCGCACCAAATGCAGGAAATTGTGATATATAATGGCCCTGTGTCCAAAAGGGGTTCTCGCAAAAACCTGGTTCCCTCTCCTCTGCTCTGTTCTTCGTCGTCATTGTGCAGGATGTGGGATTGACCTTCTACCAACCTTTTTATAAATCCCAGTCAACCCTCATCTTCTCTTGTGTCTCAGAACCCCATGTCGACGTCCAATTCTGTGAAAAATGGGTGCTTGGTCAGAGCTAGAGTCATCTTCAACCTTGGACCGCTGTTTGAGGGTAAGATCCAGGGAATACCTCAGCCAGATTCTGTTAAATATAAAAGATGGTTTTTAATAGAATAGAATGGATACAAAGACTGACGACCTCTCCTTTATATAGGAGAGGAGAGACGCCCTATTACTTAGGACCCAAGTAATCTAAACTAGACGGGCCGGAAGATAAAGGCCCACTAAACTAATTAGCCTATTTAACTAATAGACTAATATAGACACTTTAACACTCCCCCTCAAGCTGGAGCATGGGTGAAACACATGTCCAAGCTTGGAGAGTTACATGACTCGATAAAAAGAAATGATAAATAAAATATGAAGATAAATATCACTCCCATACAAAATATGTTACTCCCCCTGAAATAATATTCCCCCTGAATCATATGGTGATGATGACTCTGCAGGCTGAAGATACTCGAGCTTTGAAGGTCTTCCTTGAAGTGCATCTAAAATGAAGACATCTGAAGATACTCTGTAGGCTAAAGAATGGTCCTGATACTACAACAAGTCGCCACTGGAATACGTGCTTAACGCGGCACAAACGCGGACGGACGATCTGCTGCTTGATACGATGCAGGAACCATGAAACTTGGGGGCTTGACGGGAAAGGAGATCATCCATCAAGGAAAGTCCCAAGAGGATCAGCTACAGGCGATGTCGATACAGTAGATACGGCTCGGAGAAGACGTGATGAAGCAACTCGGTGAAGATAAAACTCTGAGCTTCTTAAGAAGCACCCATCTGTCTCATGTGAATGCAGATGAAGGAATACACCATCAACACCTGACGTACATAACGCGGTACGAACGCGGATACGGTGTCGACACTGGATCTTCACTGCTGGCTCAAGTAGAGAACTGGTGTGCTGAATGATGTGAAGCTCCATGAAGATAGCCTGGAATATATATAATCTGAATACATATATCATCATCTCATCTCATACTCTCTCTCTCATACATTCTCTCATATGCTCGCATGCTCGCTCTTCTCATCTCTCCCTTTCCTCTCTATCCCCCCCGCACACCAAATACGACAAGAGTGAGTGTTTGGTGTGGAGAACTGGATATATGACCCCCCCTTAATGTGGAAAAGAGATGCTCACATAATATGGGTGGGTGGGAAAGAAAAAAGCTGAAAAGGGAAAAACAGATGGGTGCTGACGGCTAATTGGGCCAACTCAGATGAGTCCATGTTTTGCTGAGGTGTCCGAGCAGCCGGCCGAGTTGGCTGATGCTAATTGGGCCAACTCAGATGCGCTGCCCTCTCCCTCTCAGTCTTTCCCTCTTTCTCAAGTTTTTGCCATGTGAAATTTTCTGATTTGTCAGATTTTGCAAAATTCATAACAAATTATATACTGATAAAAAATATAAATAAATAGTCAATAAATTCAGAAAAATGTAAGCTTTCTAATGGTGTTGGTTTTGTCGCCCGAATTGAGTATTTAATAATAAGTAATTTAAATGGATTAATCCAAATAAGTAATAATTTGTAAAATTCACAACTAATAATTTATAAGTCTAAAAAAAAATAATAAAATATGTTTTGGACTCGGAAAAAAGGTAACTTAAAATATGGCAGGGTTTTGATGACCTAATTCACTAATAATAAAAAGGCAATTTTTAGGATTTATGAAATCAATATAAATCTAACCCAAATTTCACATACTTGATTAATAGGTTCTTTGGGGGCCTAGACATGGATCTAGGACGAACTTGGACTATTTAGACTCTAAATTTGAGGTATGTTTGCATTCCCAATTATTCTTTTGAGCTATTAACCCATGTTTCTTCTTTCTCTTGGTTATAAGGACAATAACATACACACATGTCTTTTCTTTTGGAAATCTTGGTTCATGTGAACTAATTTATTTGTTACTGATCTGATGATCATGGATATTCTTTTGGACTCTTACTTTATGCTTGGTTCATGATGGAACTCTATATGATGACATGTGATGTCTTTTTCCCACTAATGAGGTGGATGTATATGTTGGTTACTTTTGTGGTGACTAGTTTGTATAATCTAACTATACTTTCTACTTGCCTCTACATTAAACATGCCATGTGATTTAGTAGAGCTAGAGTAGTATAAATTATATTGGTTTCTAGGGCAGTATTTCCCTATTATTTATTGAGGAGAGTGGCAGTATCCCATTCTCTATACCTGAGTTTGGCAGTATTTCATTCTCAATTTTATATATTTGGGAGATTGGCAGTATTCCTTTCTCTATCAGATTTCAAGTTTATGAGACTTGGTCACCTTTCTCTTTATATTGTTCTAGGCCTATGTTTATCTCATATGCATGTAGGATGATGTTTATGGATCATGGGTTATGTGCCCTAATTTCATATGTGCTTATGTGGCACTACCTATAATATTGATTTTATGGCAAGTACTTCTTTTATCATATGATAGTGTATATTTCCTTTTAGGCCCATTTGGGTAGTTTTTACCTCTTTTCTATGGGAAGTATTTTATATTTGTTGTCCTTTATTCCTTATATTGCTCAATTTCCTATTTAGTATGCACATACCAACCTTTGTTGTTGTCATCTACTTTTCTCTTCTTGCTGGGGTATGCTTCCAACTCTAGGTGGAGGACTTGGATGAATTGGCATGAAGACATGGACATAGATTAAGGAGTTAAATCTTAGAGACAAATTTGTTATGGTTTAGGTTTCCCTCTATCTGAGATCCTTATGTTGTATCATACATGTAAACCCTATGTGGGAGATTTAGATATACTTTTGTAATCTTATTGAGAAATTGAATGTAGTCATTATTTTCTTCCGCTGCTATACTTTGGTTGTTTTGAATACCATACATAAGACTTGAAAATTTTACACCTACTCCAAGATACCTTAACGGTGTGTTTGGACTGGGGGTTTTATTCTTCAAATTTTTAGTAGGGAGTGGTTCCCCTCTGGGATCCCACTCCTTATTGCATGGTATCAGAGCCCATGGTAGTAGGAATCTGACTAGTTCAATTTTGTCTCCCTAATAGAACCCTTGACTTTGCTAAGTTACCTCTAAATGAGATGTTCACCCTAGAATAAAATAAGGTTTGATTTTAGGATGTGATTAGGTCTTGAGGAAGTAGTAGTTTAAGGAGGTCTTAATATGGAAAAATTGTGACTTTGTTTCCATAATTGATTTTGGATCCATATTTTGTTTTATCACGAATAGATTTCATCGCCAAATATATATTTCAATTATACTACTATATGTACAAAAAAAATTCTAGATTTTATCGAAGTTTTCTTGAACAAAGTCACAATTAAGAAATATGTGATGTATGAATAGGGAAACCCTAGAATTAGTTTCTAACCCTAGTTTTGATGAGTAACTAGGATGGATATCAAGGTGTAGTTGACCTACCCTATGACTTTTTGTATGTTTATGTAGGGTTGTTAGGTTAGAGACACAAGAACATAAAACTCAAACCTAGATGGTGTGACTATTAGTTGGATACATGAGCAACGTAAATTCTAAAATCTTCATAACTAAATGATAAGTGGGTAACCCTGCATGTTGATTAGTTTGACTTGTTAGGCTGAACCTTTTAAGGGGTGGAGAGTAGTTGATTGTTGATGTTTGGATCAATATATTTCGAGGATGAAATCCCTTTAAGGGCTGGAGTGTTGTAGCATACCAGATCTTGGACCCTACCCAAGAACCTTGACCTTTTGGGTTTGACCAAACAAGGTTGAGATTAGGATGATCCTAACTATCAAAAGCATGAATATATGGCCCTGAAGTAAACTAACACGTCACATAACTCATTTGCATAATAATAAGAAGATAAACGACTTGATTGGCTAAGCAATATGGTTAATGCGCCATTAGTGGTCCATAAGGCATATCTCACACAAAGAAGTCTCAAAAGTGAAAATAAACTCCAAATTTGTAATATACACATCAAAATAAGCCTACATGTCAATTTTCATCTAATTTGAAAGACCTTGAAATAATAGGTTAAGTTTAGGAGAGAGAAAATGCATAAAAGACACAAGTAGTAAATAAATATGATATATGACACCAAAATATGGAAATAATGCCAAATTTGTATTCAACACATCAAAATTAACTTGTGGATGAAGTTTCACCTAATTTAGATAATCCTATTGTCATTAATGCGTGAAGAAAGAGAAAATAAAGTTTGGTTAATTAATGAATCTAAAGTATTCAAAAAGGAAATCTAATTGTAAAATCAGAATCTACATGCCTTAATTGGCCTCTGGGAAAAATTTCATATAATTTGGATAACGTGTACACCCTCAATTGAAGTTGGAAAGAAAACACATAATATTTATATGTCACTTTACCTTGTATTCCGATTTCCTATAGTACTGGGATTTTATTTTGTCACGCATATCAGATTTAATCTAAGCCATTCATTTTGGTTGTGTGGTTTTGATTTCTTCTTCTCCCTTTCCTTTTCTTCTCGCCCGTACACGCCTAGAGAAGGATTCTCCCCATTTTTCTTCTGATTTTCTCTGCCTTTCTTTTCCTCCTTTGCCTCCGTTTTCTCCTCCAACACGTTCATCTCATCACAACAAACTCGGGAAACTGTGATATATAATGGCCCTGCACCTGAAAGGGGTTCTCACAAAAACTTAGTTCCCTCTCCTCTACTGTGTTCTTCATCATTGCCGTGTAGGATGTGGGATTGACCTTCTGCCAACCTTTTTATAAATCCCAGTCAACCCTCATCTTGTCTTGTGTCTCAGAACCCCCTGTCGACGTCCAATTTTGTGAAAAACGGGTGCTTGGTCAGAGCTGGAGTCATCTTCAACCTTGGATTGCTATTTGGGGGTAAGCTCCAGGGAATACCTCATCCCGATTCCTTTTGTTTAAACCATCCTTGCACCTAGCCGACTCATCTTCTCCTTAGACCGCACACTGGTTTTTCTTTGGTTCCTCTCGCAAACTCGATCTCTCCATCGGCATCAGGCCCGCCTGGTTTATGGCTTGGTTGCGACCAGTAGCTTCGGTTGTAGGTGTTTGATGTATCCGTTTGACTAGTTTGGATGTGCTTCTTTAATTGCACTTTTTACCTCCTCTCTTCCAGGTTTCCATGACAATAGGTAGCTTTCCAGGGCTCCACTCATCTTGATGCCGTGATTTTTGGTCTTTGGGTTTGTCTGAGTCTTCTGGACTTGCCAGTGATGTTACAGAAGGTTGTGAAGCTTGGATGTTAACTTTGGAGCTCTGGTTTTGGGTATGTTCATCTGTAATGGGTCCTTGTATGTTGCATGATCAAGGAGATCAAAGAAGACGATAGATGTCGATTTCACGATGTTGCCCTCGTATTTTCCTTCTTTGTTTTGTTTTTCAGTTAGGGGCAAAATCATAACTTCCCCCCTTTTTGTTTCATGCTTGTGAGTCCATGTTTCATTGAGGTGTTTGAGTGGTCGGCTGAGTTGGCTGATGCTGATTGGGCCAACTCAAATGCACGACCCTCTCCCTCCCTCTCTTTCCCTCTTTCTCAAGTTTTTTCCATGTGGAATTTTCTGATTTGTCAGATTTTGCAAAATTCATAAAAAATCATATACTGACCAAAAAAATACAAATAAATAGTCAATAAATTCAAAAAAAAAATGTTAGATTTCTAATGATGTTGGTTTTGTCACCTGAATTCAGTGTTTAATAACAAGTAATTTAAATGGATTAATCTAAATAAGTAATAATTTGTAAAATTCATAACTAAAAATTTGTAAGTCTGAAAAAATATAATAAAATATGTTTTGGACTCAAAAAAAGGTAACTTAAAATATGGCATGGTTTTGATGACCTAATTCACTAATAATATAAAAGCGATTTTTAGGTGTTATGAAATCAATGTAAATCTAACCCTAATTTCACATACTTGATTAATAGGTGCTTTGGAGGCCTAGACATGGATTTAGGACCGACTTGGACTGTTTAGACTCTGAAGTTGAGGTATGTTTGCATCCCCAATTATTCTTTTGAGCTATTAACCTATGTTTCTTCTTTCGCTTGGTCCTATGGACAATAGCCTACACATATGTCTTTTCTTTTGGAAATCAAGGTTCATGTGAACTATGCCTTGTTACTGATCTGGTGATCCTGATATTCTTTTGGACTCTTATTTTATGCTTGGTTCATGATGGAACTCTATATGATGGCATGTGATGTTTTTTCCCACCTATGAGGTGGATGTATATGTTGGTCACTTTTGTGGTGGCTAGTTTGTATAATTTGACTATACTTTCTACTTGCCTCTACATTAAACATGCTATGTGATTCCGTAGCACTAGAGTAGTGTAAATTATATTGGGTTTTGGGTCAGTATTTCCATGTTATTTATTGAGGAGAGTGGCAGTATCCCATTCTCTATACCCGAGTTTGGCAGTATTCCATTCTCAATTTTATATATTTGGGAGATTGGCAGTATTCTTTTCTCTACCAGGTTTCAAGTTTATGAGACTTGGCCAACTTTGTCTTTATATTGTTCTAGGGCTATGTTTATCTCACAAGCATGCAAGATGATGTTTACGGATCATGGGTTATGCGCCCTAATTTCATATGTGCTTATGTGGCACAACTTTTAATATTGATTTTATGACAAGTACTTCTTTTATCATATGATAGTGTATCTTTCCTTTTAGGCCCGTTTGGGTAGTTCTTACCTCTTTTATATGGGAAGCCTTTTTATATTTGTTGTCATTTATTCCTTATACTGCTCAATTTCCTATTTAGTATGCACATACCAGCCTTTGCTGATGTCATCTACTTTTCTCTTCTTGCTGGGGTATGCTTCCAACCCTAGGTGAAGGACTTGGATGAATTGGCATGAAGACATGGACATAGCTTAAGGAGTTAAATCTCAGAGACAAAGTTGTTATTGTTTAGACTTCCCTCTATCTCAGATCCTTATGTTGTATCATACATGTAAACCCTATGTGGGAGATTTAGATATACTTTTATAATCTTATTGTGAAATTGAATGTAGTCATTATTTTCTTCAGCTGCTATACTTTGGTTGTTTTGAATACCATACATAAGATTTGAAAATTTTACACCCACTCCATGATACCTTAAGGGTGTGTTTGGACTAGGGGTTTTATTCTTCAAAATTTTAGTAGGGAGTGGTTCCCCTCTGGGATCCCACTCCTTACAAGGATTGTCCCCCGCTCATGTTTCCCCGCCATGGTCTAAGCACGACCATCAAAGGAAGCCACAACCCACTCCTTGGAGGTGCTTAGCCTCAAGCGAAGACCTCATGAGTTTCACGACATCAAACCAAAGTCGTTGAACCTCAACTCAAGACCAATGGTGCACTGAGTCACTATGCCGACAAACTCTACCGATGATCGGTGGAATCACAAGAAGATCATGGCCACAAACTCACAAAACCAACAAAGTAAATGCTCGAGAATCTTCGTCCAAAGCTAAAAAACATGACTGAACAAAAACCAAAATTACAGATCCAAATACACGATGACAAATCAAAAAGGTTCTCAGGACAACATCATATATAGGTGCTCTGCACGACCTGGTTAAATCAGACCACAATGTGATCGAAGAAGGATGGGGAAGGGTAAAGGGAGTTACCAGAAGCGTGTATGAGTGAGCAATCAAGTTCCAATGCTGCCTAAAAACTGCAACAACCGTTAGAGTCTAGAGAAGGAAATGAGTAGGTTGAGCACTATGGTAGGGTGTTTGGACAAATTAAAGGCCGAGGAAAGTTGTGAGGGTGCTGGCGATGGTTTTTGGGTGGATGGTTAGGGTTTTTTATAGGTTAGTATGTGTTTGTAGAATTGGGGTTTGACACTGCTTTTGGGCATTCTGTCAATATGGAGAGTTAGGGCTTGTGTGAGGGCTCATCTTATGTTGATTTGAAAAAGGAATCAGATGGAGGAAAAATTGTGAGAAACGATTGAGTAACAAGGGAGATTCGTGGCAGAGAAAAATGAAACCACTATTCACACCTAAATCGGTCTCCTAACCAGGGTAGAAGACGACCCATAGTCATTGGATCAGGTATTGAACGACCCAAGATAAATCCAAAATCAAAGAGAGGCATGACATTATATAGTTTCCAAATCGTATTCGAAATAAAGTGATTTATTTGATTATTTAACTCTTTCTCTCTCCTCTTTTGAAGGTGCAAACGAACACCAAAGGAAATGAAATTTTGCATAGAGGCCAATTAAGGCATGTAGATTCCGATTATGCAATTAGTTTTTTATTTTGAAGACTTTTGATTTGTTAAATAAACCCAATACTATTTTATCTTTCCTCATGCATTAATGACTATAAGATTCTTCAAATTTGATGAAATTTAACCCACAAGTCAAATTCAATACATTGGATACACATTTGCCCTTAATTTCACATGTTGAAGTTGTTTGTACATTTACATAATATTTTGAAGGTTAATTACACTTTCTCTCTCCCAATTGCATCTTTTAATCAAATATCCTAAAAATTTAGTGAAAATTCACCCAAAGACATGTTTTAATGTGTAGATTATGAATCTAAGATTATTTTGCACTTTTGGAGTCATTCAGTATTTTATTTCATATTTTGAAGGAAAACTCACCCTTTTCTTTTCTAAATAAAATAGAAGTGCTTATTATTATCCTAAATTTGTGAAACTTATTATTCAAGTAAACTTGAATGCAAAGAAATGAATATTAAGTTATTATATCCAATTACTTCTCATTTTATAAATTTTAGCCCATTATCCATTATTTTTACTATTTCTCATGTTAAATAAATCAATATCTCATTAACATGTTTAAATCATTATTATTCATCCCTTTTTCTCTTCCTTACACCAAAAAGGCAATGGAATGATCTAGAATGAATCTACTCTATCATTATCTCACATAAGTTTGTTTGTTTCATGTTTAGTTGAATTATGTATCATTAATCTCAATCATGGACACCTTGTCCTTTTATGCACATTATTACCTCATGTGATATAACCTATGTGCCCATCATTGATCTTATGATTAATATGAAGGTATTGGATAATATTTATTTATATGTCGACATGTTAGGGTGATTTATTTATGCATTAACATGTTAGGGTTACAATTAAGCTACTAATGAACATACCTTTATATATTTTTGGCTAAACCCAAAGATCTAGATTCTCTAACCTCTTAACCTTGGAATATGATTAGGTTCTAGGTTTCAAAATGTTACATCATACCACCCCTTAAAGGGATTTCGTCCTTAAAATCCAAACTTAAACTATTTACCACCCCTTAAAAGATTTATCTTAAAAAAATCAAACCACTATATAGGTACAAATGATAGCTACTAAGGTATCATGCAAAAAGGAAACATAACTTTAAAGTCTAACTATGGGACTCAGGGTTACCTTTGACATGAACATCATCATAGACTTGTTGACCATCCAAAGAAAAAACTGTTCAAACACGTCTTTCCACATGTATTCCTTTATTATTGCCATTATTCTAAGGAGGTAACTGAGCTTGTTGTTGTGCCAGTACATGACCATTACAAAGTTGAGGGCATCTAGGGCAAATATGTCCAAGTTCATTGCAATGATGGCACAAAACTCAGAAGTCAGGTTGATATTTTTCTTGATTCTTATCTTGAGATCACTTTCCTAGAGGATGATAACCATTGCACTTAGCATACTTGTCCCTTTTCTGTTCATCTCCAGAGGGCTTCCTCTTCTTGTCAAACTCCCTAGGTTGAAACCCTGGGTAAGACTCCACAACCAAAGCTTTATCTACCATCTAATGAAATGTCAGAGGGAGTTGTGGAATAAGAGCATGTCCCACATTGTAGTTAAGTCCTTGCATATATAGGTCAGCCCTACATTCTTCACTAAGTCCATAAGCATATCTCTCAAGCAATTGCACATAAGCAGAAACAATCAATGAACCTTACTTCAAAATATAGAACTCAACTTCTTTCTTCTTTAGGGCAGCAATGTAGATGTACTTCCCACGAAAAAGCACCAAAAACTGCTCCCAGGTCACGGTAGAGACACCATGAGTCCTTGTTATCCCGTTCCACCAAACTCGAGTGGGTCCATCTAGAACAAATGAAGCAAATCTAACCTTTTGGTGTGGAGGACATGCCATACCATCAAAGGTCCCCTCTATGGCTAGTACCCAATCATCAACTTTTTCGACCATCTCTATTTCACCTTCACCCTTGAAGGAGGGTGGTTGCATCTTCATGAAATTCATTATGGAATACTCCTTAGGCTTTTCAGGAACAGAAACATTGTTCAGAATCCCTGCCATAGTTGTGGCAAAAAGTTGACAAATCATGGCTAACTCTTGATCTAGAGAGATGACTATGCCCGTACTAGCATAGGCTGGGGTTTCCTGACCTACTAATGGTCCACTTCTAGTCGGAGGAGTACCAAGTCATTGGAGTGGTAAAGGGTGGATCCATCCTTGGCATCCCAAACCTAGGGTTTTGGGGTGTCTAAATAACCATATCGATTGTCAAAAGTTGAGTTATCTCCCACCATGAGGGTTTTTCCTACACAAGGCAAGGGTACTAGGTACAAACAAGCTATGAAAAAGGTAAACATCCTAAGGAATACAAGATTGAAATAGTTAGATAACTGATAGCCACTGGCTTTGATACCATGCTATAAGGAGTGGGATCCCAGTGGGGAACCACTCCCTATTAAAATAAAAAGGAAACATCCAAACCAAACACCAACATAAATTTTTTCTCAAAAAGGGATGATAACCAATTTATTCAACATGAATATATCATAACACCAAAGTAGTAGTGGATTTTATAGATGTATCTAACCATTACAAAGCTTGTTATCATTACTAGTTTTTCACCATGCAAGGTGATATAAAGGAAAATCTAACTAAACATAGGACTAGTTGATGATCACCTAACAACTTCAAGCAAGTCTCCCACGAGGTTTCAGCTACACTTTTTGTGGTCCAGGTTACCTTGATTGTCTTATCCTTGTCCAACACCTGGGGCTAGAAACGTACCCCACAAAAGGAAGAGAAAAGATAACATCAGCAAAAAGCTGGTACATGCTACTGAAATAGAGTTGAGCAATTTATGAAAAATAAAGGATATCAAGTGAAGTATGCTTCCCATAGAAAAGAAAAGAACTACCCAAAGAGGGCATAAAAGAACTTGATTGCAAACAAGAAGTAAAAAAAGGAATTACTTGCCATAAATAAAAAATAAAGTTGTGCCACATAAGCACATAACATGAAATTAGGGCACATAACCCATCATCAACCTGCATGCATTTGAGATAAACATAACACTAGAACAATATATATACAATGGCCGCTAAGCCTTATAAACTTGGAACCTGATAGATATTCGCACATAACCAAACTCCCAAATATATATGTAGGTGGGACAAACCTCATAAACTTGAAACTCAGGTATGGGGAACATAACCTTCATCCCAAAAATATAATAAGGGCACATAACCCAAAAACTAATGCAATTACACTATCCTAGGGCTACTATGTCAAATAACATGCTTAATAGAGAGGCAAGTAAAAAGTATAGTCAAATTCACAAAGTAGTCACCACAAAGTTGCCCAACATATACCTCCACCTCACAAGTGGTCAAAAGACATCACATGTCATCATATAGAGTTTCATCATGAAAAAATCATAAGAAAGAGACCAAGAGAATGTCCAAATATGATCACAAGATCAGTACCAAATAAAGTAGTTCACACGAACCATAATTTTCAAAAGAAAGAATATTATGTATCCTACTGTCCATAGGACCAAGAGAATGATAAAAATAGATTATTGTTCAAAAAGAATAATAGAGGATGAAAACATACATAAAAGAGAGGAAATAGAATTTTCTCAATATAAAAATAATGTGGGATGCAATCATACCTTACTAAAGAATCTAAACAGTCCAAAGACAGTCTTAGATCCAAGCCTAGGTCTCCAAAGCACCTATGATGCATATATGTAGATTTAGGGTTAGGTTTATATTAATTATTAAGAACCCTAAAATTGCCTTTTTAATATTAGTGAATTAGTTTATCAAAATCATGCCATTTTTTAGATCATATTTTTCTTAGTTCAAAATAGATTTCATTATATTTTTCTGAATTTTAAATATTTAGTTATGAATTTTGCAAGTTAATATATAATTAGAAAAGTCTTTTAAAAATCACATATTTTTAACATTATATTTTGACAGCAAAACCAGTACCATTAGAAAGCTCGTATTTTTTTAGATTTATCGACTATTTATTTGTAATTTTTACCCAACAAAAAAATAATTATGAACTATAGAAATTTGACCAATAGGAAATATAAAAAAAGCCACATCAACGTCTATCTCGAGAGAAACAAAGAGAGAGAGAGAGAGGGAATGGGACAGACAGACCGTGTTGGCCCAATTAGGGTTAGCCAACTCGGTCAGCCCCACAAATAGCTTTACAAGCCTCTCAGTGTGAAAAAGAAAATGAGACAAGGTGAAATGACCAAAATACCCCTGGTGCAAAAAGTCAGATATAGAAGAGGTAGAATGGTAAACATGGGAATCACTCATGAGGATTTCCCCTCGCTCCTATTTCCATGCCATGACCGAAGCACGACCATCCAGGGAAGCCACAACCCGCTCCTCAGACACGCTTGGCCTCAAGTGAAGACCTCCTGAGCTTGACATAATCAAATCGAAGTCGGCGAACCTCAACTCGACACCAATAGTGCATTAAGTCAGCGGGACAACAAACTCTACCAAAGATCGATGGAATCACAAGAAGATCATGGCCAAAGACTCACAAAACCAACATAGCAAATGCTCAAGCATCTTCGTCCGAATCCAACAACTACAAGTGAACAAATACTAAAATCACAAACCCAAAGATGCGACAACAAACTCGAAAAGTTCTCAGGACAACAACACATATAGGTGCTCTACACGACCCGTTAAATCAGACCACAACGTTATCAAAGAAGGATGGGGAAGGGTAAAGGGAGTTACCAGGAGTGTGTATGAGTGATAAATCGAGTTCCAGTGTTGCCTAATAGATGCAACAACCGCCGTAGTCCAGAGAAGGAAATAAGTAGGTTGAGCACTATGGTAGGGTGTTTGGTCAAATTGAAGGCAGAGGAGAGTTTTAAGGGTTCTAGCGATGGTTTTTGGGTGGATGGGTTGGGGTTTTTATAGGTTAGCATGTGGTTGTAAAATTGGGGCTCGACACTACTTTTGGGCATTCTGCCAATACAGAGAGTTAGGGCTCATGTGAGGGTTCATCTTTCATGGAATCGGAAAAGGAATCACATGGAGGAAAAATTGTGAGAAATAGTTGAGTATCAAGGGAAATTTGTGGCAGGGAAAAATGGAACAGTTGTTCACACCTGGCTCGGTCTCCTACCCAAGGTAGAAGACAACCCACAGTCGTCAGATCAAGGATCGAACATCCCAAGATAAATCCAAAATCAAAGAGAGGCGTGGCATTATATACTTTCCAAATCTTATTCAAAATAAAGTGATTTATTTGATTATTTAACTCTTTCTCTCTCATCATTTGAAGGTGAACACGAATCCCAAATTAAATGAATTTTTTGCACAAAGGTTAGTTAAGGCATGTAGATTCCGATTATGCAATTAGATTTTCATTTTGAAGACTTTTAATTTGTTAAATAAACCCAATACTATTTTCTCTTTCCTCATGCATTAATGCCTATAAGGTTCTCCAAATTTGATGAAACTTCACCCACAAGTCAAATTAAGTATGTTGGATACGAATTTGCCCTTAATTTCATGTGATGAAGTTGTTTGTACATTGATTTAATATTTTGAAGGTTCTACACACTTTCTCTCTCCTAATTTCACATTTTAATCAAATATTCTCCAAATTGAGTGAAACTTCACCAAAAGGCATATTCTAATGTCTATATTATGAATCTAAGATTATTTTCCACTTTTGGAGTCATTAAGTGTTTTATTTCACATTTTGAAGGAAAACTCACCCTTTTCTTTTCTAAATAAAATATATGTGATTATTATCCTAAATTTGTGAAACTTATCATTCAAGTAAACTTGAACTCAAAGACAATGAATCTGAAGTTATTCCTATCCAATTACTTCTCCTTTTATAAATTATAGCCCATTATCCATTATTTTCACTATTTCTCATGTTAAATAAATCAATATCTCATTAACATGTTTAAAGCATTATTATTCATCCATTTTTCTCTTCCTTGCTCTGAAAAGGCTAATGAATGATCTAGAACTAATATATTATATCATTATCTCACATAAGTTTATTTATTTCATATTTAGTGGAATTATGTATCATCATTTTCTATTATGGACACCTTGTCCTTTTATGCACAATATTACCTAATGTGACATATCCTATGTACCCATAATTGATATTATGATTAATTTGAAGGCATTAGGTAATATTTATTTATATGTCTACATGTTAGGGTGATTTATTTATGCATTAACATGTTAGGGTTACAATTAAGCTACTAATGAGCATGCCTTTATCCATCGTTGGCTAAACCCAAAGATCTAGGGTCTGTAACCTCTTAACCTTGGAATAAGATTAGGTTCTAGGTTTCAGTATTTTATAGAAACCAAACCCTTTCTGGGAGAGGATATAGTTGAGGGTTTCTTATTTTATAATGGGTGTGAGTATCATCCCATGAGGTACGCTAAACTAGTGCTTCCATAGGAAGGAGGAGGGGAAAAAGACCGCATGATATTTCCAGATGGGGGACGCTGAAAAGAATTATAAAGTACCATGATCCAAGTTTGATATGGGGAAGATGGATGATATAGAGATATCTTATAGGGCTGGACTTTATTCTGAAGACTATATAAGGATACTCTAGAACATTAAGTTTTATGACAACAATGTCGAAGGAGGTAAAAATTTATTCTTAGCTATTGTGAATGGTTGTAAACTAAAGCATACAAGATGGTCATGTTGGAGATTATTAGAAAGAGTGGGTAGAAAAAGCTGTGGTTAGAATATATATTGTTTCAAAGTCATGTGCCAAAGTGGAGTTGTTGTGTCTATAAAACCTTATAGGGAATTATTAAGATTAGTCTAAATTTAAGATTAAGACCAGATCTAAGTTATTGATGAAAACTATGGAACTGGTTAAGTCTTTATATGTACCTCTATCATGGACCTTTGTGTCATTATGGGATTTCCTAGTTACTATCATTATGACCTTCCTAGAAACTATGGACTCCTATGGCTCATTAAGAGAGGTGGCATAAATTTTCTTTTCCAATTCCTCGTGTTTAAAGTTATTCAATGAATGCTTAAGATAATTCATGTTCAAGTTCATACCAATTTTACTTCAAGTCATGTATTATTAATTTCTTTCATTTATAGTTCCAAATATAGTTACTGATGTGATGTGTTTTTTCATGGCTACAAACATGATATCCACAGGATTGTGAGCAAGTGAAGAGTAAAAAGGACAATCAAAGACTAGGAGCTTTTTAGTTTTGCCTGGTGGGGTACCATTTACTAAGATGATCCTTATTTTAGATATCTTTTACATTATGCTTAGTCCTATTATTTCAATCCTAGCTTAATATATTTAGATTTTAAGGTGAACTAATTTTAGTTTCCATCACTAAGAACTATGTATGAATTTATACCCATTTAATGCATGGTGTTTCATTTATGTTAAATGCAAAGAATAGCATATTGTGACATCCCCTTGAGTTAGATGCTTCCGCTCAGTGATATTTACGTGTTGTGAAAAGTGGGGTGTTATAGGCATAGCATTGGGCTGCATGTATTTTGTTCTTTGAACATTTTGGTAGAGTTGAAATTAAAATTTATCGGATTATGATATTTGTATAGATAGATATACAAAAATATATATATGTGGTCCTTGGGTTAGCTTCTAAGCTATTGGAATGTAGGAGAACTTCAACATGCCTCAATTGTGAGGGAGGAGGAGTGTACCTTGTATTGTATTTTTTAGCTATTTTATATTCTATGTCATTAGGTATCATAGAGTTCAGATCTAGGCAATCCAACATTCACTGAGCTAGGCTTGTTGGGGTAGAGTAAGAGATGGTAAATCAATTTAGGGGGGTTAATGGGATATGAGATCATGTAGAATGTGAATATATGCTCGTCAGGGTTCACTAGAAGTCCCCAAGGTCAGGAAAGATGTCCTAAATCTACACTAGATCTTAGATATGATTCTAAATGTATATAATGAAGGGTCCACTAGGTCAATGGTCCAAAACAAAATATGTTTACTGATTTATATATTTTCTCCTAGTGTTTCTTAACTACAATTGATCTCAAGGTTTAAGAATAGCTTAAAATTATGAATATTTAATTGCTAAAATATAGAACCTCATTTTTATCATAAAAAACTTCACACTTAGTTAAATCTATAAATATTTATAAATTGAATCTAATAAAATACTTTTTAATGTGATGCCAAAATCAATTATTTGAAATTAATGCTAAATGCACAAAATCTGGGTGTTGATCTACTTAAAATTGGTCTAGAATAGAAAGATTCCCTTTGTTACTATATTAAAAGATGCTCAAGTCTAAATCAAGAAATTGCAATGGATATTTTCAAATGAGAAGAATTGTGAACTATATCTCAAAACAAGTTTAGTACACAATATTCAGTGTGTCACATTTATTTCCTCCTCTTAAAAGGGATTTTGTAACATACTAGTTCTAGGGTGTCATAACTCAATAAAATAAGCATGATCAGAAGGCCTCATAATCATCAAAACCGTTGATGATGATCTGGAACTAATGTTAATATGAAATAAGGGATTAATAATTATGAAAATCAAATAATTATATCATATTGGTGGAATATCTGATTAGTAACCATTCATGCAATCGAGTGTCAATTCAACTTCTCATTACATGTCTATGTCATGAAACCTTTCCCACTGATTATTTAGAGGTATCATAATTGGAGGTGCTTTGAAAACTGATGTTTGTTTATGTAACTATGGGAATAGAGTAGATAATTAATGGGAGAAGACGGTATTTAGGACTCTTTTCCCATGAGGAGATACTCTTTGAAAATTGTTTTGTGATTCAAATCTATGTTGTGGAAATTTATGCATGGATGATCTGTATGTATAATTTTTTTTACTCTAGATAGGTGGCATCATAGTATTTGTAATGCATATGGACAAAAAAATCTCTATGGATATGAACCAAAGTGCCATGCATGAGATAATGGGCAGTATATAACAATATTATCCATGTGACCCAACACTAATTTCAGTTTGTTTCATCACATATGGATCTTTGGTTTTTCTAACCACATGGATCCAATCCTATGCCAGACTTAACTTTCTGCTTCAAATCAAGACTCCTCCCTTGTTGTATCTTTAGGCATAACAAGGTAGTCTAGGGGAGGGTTGGACATTTCATGCAGCTCATATGAGTCCCTCTCATGTTGGACTTTAGCATGTTTGTGAAGTCACACATGGATGGTAGGGGTCCCTATAAAGGTTCCGACAAGCCTCCAACTTAGGGAAGTATTCAGACCTTCTCTTGAGAGGGTTCCTTGACACTTCAACAGTGATGACCTTGGAGAAGGAGGCTGGCAAATACTCTCCATCAAATTTTCTTGTCTCCAACGTAGATTCAAGGTGAAGGGGAGAGGACGTGGAGGAGAAGAGTCTCCAAGTTTAGCTGTGATGGTCGGCTATACTATACCATTTTACAAGATACCCTCAGGTGGTTTGCTAGCCATCGAGATTTCTTTATGTCATTCAATTTTGTTCGCATACTCATGTTTAAAGTTCATATTGTATACGATATCACATATGAACTATAATATTATAAGAAGTATTTATCATATGCACATCTTATTAATATTTATTATATTTATGTTTATATGTTAAGATCATATCAGTTAAGAGAATATACATCTTCATGTTTAAGATCATTAATGCAGTTATGGGTGAAAACCCTAAGTGAGATAAGATCAGACTAGATCAAAATAAGAAATTAATAATTAGGCCCTACTCATGAATATTTTATGGAAGAGTGGTGCCTCATGAGTCCCTTCACTTTTTGGGTTCAAGATCAAGAATGTTACTTTAAGTGTGTTCAGTGATGTTTATGTTTATTGGGTTCAAGTCTAATCTTGGTTACTTGTAGTACGCTCTGAAGCTTGTACACCTCATGTGTGTCGTGAGACCAGATCAGATAATGTTTAATCAAGTTAAGAATTGCATCCTTAAGCTATAAATAATGTTTATGCATGTTCATAACATTTTTTAAGCTTTATGTTAAGTTATACTCATATGTTTAATGAATCCCAAGCACTTACAATGACTTGTTGAATGCATGGTTATGTGTGGATGCACATAGGTTGTCTGCAACATGGGATATCTCTCAGGAGGTGGACCTAAGTACGAGTTCAAGAGCTGGTGGGTGTCATCTATATGATCCAAAGAGGTTTAGTTAGTTTTGTATTGCTTCATGTATCAAGTTCCTTGTATTTTTGTTCAGGTAAAAGAATATGTATTTGAGAATTGATGTATCTATATCCCGTATAAAGTTGTTATTTATTGTCAGAATGAATTATATATGTTGTTTATGACATTTTGTGATTTTGATGGTCCATGCTCCCTTGTTGTTATATTATGAATCACACCTTAGGGATGCTACATAATTCATATAAAAGCAATAGTATATATGGCCACCATAAAAGATTCTCACATTCTTATAGTCTTCACCTCTTATATGAGTCCTAAGAGTAAGGAAATTCATACCAAGTAGTATTGACAAGATTCTTTTTAAGATAGAAGTATGTTAGCATTTACCCCATCTTTAATGTGTCAAGAGAGTTTGAGAATATAGAATATCATAATTCATGGGGTTGTTATTGTTGGTATAGTATGCCCAGAGAGTCATTCATGTTATGATTGCAATTAGGCATATGATACTTGATTTGAAAATGATAAAGGTAATTCCGTCTATTTTGTTTGTCTTAGTCATGAGATGATGACACATACATGATAGATGTCTAAAGAATGATGTGAATCGATGACATATGTCTTCAAGTTGAGGACCTGAATAATGAGACCATATGTATGATAAGAGTACATACATTCTTGTTATGTCCCTAGTCGGATGTTACTGTGGAAGAAAAATAGACAACAATAATGCATAAGACTAGAGTGTGTGTTGACTGATGACAGAGTCTCATTAGTCATGATATATGATATCAAGTCAAGCAAATAGATATATGTTAGAGAAAAATATATCGTACAGACCCACCATGAGAGTGATACATGGATACCATGGAATGGTAGTCACAATCATGTCTCATAGTGATAGTGGTGATAATGGTTCTTAGACCTGAAATCACTGCACTCATCACATGTCTTTGGGTACACTTTGACATCATCCAACACATTCTTGAAACACAAGTGTTATAAAGGTGATGTTTGGGTGACTTTGACACATGGGGTTTGACTGTGAGTGATAGATATGGGATTTATCCCTTCTATAAGGAGTATGACATCCAGGGCCCCTTGTTAAGAGAGACTGAGAAATGTATGTCCATACCCATGTGATTCAATACATGATATGTGAACTCACATGCATCTCAGAAAGTCTACTCAGAGGTCAAGGAACATGGATTGAATGTTGAAGAGGATGATGTTCCATGCCTCGAGTTCAATTTGGAAGTTTAGTGACAAAGGAACTATATCATCATAGTAACACTAATCACAAATTGTAGGTTGAAAGTTGTTCTGTAACTTTCCTTTTCACTTGGGTAGCACTGATGTGTGACTAGGCACCACTCTTTTCTTGTGAAGTCATAAGTGAGTTATGGACTTTCACTGCCAACATGAAATGGGACCTATATGGTCACACACATATGATTAACCTGGAAGAGGAGTTTATCAATGAATGATGTTTAGATCGATTACTAAAGTGTTTAGGTGCTCAATTAAACATTCAATCAATAGACTTGACTCAGAATCATCAAGTTTAAGTGTTCAACCAATTGATTAGAGTGTTCGATTGATTGAGAACTGCATTGACTGAGTTCTGCACAACCTGGACCACCAACCGAATGGTTTACTAGGTGAACCAATCAGCTCATGGTCAGTGAGATGACCGATTCACACTAGTGAACCGATCGGTTCACTTGGACCAATGGAGTAGGTGTTGGGTTTCTTGGTTTGTGAGAAAAGATTTTTGTTTCACTTGTTCAATTTGATTCAGACAATAATTAATCTTTGCATTAATTAGAAATGAATAGGGAAAGTCAATTGGATGCAAGTCTGGGAAGTGAAATGACCAGTTCACTAAGTGAACTGACCGGTTCACACTCCCAACCGACCAGTTCAAAAGTGAACCAATCGGCTCACTTGCCCAAACGATCAGTTGAGTTGTGAAATGACCGGTTTGCCTGCCATAGTACAATCAGTTCAAGGAAAATCTGGACCCTTCTACTCCAACACAGACTGGGAACCCTAACCCTACCCTCTACTATAAATAGAGGTGTACATGGGGCTTCTTAGAACACACAATTTAGAACATTAGTTGCTCTGCAAAGTTGTTGTCCTCTCTGGTTGTGGTAACCGAGAGAGCCCAAGCAAATGCTCCCCAACTAGGGAGGCATAGCGAGGGAAAGACAACTATAGGATGACAACTAGTGGTGGGAGAGTGTGTCAATGACTAGTACGCCGACAGAGGGGGATGACTCCTTCTAGTATCCTTCAGGACAAGACGACTAGAGTTCCTGGTGGTCTATGTAGACTATCTATAGAGGCGGGAGGTTTCTGCCGCTTAGGAGGACGACGGTCAACTACAGTCTGGGTCAAGGACAGGAGTCGAACAGACATAGTCGAAGACTAAGTGGTTGAAGACCACACTAGCTATCAGGTATTGTCATTGAGAAAGCCTCAGGGCCAGGTACACCTCGCTAAAACCATCTTTCCTATTGCATAGTTGTTGATGCGATCTGCTAGTTATGGGTTTGTGGTTAGATAATTTTTTTGTTTCCGTTGCCTATTCTATCCCACAAAACCCAATAGTAGTATCAGAGCCACGTCAACATAATATATTTTAGGATTAATCACTATGATCAGTTTTTGATTTTTCACCATTTATTTATTGCATGCGATGTGAATACTTAAACTGGATAATATGCATATTCGATTAAACACCACAAATTCCAATATACATATATGATATGGTATATATATGCAATTGATACGTGTTCCCCAAAATGGTTTTGATTGTGGATGTGTAGCATGATTATGGCCTACAAACCCCTATGTGTCTGCTTGGTTGGTTTTGGTTGTTTGCATCCCGGTCTGCGTAGTGAATCCTTTCTTCTATCCCAATGTAACTCGAGATAACTCGAACCTTCTCTTCTACCTTTGCTCCCCTAGAATGTAACTCGGGGTTTCTGAAAGAGATATGTAAAGTAGGATAGTTTATTTCCTATTATGTCAAAGAATGACGGGAACCCAAATGAGCATTTGGAGGATCGAGTCAGCCATCTCATGGAGCAAGACGATCGGCTAGTGGATCGATACAACACGTCTCATGGAGTAAGATGAGCGGTTGGTGGCCTGACGAGGTGCAAGAAGACCTGATAGACCAATAACCTAGCGGAGCCAGACGATCAGTTGTTGACACCCAACCAATTGGTTGGGAGGCGAGCCGATCAATCATGGGATGAGCTGATAAACCCAGAATGGATAAAGCACAAGACTTCATCTTCTATAGGTTGCTGCATATGATGTAGACCTAGTGACCATAATTCTTTGTGGTTCAAGGAATTACAATAGGATGGCCATAATCATCGCTTTATCACTTCACATGTTTTCTTATGGGATATAGCATGTATATCATACGTACTATATATGTGGTTATTGGATATGTATATGTATATAAATACCAAACCCCTCAATATAATATTAAGTCTTAGATGCTTTCCATAAGAAATACACATGAAAAGCTTGATCGACAAGCGTGGGCATCCCAAGGGTGGTGTGTTGTCTATCTCGTGGAAGTGTGATGGTAGTAGTGTGGGCCCGCCTAGCGGGGTGCACTCCTATCATGTTGGCTTTTGGGTCAGGCTTAACTAAGTGGTCTTAATGAGATTTGCACTTAGAGGCATGTAGATGACTATGGCAAAGAGTTGTGTGTATCATCTATCCAAGAATTGCATATGATGGAATTGGTAAATGTTACCTACCTTAATAATTGATTATGGACACTGGCGTTGGCTGGGTAATAACTCAATTGTTTTGGATCTTGGCTCACTAGAAGGTTGTACGCTGCAATCTTCTGAATTGATGGTGAGGGCTATCAATTCGATCAAAATAGTGGGAGCGATAATTAATTAAAGGCCTTATTAATATCATCAAATTTATCAAATCAAACAAATCAAAATGTTCTGAAAAGTTGCAAAATTCTTATGTAGAATCCAAATGACAAACATAATATACATTATCATTTCGATCAGTTCATAGACGGGATAAACTTCAAATCTGGTTTGGAACCTTTGAGAAGAGTTCTCAATAGTGAGTGTAAACTCTAAATTCCTTGAAAGACCAGAGCCAGTAGAACCACTCCAAATGTGCCTAAGGCTAAAATTGGATGCTTACTTGAAGTATGCCAATGATGCCTAAGACATCGAGAACCTTATGCTGAGCTATATGAACTATGAGTTGCTAAAAAGCTTGAAGCATGGACATTCTTGAGATGGTTATACATCTTAAGAATCATGTAAAGCATGAAAGGTATAATGTATTCAAAGTGATGTTTGAGTATAAACAGATAGATGGAGATCAAGTATAATCTCATATGCTCAATGTGATTGTGCATATAGATTAATTGTGATTTCTTATAGGTCAAGAGTTGACCAAGAATATGATTCTATAAATAGTTGTGTGAATCACATATCCAGTTTATCAAATGTTGAGAAACTTGGTCAGAACACTGTATGGAGTGCTTGGCATGTTGATGCCAAAGCATGAATGAAGAAAGGACAAAACCTGTGATAATGATTACCAAGGTAAAGTCCATAGACTAAAGTAAGGTCAAGAAGTGTTCTGAGGCCAAGCTTGGGTCCAAGTCTTCATCACTCAAGATATGGAGAAGGGTAAGTAGGAAAGTGAAATAACCTCTTTATAGAGGATCTTGGGAAGATGAAAGAGATAGAGATCTCTACTTCAGGACCTAAGAAGAAGTAAGCTAGAAACTATGCAGAGCAAGAGTTGCTGCCTTTATAGTTATAATATGACATTCATGGGCATATAATAGAATTAGTGAATTGCTATTATACATTTCCCGTCAATGAAATCATCATACATCTTGTTTGGACAAGAGTGTAATGAACTAAAGGCAATGCCTATGTCTCATCAACTATACTTGATAGTTAAAGAGACAAATGTATATGACATATGTAATGAATGGCATGATAACTCAAACTTGAATGCCTATACCATAGTCATTTGCAGTGCATAAATGAGAATTGCATTTCTAGAAATCAATATGATGGTTATCCAGACTCATTTTGGTTATTGAACCAATAGAGGCATGCTAATATCATTCATTGTGCAATATGACAAAGGTTCTTCACTAGATGTAGTGGGAGAACAATTATTCTATTAAGGATCATACATATTGATGTATGTAGACGTTTTAGAATAAATGCTAAAGGTAATCAATGGAACTTCATTATATTTATTGATGAGATCAGTAGATATGGTAGTTTGTATTTAAGGAAATATAAACATGAATCTCTTGAAGTGTTTAAGGAGATCATAAATGAAGTACATAACAAACTTGGTATAAGTATTAAATTTCAATATGATCGATATGGAAATACTTTGAACCAAGAGTTTGAGAACCTTCTGGAAGATCATGATAATATATCATGATGGACTCCACCTGAAACACAATGATAGTGTATCATGAGAAGTGTATCAGAAAGAAGGAATCAAAACTTGATGAATCAGAATGTGATTACTAGCTAAATTTCAAATTTCCTTTTGGGCACATGCTTAACACTAAAAGAGGCACACTGGGAATGAAAAAATATTGTGGAATCTCAAAGTTCCTCAAGTAATACACAAAACTCATGGTTTTGGTAGAACACACCTAAAGCTTGAAAGATATATGATATCTTATGGACAAGAAGGCGGTGAGTTGATCATATGATGAGTCAACAGTCTACCTAGAAACTAGTGATAGCCAGAAACTAAGACAAGGCTTGAAGCCATGAAATCCAAGATGGACTCCATGTACATCAACAAAGTATGACTTTGGTTGATCCACCCGAGGGGATAAAACCCATATGGTACTTTTGGGTCTTCTAGAAGAAGACTAACATGGAGGGTAATTTGGCTTCAAAGAGTTTCTAATAAGTTCAAGGCCAGTTACCAAGGATAATTCCATCAGGATAATGCTTTCTATTATAGCTTAATGTGACTATGATATTTGGCATATGGATGATAAAATTGCATTCCTTAAATGGAATATTGTGTAGGATGTGTACGTGAAACAACCCTAAAGGTTTTATAAATCCAATAATGCAAATAAAGTCCATAAAGCTGCATAGATGAATCTTTGGATTGAAGCAACTTAGAACTGGGATCTTATATTTGACAAGATAGTCAACGAGTTTGACTTGAGTCAGAATAAAGAAGTAATGTGTGATTACAAGAATTTAGTGGGAGCATATGTATATTCCACATATTGATGGGGAATAATGTCCTTATATTGCAAATATTAAAACCTGGAAACAAAGTGCATTCTGAAATTTTTAAAGAAGCATCCTATGTGATAGGAATCAAGATCTATAGAGATAGATCAAAAGGTCTTCTTGACCTAAGAAAGAGAACATACATTGGCAAGATGTTGAAAGGGTTCAGAATGATGAGAGAGAACCTGTCCATGTTACATGGAGTTGGTCTCTCAAGATCCAAGTGTCCCAATTCTTATGAAGAATAAGGAACACATGGATATATGCCATATGCATTCAAAATTGGATCTATCACGTATGAACTCATCTTGTTATCTTGTATGTATTGGACATGATAAGAACATATGAAATAATTATCTTGTATGTATTGGACATGACAAGAATATATGATCTTATCATCTTGTATGTATTAGACATGACAAGAAGATATGAAATCATCATCTTGTATGACAAAATGATATAAATATCCAGTTATCTCGTATGTATTGGACATGATGAATGGATGTATGTCGAACTCTACTAAGAATTACTGGAATACCATGAAGGACATCTTTGTGTACTTGTGAAGTACTAAAAGGATTAGTTCCTCAGTTATGGTAATAAGGAAGAGTTGGGTGTAAAGAGTTAAACTGATGCAAGCTTCCGAAATGACAAATTGTGTTTGACATTGGAATAAGAATTGTTAGTTGGAAATGTTCCAACATAAGACAATTGATTAATTCTACAATAAGAAGCTGAGTACCTTAGTGTTACGAACACTTTAAAGGATACTATATGGATTTAGAAGTTCATATGGATGAACTTATGGAGGTTCTGACCATTGGTGACTCAATAGAAATATTGAGACAACAATGGATCTACTGGTTAGGCAAAGGAATTTTAGATAGCATACTACAATACTTCCATCTCATACGAGCTATCGTACAACGAGGGGATGTGAAACATGCTATATAACGACTTGAAGCAAATATTGCTTACCCGCTATAAAAGCACTTGTATAGCAAAAACATGATGGACATGTTAACATCATGTTAATATCACTTGGAATATGATTTGTGGGTGATTGGCTCTAAGTACAAGTGGGAGTCTGTTGGTATAGTATGCCCATAGAGACAATCATGTGATGATTGCAATGAGGCATATAATACTTGATTCGATAATGATAAAGGTAATTTTGTCTATTATTTTTATCTCAGTCATGAGATGATGACACATACATGATAGATTTCTAAAGAATGATGTGACTCGATGACATATGTCTTTAGGTTGAGGACCTAAAAAATGAGACCATATGTATGATAAAAGTACATACATTCTTGTTATGTCCCTAGTTAGATGTTACTGTGTAAGCAAAATAGACAACAATACATAAGACTGGAGTGTGTGTTGACTGCTGACAGAGTGTCATTAGTCATGATATATGATATCAAGTCAAGCACACAAATATATGTTAGAGAATAGTATATCAGACAGACCCACTGTGAGAGTGATACATGGATACCATGGAATGATAGTCATAATCATGTCTCATTGTGATAGTGGTTCTAAGACCTGAAATCATTGAGCTCATCACATGTCGTTGGGTACACTTTGACATCATCAAGCACATTCCTGAAACACAAATGTTATAAAGGTGATGATTGGGTAACTTTGACACATGGGGTTTTGATTGTGAGTGACAGATATGGGATCTATCCCTCCTACAAGGAGTATGACATCCAGGGCCCCTTCATAAGAGAGACTGGGAAATGTATGGCCATACTCATACGATTCAATATATGATATGT